>JAUJYZ010000341.1:0-378892 GCA_033675265.1 Actinostola sp. cb2023 | reverse complement strand
CCGAAAGGGTTTGGCTATAGAGGACAATTGTTGTGTTAATACCCATAAGGACAACAATTCATGTCTCCCACTGAAGGCCAACTTAATAAACTTGTTCGATCTTTGTTTAAGATCCTTTGAAAAGGCGCAATCGTCTAATATGATTAATGTGTTTGTGCCAGAGAATACTATTTGACAGCATGAAAGCAAATCGTTTATCTCATCCACATTGTCTGATTCTGGGGACAGAACAATAAACCTTGGATCCTTATTGGCAAACCCTCGATACGTTTTATTTTTCGAATAGGTGGGGCAAATCAAAAACCACGTATTCAAAAACATTTCTATAGGGTCCTCTTAGAGTCTCCACCAAATATTTGGTTTTGCCACAATTCGTCGGCCCTACTATTATACAGTGAAAGGGCACCTGATCTTTCAATTCTTCCATATATTAATACAGAATCGCTTTCAAACTGCGGTCTTGAATTTCCATCAGGGCGTCGGCAATGACAAACATATAGCACGTTAAAGTTCCTGACCCGCCAACTTTCCTCTTCATCTCTAGTTTAACGCCATCTTTTGTGCTATTCAACAATAGGCCGTTTCCATGAATTTTATTATCGGCAAAGGTTCTCAAATCAATCCATAGGGCGAATTTATCTGAATAAAAGTCTTTAGGCGTGATATTATCAGTCTCACCCAATCTTGATCGAATCGAGTTCCAAAAATCTGTGGGTTGCATGCCTTTACTGAACAGTTTATTCGGCATTCCATCCACGTTGACATTGACTTGTGTGATATGAGGAGAGACAAACTTTTCACTATCTCTAGCACCTACAGCATACGCCTCAGTAAATAGCATTAAAATACCACTCATCGACCGCCGGGGAATGTTGACATGTTCGTTAATCACACTGTCGGTGGCTTTATTAATCGTGAATGTCTTATGGAGAAGAATGTTCTCATAATAAAAACCTTTACCTATTTGATAGGCGGATAAAGCTTCGCGTGCAAGATAATCACTGGCAATACACTCATATTCAAGCTCAATATTTGAAAGACTGTAAGTGTATGCCTTAGTTGTATCCGAGGTTATTGTAACTTCTTTGCTTTGTGGAAGTGTAATCTCAAACGTTAGATTCTGAGAGAGTGCTTTTGCATAGAAACTGCCATGAGCGTCTAAAATAGGGTGATTGATTGGCATTCGGTATCTGTCTCCATAAACGGCAGCCAGAGCTACCTCGTTTGCATCTGTAGACACTTTATCCCCTGCCGCGGTTCGTAGTTTTCGCATATTAGTGGATGAAATGCCCTCACGCAACCTATTCTCCCGTTCTCTTTTCGACAAATAGAGATCATTATAGGTTTCAAACAGATCGATACGATGCGTGTCTTGAAGAGTCTCCCCGCCGTACAAAACTCTCATATGCGATTTTAGAGCTCTACTTAAATTATTAATAATTGTGTTATTAACATGTCCTGCAGCAGCTAAAGTTAATTTAAAGATCAGTGCAATAGATCCAGGCACATACACCACATTTTCTGATAACTTTGGAATGTGGATATAAAGGGTTTCTCCTGGATTGGCTGAAGAGGGGTTGAACGTCACACGATGAACCGTTTTTTCAGCTTTCAAACCATAAGGCTGTTTGTAGTCTCGATTGACATCTAATATTTCCGGAATAGATTGCGTCATATATAATGGACAAGAAACTTTCAAAAATATACTATTCAGCCGTTGGATATTGGAAAGGTTATGACGCGATCCATCAATTAGCAGACGCTGCAAATATAGCGGATAAAAATAGTGTAAAGAATTGGTTAGAAAAACAAGCGCTGTGGCAGATCTATTTACCACCTCCGAAATACATTCCTAGACCGCATTGGGATATTTCAAAGCCAAATGAAATACATCAAGCAGATCTTTTATTTTTACCACACGATACTGTTAAAAGAAAGACTTACAAATATGCTCTAGTAGTCGTGGATGTAGCCAGCAGATATGTTGACGCCGAACCTTTGACGTCTAAGTACTCCACAGAAGTATCTAAAGCTTTTAATAAAATATATTCTAGAAAATTACAATGGCCTGAAACAATAATGGTAGATCCCGGCACTGAATTTAAGGGAGAAGTGACATCGATTATGAAAAAAATACAAAGATCAGAAGCTGGAAATCATAGAGCGCAATCCTTAGTGGAGCGCGCTAATCGAACTATTTCTGAAAAGTTATTCAGCCATCAATACGCTCAAGAAATGTTAGAAGAGGGTAGATCCCGTGAATGGGTGGAAAGATTGCCTGATGTCATAAAATCTATTAACAGCGGGGTAAAGAGAATTACTGGAGGCGCCCCTAGCGAATCCATAAAGCTAAAAAAAGTGGATCAACCGAAAGAGGTCCATTATAAAAGACCTGTTGGATTAAAAGAGAAAAGATTGCCGGCCGGTGTGAAAGTTAGATATTTATACGCTCCTGGCGAATTGGAGGGCGGTGAAAAAAGACGTGCTACGGATCCGATATGGTCTATGGAAATGCACGACATAACCCGAATACAGATATCCCCCGACCAGCCTGTATTATATTTCCTTTCCCTGGGGGCTCCAAGACGTTCTTTTGTTCGAGAGGAATTACAAGTCGTTCCTGAAGACACTCAGCCACCGCCAGACAGTGTTTTATAACTTTTCATCTTCTTTTTACAAACTTACGCTTCGCATGCACCGGCATTTGTCTGCCGCCGAATGTCTTTTTACAAGCGGAACAGATTCTGTACATCACCCCACTGGACGTGTGATAAAATAATCTTTGGGGCAGGAAAGGTTTCTTACACTCTGAACATTCCATATCTATACAGGAGTGTGTTATAACCTCAGATAGAGTGGGTGTGATTTGATCTGCAAGAATGATTCTTTTGTCGTCTTCTCTGGACAGTGCTACTTTATGGACTGTTTCTGAAAAGAGCTGGTGCTTGTAACTTCGAATCACGTTCATCTTTCGCAGGACTTTGACCCCAGAGAACAGACAATTCTTATAATCATCAAAGTCCAGATCTTTCTTGACCACCGACCTTTTAATCCCTTTGCATTTCTTTTCCTCTTTCTCTTCTGTTTTGTAAGCATACAATTTGCTTCTCAGTCCGACGAACTCGGTTATTTCACCTTCTGCAGCCGTTTCATCTTTCATCATGCCAATCACTTTCTTATTCACCCAAACACCAATAGGATGCTCTTTGGGGTAGGCACTGGTGTCAAATCTCTCTAAAATATCCTCTTGGGTGTCTTTGTAGAAATCTTCGGTTTGGATCTCATACATCAACGAATCTGTATCGGTGAACAACAGTTCTGAAGTCTTGAATTTCTTTTTGAAGTAATTGTAGTGAAAATCGTACATGAGAGATTTTGACAGATCCAGGATGGACATCCCCAAATAGACAGGCTTGTTGAAGACCAATTCTGTTTTTCTCATGTGAACCGCACAAAGATGCTCTGAAAAGATAGTTCTGCGATAAAAGTTAGGCTGCGCCACCAGCTTGGCCGCTTGCTTCTCTGTGGAAACGAGTTTGATGTCTTGCCGATTACGGATGTTTTCCATAGTTTTGCCAAACACGCTGTTGTTCATCAACTTAAAGAAATCCTTCTCAAAATCATTCTTGGCCGCCGTTCGAAGTTCGGTGTTCAAGTGTATGTATTTTTTCAACCAGTCCGATTCGTGAAAGACAATGCCTCTGTGTATTTTTATGATCTTCATTCCCAAACTCTCGTACAACTTCAAAGTGTGATGGTGCACCACGTATTGGGTTCTGTTTCGAGTCGTCGGCACCAACTTTCCCACTTTGCTCAACACCAAATGTTCTGGAGCCAAAGGGTACTCGTCGTGCAATGGGTGCAACTCTTCAGGATATTCCAAATCCACTTCTAAAATACACGAATACTTTTCCCAACAACGCAACTTGCTGGCACTCATCCATTTAAACCCGTGAGTAGGAAGAGGTTCCGACATAGCCCAACCGTAAAGATTGTTGGCGTCCAGGTATTTAATAAAGACAGAGTCTTCTTCCTTTTTATACTCTTTCATGTACTTATTATTGGCCTTGGCATACCTCTTGGTAATCATACTCACACCCCCCTCGGATTCCTTTTTCCACCATCAGGAGCATATCCACATCGGTGAGAAGTTCGAGTCGGATCCGTGTCATCTTCAACATAGCGTCCCAAGACAAACCGGGGTGCTGTGTAATACCAACACGGATCCAACTTGTAGTTTTTAATACACACGTCTCTAAAAGCTTCGAAGGTGTCCATCAACAGAAGAACATCAGAAAGAAGATACAGATTATGATAATCTCTCATCGTGTTCATTTCGAACACCTTCCAGACGTTCTGCGCATGTTGATAATTCTCGTCTGAAATATCCGCATCGTTGAGTTTGGAAAAGAACTCTTCCTTCTGGGGCAGCGCGGTCTCGTCCAACTTGGACAAACAATTCATATAATCGTAGGGATACACTCCCTTTCTCAACAGCAAATCCAATTCCTCACCTTCGAAGAACTTGGATGTGTTTATGAACTGTTCTTTTTTGAGATTTCCCACCAGCTTGTCCAACCCAGACGACATGAATTTGAAACTGTCAATGAATCGAAGTTCGCGCTTGATGAATATTTTTTTTTTTACTTTTTTTATCTTTTTTGAAAAAAACTGTCCACCACAATGTTCTTTTTGAAGGAAATGTATTTCTCTTCATTGTTGGGAATGCAATCTATTTTACCGTCAGAAAACCCCAAACTCTTTATAAACAAATGAGCATCGTATCCCGCCAAATTATGGAAAATCACGGGAATGTGTTTTTGGGGAATTCTATAATTCAAGTTGCAAACCTCATGAGCTGCGCCCCGATACAAGCCCGTCAAATGATCGTGATCGCGAACCTTATCGTCTTTCAGCTTTCGATTGCAAATGAAACACTCTGTTGCATTCTCATAATCCTCCCTACTCTCTTCAGTCATCAAAATATTTTGTTTTTTTATTTTAGCGATCTTTCTAATATCTTTTTCCAACTTCTCCACAAACAACAATCCAAGATCTTCGTCTTCTTCCGTGGCGGTGTATCGAACAACCTTCGGCTCAAACAAATCATCATGCGCTTTAATCACATAACAGAATCCAGACGGTTTATGTTTTTGATATTTTTCAGTATTATTTCTCTTCTTCTGCTTCAAAGGTTCTGTAAAACATTCAAAATCTGCATAAACTACAAAAGGCACTCTCATACTATGATTGTAATTCTTGAACGTGACAACAGATCCTTTCTCCGGCAAAGTGATCTTTATCGATTGATGCTCCTCGCAGTATTCTGAATGCTTCTCCAACGAAACCTCTGTTTTAAAAGAAATAAGACATCGCTCACAAAAATACCTCTTATGATCGTGTTTATTAATTTGCGCAGACAACAATCGACTCATACTCTTTATCCAACAATAATGTTGAGTAGTGTCATTTGAAACCAACAACAAATTAATAGTTTGTTCTCTATCTCCATTGGTGCTAATCCTCAACGGATAAACACTTTCATTCCACCCATAGACATTTACAGCATATTTTTTATTATTCTTTTCAAATATTTTAATCGTATCCAACGTCACTGGAAACTCAAGCCCGCTCCAGTCTAAAGTTTCCGCGTTCTTCCGTAGAGCTTTTGATATTCTTTCTCTATCTCTAACTGGTGTGAAAATAGATATTGTAATCGCCCATTTAAAACATTGATTGTCTTTGTTTTCCATGTTAATGACAGCATTTTTCTTCTGCAGTTTCAGCGGCAAAGCAATGTATGATTTGTCTCGCAAAGGAATATATTTATCAAGGCTAATGTCTAGAGCCACAACCCTTCTGAAGATCCATCCAGACCCCTCGTTTTGAAAGGTGGCAAGCTTCTCCAGCATATCCCCCTGCATCAAATCGTATGCCTCGCCCACATCAGACGCATCGGTGATCGTCTCTGTTTCCGAATGAAAGTAGGGAATAGTGGAAGTCTTCTTTTTATAAAACTCAGCCTCTAAGATAAGTTTCGTTTTAAACGGCTTCTTCTGTTCATGAATCAGCCGAACTACATTATCCTTCATATCCTTCATAAATGTTTTAGCATCCATTCTATTCCTTCCTTCTATTCTGTAAGTTCTCATGAATCCTTTCAACGCAGACGCTTTCTTTTTGAAAACGAAATCGTCTTTCTCCAACCACTCCGACAACTCATTTACTGTAAGTCCCTTCATATACCTATAAAACCCATGCTCTCAAATACATACCCCCCAGCGCCCTTTGTGAAACATACCTAAGTAGGGGGGCATATCTCAAAAGTCAAAAAAGACGCTGGTATGCTAAAAATTAGATTTGCGCGCTTAAACCGGCCTTTTATATCTACTTTTAGACCTGATAATAATTCCCTCAGTAATATAGTTACTTCTTTCTTCGAGTAATTTGATGAGTTTATCATGTTCTACAATCATGTTTTCTTCTTTCTCCCATCCATTAGTATTTTCTATCTGTTTAATTTCTGATTGAAGTTTTTGGTATTCGGTTCTACGTTTTTTTGCCAGAGATTTTGAAAATGTTATAGTAAATTTACGAACTTCATACTTTATTAGTTCCCATCTTACTTGTGAATTCAAAATATTTTCGCTATTCAATGATTTTTTAATAGCATCGATCGTTGTTTTAAGCTTTGTGATGTATTCTTCATTTTCGGCAAGAGAGTTGTTAAATTTCCAAAAAGATGGCCCTTTGCTTTCTTCCTGAAATGCTTTGAGATTTATTGAGAGAGCTGAATGATCTGTAGATGGTGCCGGGATAATATCACAATCTTCCACGAAGGGCTGCAACTCATCGGATATGAAAAAGAAATCTAATCTACGGTGCAGATAATGGTTATGATTACTGTTTTTACCTTGTGCTGTTCCGCGCCATGTAAAACGTTTAGTAGTTGGATTGCGTATTCTCCATATATCGCAAAGATCTAGATCATTCATAATTGTCTTCATTGTCTCAATAGAGCGTAATTTAAGATTAGGATTACCGCCTGATGCTTCAAGATCTAAATCAAAAATAAAGTTAAAATCACCTCCCCAAATGGTATATGTTTCCACGGGACAATCAATTGTATTCATCTTTTCAACTATATCTTCAATTAAAGTTACTTGGCTTTTTTCATCGTTTGGAGCATAAGTGTTAACTAACATAAAACTAGTCCCTTGTATTTCACTCAGTATGATTACATACCTGCCATTTTTATCTATTATGCTTTGTTTGATAGCAAAATTCAGTTTTTCACCAAACAAAATAGCCGCTCCTTTGCTGTTTGAACTCCCGTGCGACATAACTAATTCCCCTTTGTTCTACGAGACCAATCATCCTCAATGTCTGGAGTACTATGTGTTTCTTGTAGAAAAGTAATACCACGGTCTCCTTTGTGTTTAACAATCCAGTTGAATAACTTTCTGTTTTTCTTGTATTCCCTTAGGCCCCGGACGTTGAGTGATAATATATTAAAGTTAAACGTATTCATAATTACGCCGGACGAATAGATTCCTACTGTAGCACTTAACATAAATATCTAAAGTTTTAGAATCTTTTAAGCAACATATTATTGACAAAAATAAGGACTGGCTTAATAATGTACAATACACCACAACATATACATACATTAACAACTGGTGTAACTTATCAGAGCCAGATTTTGACGTAATACTGAAACGAATGATTTTCCCTCCTCTTTAGGATATTTAAACTTTAGGGTATCGTACTGAGATTACACTTCTAACTCTCTGCCTACGGGCCAAACCTTTCCTCTTATGTACAGCTTGTCCGGTTGCGACTTGCTAAAGTATGCTGGATATGGATTTATCAATCCACTACTAGTACTGCAAAGGTTTTAACGATCTTTAGAACTTAGAATGAAGTGAGTTGATACACGCAGTGAAGAGGGAAAAAAGCAATTACTTACGTCAGTTGTGTGGTTTTTACATCGAAAAACTGAACCCAATCCGTAGTTCACAAATGAGCTTGTCTTCAGCCTCAGTACTGTATCACCCACGTTAACGGTCAAGCAGCTAGAAAAACATTCCATATAACCATAAATATACGAAGAGCTATCGAAAAGCAAACGTCAATTACAAAACTGAAGAAATTAAACATTACAAGATGCTTTGGCGCCATTCCGTTGTTCAACTCTCTCACTTGTTTAGTTCGACTGAAAATAATGTTTGCAGTCCTTTCTCGGTCAAAGTGTCATAATTACCGTATATAATACAAGTTGAAATCATTTACTGACCTGAATTACCAGTAGAAGAGACGAAATTTGCTTGAACTTAAAGATAAAGATTCAAACCGCCCAACTTCAACAAGAATGCACATTGTCGAACGAGAGATGTCCCACACTGCATTGCAAGATTTACACAGGAAACCCATAGTAATGTGATGGGATTTTGTGGCATATTAATAGTGGGTTGCAAAAAGAAAAAAAAATCAATTTCCCCTCTGTTTTATGATTCTTCCCGAGCGTGTTGTGGTTGTATGTGCAGCTTCATCCTCGTCTCCTATCACAGCAAGGATACTATATCGTTGCAGGGCCATAGCAAATGGAAAATAAGTGGTGGGGTATGGGGTATGGGGGCATATGGGCTCGGAAATGCTAATTCCAGCGTTCTCCAAGAGCTATTTGTGATTTACGCGTATTGCTATTATTACTTCCTACACTGTCTCGGCAAACCAATGCATATTGAAAAATGTATAAAAAATAAGGCCTTGTTACACGATGAAACGTTTTCGTGAAACTTTTTCGTGAAACGGTGTGAGACAGTTTCACCATGTAACATGTTTGCTGAAACTCGTAAAATTCTGTTCACCGACATAATTATTTCTAGTGCAATCCCTTGAACATGCATGGCGCGAGACGTGGAAGAAGACGTGTTCTTGCCGTTTTATTGATTGTAGAGGCTATGGAGAATGACGAACCTGAACCAGTTGTCCAACAGAGAAAGCGCAGTTCTGGATACGATCGTGGGTAGCAATTCAACTATTTTTTGCACTGATTTAAAGTGGGAAGCGGTCTTATTTAGACCTCTCAAATGCCGTAACAAAATAGCGTACAAACATAAACAACAGCTTTTGTAGACTTCGTTTATCGAAATGACTTGAAAATTCGCGTTGAAAATTACACTAAAACAACTCCCAAACTGCTAGGAATGATGGATATTAAATGACGTAGTTGGTTCTGATTGCTTTATGAACTGAAGCACATCAACACAAGTTTCATGAGGTGTGTTACACAGTGCAATGGCTGGTTTTATGAAACTTTTTGGCTTCGAGTTTCACAAAAAAGTAGAAAGAGGTTCTACTTTTCATGAAACTGTCTCGCAACGCAAATCCGAAAAAACTCTTGGTGAAACCTGTCTCACACCGTTTCACGAAAAAAGTTTCACGAAAAAAGTTCCATCGTGTAACAAGGCCTTAAGGCTTATAATAATATGCTGTTTTGCAATGAATACGCTTTTCCCCATTCCCAAAGTGGTTTTGAAATTCCCAGTCCCATTAGCAAAATCCCAGTCCCAGTGGTACAATCCCAGTCCCAGTCCAAACATTTGTCCAATCCCAGTTCTCATTTTACCCCTTCCACTCCCACTCAGTCAATAAGTACATATTCTACTACAACCTTATGCAAAATAAAATGTGCCCCTCCCACTCGGTCAATAAGTACATATTCAACAACCTTAGCTTATCCAAAATATGTGCCCCTCCCACTCAGTCAATAAGTACATATTCTACAACCTTATGCAAAATATGTGCCCCTCCCACTCCCACAATAAGTACATATTCTACAACCTTATGCAAAATATGTGCCCCTCCCACTCCCACTCAGTCAATAAGTACATATTCAACAACCTTATGCAAAATATGTGCCCCACTCATTCCCACTCAGTCAATAAGTACATATTCTACTACAACCATATGCAAAATGTGCCCCTCTCACTCCCCACTCAGTCAATAAGTACATATTCTACTACAACCTTATGCAAAATGTGCCCCTCCGATCCCACTCCCACTCAGTCAATAAGTACATATTCTACTACAACCTTATGCAAAATATAATGTGCCCCTCTCACTCCCACTCAGTCAATAAGTACATATTCTACTACAACCTTATGCAAAATATAATGTGCCCCTCTCACTCCCACTCAGTCAATAAGTACATATTCTACAAACCTTATGCAAAATGTGCCCCTCCCACTCCCACTCAGTCAATAAGTACATATTCTACTACAACCTTCTGCAAAATATAATGTGCCCCTCCCACTCAGTCAATAAGTACATATTCTACAACCTTATGCAAAATATGTGCCCCTCCCACTCAGTCAATAAGTACATATTCTACAACCTTATGCAAAATAAAATTAGACAACATATATTTTATTCTCGTTATACATTCTATTGCATATGCTGTACAAATAGGTGTGGTACTGGCAAAACTCTCAGTCAGGAGGAATAGAGTACATAGTACTACTTCATTCCTACATATTTTAGATTTTAAAATAATTGCCAGAATTAATTGCGAAAAAAGGATATAATATTTACATATTACATGTTGTAGCTTTAATTCAATATTTCAGTAGATCGAGAAATGCTGATCGAAAAACAACTTCTACATGCAATCAGAAAAGTGAAGTTCATAGAAGTTTACTTGACTGATGTAAGAAGGCAATTTAGTGTGCAATGAGAGGTAGAACTTCTGTAACAAGGTCCTAGAATGGATCTGCATGTAGAAGTTGTTTCGATCAGCATTTCTCGATCTACTGAAATATTGAATTAAAGCTACAACATGTAATATGTAAATATGTATATCCTTTTTCGCGAATTTAATTCTGGCAATTATTTTAAAATCTAAAATATGTAGGAATGAAGTAGTACTATGTACTCTATTCCTCCTGACTGAGAGTTTTGCCAGTACCACACCTATTTGTACAGCATATGCAATAGAATGTATAACGAGAATAAATATATGTTGTCTAATTTTATTTTGCATAAGGTTGTAGAATATGTACTTATTGACTGAGTGGGAGGGGCACATATTTTGCATAAGGTTGTAGAATATGTACTTATTGACTGAGTGGGAGGGGCACATTATATTTTGCAGAAGGTTGTAGTAGAATATGTACTTATTGACTGAGTGGGAGTGGGAGGGGCACATTTTGCATAAGGTTGTAGAATATGTACTTATTGACTGAGTGGGAGTGAGAGGGGCACATTATATTTTGCATAAGGTTGTAGTAGAATATGTACTTATTGACTGAGTGGGAGTGAGAGGGGCACATTATATTTTGCATAAGGTTGTAGTAGAATATGTACTTATTGACTGAGTGGGAGTGGGATCGGAGGGGCACATTTTGCATAAGGTTGTAGTAGAATATGTACTTATTGACTGAGTGGGAGTGAGAGGGGCACATTTTGCATATGGTTGTAGTAGAATATGTACTTATTGACTGAGTGGGAATGAGTGGGGCACATATTTTGCATAAGGTTGTTGAATATGTACTTATTGACTGAGTGGGAGTGGGAGGGGCACATATTTTGCATAAGGTTGTAGAATATGTACTTATTGTGGGAGTGGGAGGGGCACATATTTTGCATAAGGTTGTAGAATATGTACTTATTGACTGAGTGGGAGGGGCACATATTTTGGATAAGCTAAGGTTGTTGAATATGTACTTATTGACCGAGTGGGAGGGGCACATTTTATTTTGCATAAGGTTGTAGTAGAATATGTACTTATTGACTGAGTGGGAGTGGAAGGGGTAAAATGAGAACTGGGATTGGACAAATGTTTGGACTGGGACTGGGATTGTACCACTGGGACTGGGATTTTGCTAATGGGACTGGGAATTTCAAAACCACTTTGGGAATGGGAAAAGCGTATTCATTGCAAAACAGCATATTATTATAAGCCTTAAGGCCTTGTTACACGATGGAACTTTTTCGTGAAACTTTTTCGTGAAACGGTGTGAGACAGGTTTCACCAAGAGTTTTTCGGATTTGCGTTGCGAGACAGTTTCATGAAAAGTAGAACCTCTTTCTACTTTTTTTGTGAAACTCGAAGCCAAAAAGTTTCATAAAACCAGCCATTGCACTGTGTAACACACCTCATGAAACTTGTGTTGATGTGCTTCAGTTCATAAAGCAATCAGAACCAACTACGTCATTAATATCCATCATTCCTAGCAGTTTGGGAGTTGTTTTAGTGTAATTTTCAACGCGAATTTTCAAGTCATTTCGATAAACGAAGTCTACAAAAGCTGTTGTTTATGTTTGTACGCTATTTTGTTACGGCATTTGAGAGGTCTAAATAAGACCGCTTCCCACTTTAAATCAGTGCAAAAAATAGTTGAATTGCTACCCACGATCGTATCCAGAACTGCGCTTTCTCTGTTGGACAACTGGTTCAGGTTCGTCATTCTCCATAGCCTCTACAATCAATAAAACGGCAAGAACACGTCTTCTTCCACGTCTCGCGCCATGCATGTTCAAGGGATTGCACTAGAAATAATTATGTCGGTGAACAGAATTTTACGAGTTTCAGCAAACATGTTACATGGTGAAACTGTCTCACACCGTTTCACGAAAAAGTTTCACGAAAACGTTTCATCGTGTAACAAGGCCTTATTTTTATACATTTTTCAATATGCATTGGTTTGCCGAGACAGTGTAGGAAGTAATAATAGCAATACGCGTAAATCACAAATAGCTCTTGGAGAACGCTGGAATTAGCATTTCCGAGCCCATATGCCCCCATACCCCATACCCCACCACTTATTTTCCATTTGCTATGGCCCTGCAACGATATAGTATCCTTGCTGTGATAGGAGACGAGGATGAAGCTGCACATACAACCACAACACGCTCGGGAAGAATCATAAAACAGAGGGGAAATTGATTTTTTTTCTTTTTGCAACCCACTATTAATATGCCACAAAATCCCATCACATTACTATGGGTTTCCTGTGTAAATCTTGCAATGCAGTGTGGGACATCTCTCGTTCGACAATGTGCATTCTTGTTGAAGTTGGGCGGTTTGAATCTTTATCTCTTAAGTTCAAGCAAATTTCGTCTCTTCTACTGGTAATTCAGGTCAGTAAATGATTTCAACTTGTATTATATACGGTAATTATGACACTTTGACCCGAGAAAGGACTGCAAACATTATTTTCAGTCGAACTAAACAAGTGAGAGAGTTGAACAACGGAATGGCGCCAAAGCATCTTGTAATGTTTAATTTCTTCAGTTTTGTAATTGACGTTTGCTTTTCGATAGCTCTTCGTATATTTATGGTTATATGGAATGTTTTTCTAGCTGCTTGACCGTTAACGTGGGTGATACAGTACTGAGGCTGAAGACAAGCTCATTTGTGAACTACGGATTGGGTTCAGTTTTTCGATGTAAAAACCACACAACTGACGTAAGTAATTGCTTTTTTCCCTCTTCACTGCGTGTATCAACTCACTTCATTCTAAGTTCTAAAGATCGTTAAAACCTTTGCAGTACTAGTAGTGGATTGATAAATCCATATCCAGCATACTTTAGCAAGTCGCAACCGGACAAGCTGTACATAAGAGGAAAGGTTTGGCCCGTAGGCAGAGAGTTAGAAGTGTAATCTCAGTACGATACCCTAAAGTTTAAATATCCTAAAGAGGAGGGAAAATCATTCGTTTCAGTATTACGTCAAAATCTGGCTCTGATAAGTTACACCAGTTGTTAATGTATGTATATGTTGTGGTGTATTGTACATTATTAAGCCAGTCCTTATTTTTGTCAATAATATGTTGCTTAAAAGATTCTAAAACTTTAGATATTTATGTTAAGTGCTACAGTAGGAATCTATTCGTCCGGCGTAATTATGAATACGTTTAACTTTAATATATTATCACTCAACGTCCGGGGCCTAAGGGAATACAAGAAAAACAGAAAGTTATTCAACTGGATTGTTAAACACAAAGGAGACCGTGGTATTACTTTTCTACAAGAAACACATAGTACTCCAGACATTGAGGATGATTGGTCTCGTAGAACAAAGGGGGAATTAGTTATGTCGCACGGGAGTTCAAACAGCAAAGGAGCGGCTATTTTGTTTGGTGAAAAACTGAATTTTGCTATCAAACAAAGCATAATAGATAAAAATGGCAGGTATGTAATCATACTGAGTGAAATACAAGGGACTAGTTTTATGTTAGTTAACACTTATGCTCCAAACGATGAAAAAAGCCAAGTAACTTTAATTGAAGATATAGTTGAAAAGATGAATACAATTGATTGTCCCGTGGAAACATATACCATTTGGGGAGGTGATTTTAACTTTATTTTTGATTTAGATCTTGAAGCATCAGGCGGTAATCCTAATCTTAAATTACGCTCTATTGAGACAATGAAGACAATTATGAATGATCTAGATCTTTGCGATATATGGAGAATACGCAATCCAACTACTAAACGTTTTACATGGCGCGGAACAGCACAAGGTAAAAACAGTAATCATAACCATTATCTGCACCGTAGATTAGATTTCTTTTTCATATCCGATGAGTTGCAGCCCTTCTCGCGCAAATCTAATTTTTAGCATACCAGCGTCTTTTTTGACTTTTGAGATATGCCCCCCTACTTAGGTATGTTTCACAAAGGGCGCTGGGGGGTATGTATTTGAGAGCATGGGTTTTATAGGTATATGAAGGGACTTACAGTAAATGAGTTGTCGGAGTGGTTGGAGAAAGACGATTTCGTTTTCAAAAAGAAAGCGTCTGCGTTGAAAGGATTCATGAGAACTTACAGAATAGAAGGAAGGAATAGAATGGATGCTAAAACATTTATGAAGGATATGAAGGATAATGTAGTTCGGCTGATTCATGAACAGAAGAAGCCGTTTAAAACGAAACTTATCTTAGAGGCTGAGTTTTATAAAAAGAAGACTTCCACTATTCCCTACTTTCATTCGGAAACAGAGACGATCACCGATGCGTCTGATGTGGGCGAGGCATACGATTTGATGCAGGGGGATATGCTGGAGAAGCTTGCCACCTTTCAAAACGAGGGGTCTGGATGGATCTTCAGAAGGGTTGTGGCTCTAGACATTAGCCTTGATAAATATATTCCTTTGCGAGACAAATCATACATTGCTTTGCCGCTGAAACTGCAGAAGAAAAATGCTGTCATTAACATGGAAAACAAAGACAATCAATGTTTTAAATGGGCGATTACAATATCTATTTTCACACCAGTTAGAGATAGAGAAAGAATATCAAAGCTCTACGGAAGAACGCGGAAACTTTAGACTGGAGCGGGCTTGAGTTTCCAGTGACGTTGGATACGATTAAAATATTTGAAAAGAATAATAAAAAATATGCTGTAAATGTCTATGGGTGGAATGAAAGTGTTTATCCGTTGAGGATTAGCACCAATGGAGATAGAGAACAAACTATTAATTTGTTGTTGGTTTCAAATGACACTACTCAACATTATTGTTGGATAAAGAGTATGAGTCGATTGTTGTCTGCGCAAATTAATAAACACGATCATAAGAGGTATTTTTGTGAGCGATGTCTTTATTTCTTTTAAAACAGAGGTTTCGTTGGAGAAGCATTCAGAATACTGCGAGGAGCATCAATCGATAAAGATCACTTTGCCGGAGAAAGGATCTGTTGTCACGTTCAAGAATTACAATCATAGTATGAGAGTGCCTTTTGTAGTTTATGCAGATTTTGAATGTTTTACAGAACCTTTGAAGCAGAAGAAGAGAAAATAATACTGAAAAATATCAAAAACATAAACCGTCTGGATTCTGTTATGTGATTAAAGCGCATGATGATTTGTTTGAGCCGAAGGTTGTTCGATACACCGCCACGGAAGAAGACGAAGATCTTGGATTGTTGTTTGTGGAGAAGTTGGAAAAAGATATTAGAAAGATCGCTAAAATAAAAAAACAAAATATTTTGATGACTGAAGAGAGTAGGGAGGATTATGAGAATGCAACAGAGTGTTTCATTTGCAATCGAAAGCTGAAAGACGATAAGGTTCGCGATCACGATCATTTGACGGGCTTGTATCGGGGCGCAGCTCATGAGGTTTGCAACTTGAATTATAGAATTCCCAAACACATTCCCGTGATTTTCCATAATTTGGCGGGATACGATGCTCATTTGTTTATAAAGAGTTTGGGGTTTTCTGACGGTAAAATAGATTGCATTCCCAACAATGAAGAGAAATACATTTCCTTCAAAAAGAACATTGTGGTGGACAGTTTTTTCAAAAAAGATAAAAAAATAAAAAATATAAAAAAATATTCATCAAGCGCGAACTTCGATTCATTGACAGTTTCAAATTCATGTCGTCTGGGTTGGACAAGCTGGTGGGAAATCTCAAAAAAGAACAGTTCATAAACACATCCAAGTTCTTCGAAGGTGAGGAATTGGATTTGCTGTTGAGAAAGGGAGTGTATCCCTACGATTATATGAATTGTTTGTCCAAGTTGGACGAGACCGCGCTGCCCCAGAAGGAAGAGTTCTTTTCCAAACTCAACGATGCGGATATTTCAGACGAGAATTATCAACATGCGCAGAACGTCTGGAAGGTGTTCGAAATGAACACGATGAGAGATTATCATAATCTGTATCTTCTTTCTGATGTTCTTCTGTTGATGGACACCTTCGAAGCTTTTAGAGACGTGTGTATTAAAAACTACAAGTTGGATCCGTGTTGGTATTACACAGCACCCGGTTTGTCTTGGGACGCTATGTTGAAGATGGACACGGATCCGACTCGAACTTCTCACCGATGTGGATATGCTCCTGATGGTGGAAAAAGGAATCCGAGGGGGTGTGAGTATGATTACCAAGAGGTATGCCAAGGCCAATAATAAGTACATGAAAGAGTATAAAAAGGAAGAAGACTCTGTCTTTATTAAATACCTGGACGCCAACAATCTTTACGGTTGGGCTATGTCGGAACCTCTTCCTACTCACGGGTTTAAATGGATGAGTGCCAGCAAGTTGCGTTGTTGGGAAAAGTATTCGTGTATTTTAGAAGTGGATTTGGAATATCCTGAAGAGTTGCACCCATTGCACGACGAGTACCCTTTGGCTCCAGAACATTTGGTGTTGAGCAAAGTGGGAAAGTTGGTGCCGACGACTCGAAACAGAACCCAATACGTGGTGCACCATCACACTTTGAAGTTGTACGAGAGTTTGGGAATGAAGATCATAAAAATACACAGAGGCATTGTCTTTCACGAATCGGACTGGTTGAAAAAATACATACACTTGAACACCGAACTTCGAACGGCGGCCAAGAATGATTTTGAGAAGGATTTCTTTAAGTTGATGAACAACAGCGTGTTTGGCAAAACTATGGAAAACATCCGTAATCGGCAAGACATCAAACTCGTTTCCACAGAGAAGCAAGCGGCCAAGCTGGTGGCGCAGCCTAACTTTTATCGCAGAACTATCTTTTCAGAGCATCTTTGTGCGGTTCACATGAGAAAAACAGAATTGGTCTTCAACAAGCCTGTCTATTTGGGGATGTCCATCCTGGATCTGTCAAAATCTCTCATGTACGATTTTCACTACAATTACTTCAAAAAGAAATTCAAGACTTCAGAACTGTTGTTCACCGATACAGATTCGTTGATGTATGAGATCCAAACCGAAGATTTCTACAAAGACACCCAAGAGGATATTTTAGAGAGATTTGACACCAGTGCCTACCCCAAGAGCATCCTATTGGTGTTTGGGTGAATAAGAAAGTGATTGGCATGATGAAAGATGAAACGGCTGCAGAAGGTGAAATAACCGAGTTCGTCGGACTGAGAAGCAAATTGTATGCTTACAAAACAGAAGAGAAAGAGGAAAAGAAATGCAAAGGGATTAAAAGGTCGGTGGTCAAGAAAGATCTGGACTTTGATGATTATAAGAATTGTCTGTTCTCTGGGGTCAAAGTCCTGCGAAAGATGAACGTGATTCGAAGTTACAAGCACCAGCTCTTTTCAGAAACAGTCCATAAAGTAGCACTGTCCAGAGAAGACGACAAAAGAATCATTCTTGCAGATCAAATTCACACCCACTCTATCTGAGGTTATAACACACTCCTGTATAGATATGGAATGTTCAGAGTGTAAGAAACCTTTCCTGCCCCAAAGATTATTTTATCACACGTCCAGTGGGGTGATGTACAGAATCTGTTCCGCTTGTAAAAAGACATTCGGCGGCAGACAAATGCCGGTGCATGCGAAGCGTAAGTTTGTAAAAAGAAGATGAAAAGTTACAAAACACTGTCTGGCGGTGGCTGAGTGTCTTCAGGAACGACTTGTAATTCCTCTCGAACAAAAGAACGTCTTGGAGCCCCCAGGGAAAGGAAATATAATACAGGCTGGTCGGGGGATATCTGTATTCGGGTTATGTCGTGCATTTCCATAGACCATATCGGATCCGTAGCACGTCTTTTTTCACCGCCCTCCAATTCGCCAGGAGCGTATAAATATCTAACTTTCACACCGGCCGGCAATCTTTTCTCTTTTAATCCAACAGGTCTTTTATAATGGACCTCTTTCGGTTGATCCACTTTTTTTAGCTTTATGGATTCGCTAGGGGCGCCTCCAGTAATTCTCTTTACCCCGCTGTTAATAGATTTTATGACATCAGGCAATCTTTCCACCCATTCACGGGATCTACCCTCTTCTAACATTTCTTGAGCGTATTGATGGCTGAATAACTTTTCAGAAATAGTTCGATTAGCGCGCTCCACTAAGGATTGCGCTCTATGATTTCCAGCTTCTGATCTTTGTATTTTTTTCATAATCGATGTCACTTCTCCCTTAAATTCAGTGCCGGGATCTACCATTATTGTTTCAGGCCATTGTAATTTTCTAGAATATATTTTATTAAAAGCTTTAGATACTTCTGTGGAGTACTTAGACGTCAAAGGTTCGGCGTCAACATATCTGCTGGCTACATCCACGACTACTAGAGCATATTTGTAAGTCTTTCTTTTAACAGTATCGTGTGGTAAAAATAAAAGATCTGCTTGATGTATTTCATTTGGCTTTGAAATATCCCAATGCGGTCTAGGAATGTATTTCGGAGGTGGTAAATAGATCTGCCACAGCGCTTGTTTTTCTAACCAATTCTTTACACTATTTTTATCCGCTATATTTGCAGCGTCTGCTAATTGATGGATCGCGTCATAACCTTTCCAATATCCAACGGCTGAATAGTATATTTTTGAAAGTTTCTTGTCCATTATATATGACGACGCAATCTATTCCGGAAATATTAGATGTCAATCGAGACTACAAACAGCCTTATGGTTTGAAAGCTGAAAAAACGGTTCATCGTGTGACGTTCAACCCCTCTTCAGCCAATCCAGGAGAAACCCTTTATATCCACATTCCAAAGTTATCAGAAAATGTGGTGTATGTGCCTGGATCTATTGCACTGATCTTTAAATTAACTTTAGCTGCTGCAGGACATGTTAATAACACAATTATTAATAATTTAAGTAGAGCTCTAAAATCGCATATGAGAGTTTTGTACGGCGGGGAGACTCTTCAAGACACGCATCGTATCGATCTGTTTGAAACCTATAATGATCTCTATTTGTCGAAAAGAGAACGGGAGAATAGGTTGCGTGAGGGCATTTCATCCACTAATATGCGAAAACTACGAACCGCGGCAGGGGATAAAGTGTCTACAGATGCAAACGAGGTAGCTCTGGCTGCCGTTTATGGAGACAGATACCGAATGCCAATCAATCACCACCTATTTTAGACGCTCATGGCAGTTTCTATGCAAAAGCACTCTCTCAGAATCTAACGTTTGAGATTACACTTCCACAAAGCAAAGAAGTTACAATAACCTCGGATACAACTAAGGCATACACTTACAGTCTTTCAAATATTGAGCTTGAATATGAGTGTATTGCCAGTGATTATCTTGCACGCGAAGCTTTATCCGCCTATCAAATAGGTAAAGGTTTTTTATTATGAGAACATTCTTCTCCATAAGACATTCACGATTAATAAAGCCACCGACAGTGTGATTAACGAACATGTCAACATTCCCCGGCGGTCGATGAGTGGTATTTTAATGCTATTTACTGAGGCGTATGCTGTAGGTGCTAGAGATAGTGAAAAGTTTGTCTCTCCTCATATCACACAAGTCAATGTCAACGTGGATGGAATGCCGAATAAACTGTTCAGTAAAGGCATGCAACCCACAGATTTTTGGAACTCGATTCGATCAAGATTGGGTGAGACTGATAATATCACGCCTAAAGACTTTTATTCAGATAAATTCGCCCTATGGATTGATTTGAGAACCTTTGCCGATAATAAAATTCATGGAAACGGCCTATTGTTGAATAGCACAAAAGATGGCGTTAAACTAGAGATGAAGAGGAAAGTTGGCGGGTCAGGAACTTTAACGTGCTATATGTTTGTCATTGCCGACGCCCTGATGGAAATTCAAGACCGCAGTTTGAAAGCGATTCTGTATTAATATATGGAAGAATTGAAAGATCAGGTGCCCTTTCACTGTATAATAGTAGGGCCGACGAATTGTGGCAAAACCAAATATTTGGTGGAGACTCTAAGAGGACCCTATAGAAATGTTTTTGAATACGTGGTTTTGATTTGCCCCACCTATTCGAAAAATAAAACGTATAGAGGGTTTGCAAATAAGGATCCAAGGTTTATTGTTCTGTCCCCAGAATCAGACAATGTGGATGAGATAAACGATTTGCTTTCGTGCTGCCAAACCGTATTCTCTGGCACAAACACATTAATCATATTAGACGATTGCGCCTTTTCAAAGGATCTCAAACAAAGATCGAACAAGTTTATTAAGTTGGCCTTCAGTGGGAGACATGAATTGTTGTCCTTATGGGTATTAACACAACAATTGTCCTCTATAGCCAAACCCTTTCGGGAAAATGTTGGGTGTATTGTTTCATTTTATAATCCTAATCTTCTGTGTGAAAAAACTCTGTTTGAGGAATATGGTGGAAATATGCCTCTTGAAGAACGGAAGTCTTTTATTAAAACATTAAAATCTGAAAAATATTCGAGAATGTGTTTTTCTTTAAGGCATCCTTATAATCATTATTTAGAAATTCCCTCTAATATATGACATCCATTCTAGACCAATATGCAGAGGAAACGGTACCAGAGGAAGTGGTAAAGAAGAAGGCTGGGAAGAAGAAAGTTATAGATTCTGTGGAAGAAGAAAAACGTGAACAATTATGTATCTTGTCCGTACTTGGTACGATTGACCAGTATACTGGAATTAAAATGTCTTTAGGCGATGTGAAGAAGTTGCCTGCCAAGGAGGTGGATAAGTATTTTAACAGATATCAGACAGTTCTAGGGAATAAGATCACACAAGGTTTAGTGAGTTCGGCCCTAGAGCTTGCCGTAGGATTGGCTTCTTACGCCATCCCTATTGACAATACTAAAGAATTGTGTGAGGATTTGAAGGCCGATGAGGTGTTGACCCAAGAGTTGAATAATATCGCAGGATACCTTCTGTTAAAAGGCGGCAGAATGGTGGCCTTGTCAAGCTGTCTGGTTCAAGTGGCCAAACATGTTAATTTTGCCCCCGCAGCAGCAGTATCAGGTATGGAGGACATCGATACCCCAGATATAGAACATGGAACTGCAACTCTATGAAAACTTAGAATTGAATTTATCTATTGAAACATTTACTGATGGGGAGAATGTATGGTTTAAAGGTATGGATGTTGCGAAGGCGTTAGAATATGTAAATACGGCTAAAGCAATTCAAGTGCATGTGGACGAAGAAGATAAAAAAAGCTGCCATCCCAATTTGGGATGTCAGGTCAGACGCCTCATTTTTATAAATGAACCTGGGTTATACTCTTTGATCTTCAGCTCTAAGATGCCGGTCGCAAAGCAGTTCAAAAGATGGGTAACACAAGAGGTGTTGCCGTCTATAAGAAAACGCGGCTATTATAGCTCCAATAATAATATGAAGATGTTTAAGATACAAAACGAATACGATCTCCACACTAAAGTAGTTGGCTATATCAGGCGCTTCCATCCCTATTTACTGATCGTGGCTGGCTTGGGTGAAAATCAAGACTCCAGTTCTAAAAGAATTAACTCTTATAGAAAAGGGTATACGAAGGGGCAGCCCGATTTGATCATTAATAATTATCATAAAAAATATTGGGGACTTTGCATTGAATTTAAAACACCCACGGGAAAAGGAATTCTGTCGGCCAATCAGGAGAATCTATTGGAGCGGTATGAAGACAATGGGTTTAAATGTGTTGTCTCCAACGATTACGATCTTATTATAAAAGAGCTAAACACGTATTGTGAAGATATTAGAGTATTGTGCGTCTACTGTTGTAGGAAATTTAAATCAAGAAGAACCTTAAGAAATCACGAGCTGTATTTTCATAAAATCTGCACGACCAAAACGGCGGGTCAGGTCACAGCACTGTTCTAATCGTTATGGCAGAGGACGAAAGCTGCAGGACCTCTTTTGAACAGCTTATAGTCAGTTTCTTACAAGGCAACGTAAGATTCCTTTTAAGGAGATCTAAACTTATAAGGAATTCCATGGATTCGGTCGTCTTTGCCTCGGTGTATAAAGTTTCCTTGCAGACGACATGATGGGCCTTATTTGTCTCTAATTGTATTTGCCCTGCAGCGGTGCTGGCGATGCGAATGTATCTTTCAATCTGCCCTTGATTGGAGAAGCTTTTCTTGAAAGCCTTCTGGGCCATGGACCAGGATAAAGGAAAGTCTATTTTTTCCCACAGGGCCGGCGGGGGTACACGTTGGTAAAGAATACTGACTTGTATTGTTCTCGTAGGAGAAGCAATCACCGCCTCCAACATCTCCAGAGGAGTAAGATCCATTTTCAATTCTGTCACTTCTCTATCCACATTGTTGAATACTTCTTTAAGATCTTCCAATCTAACTTTTATGGAGCGGCAGACCATAGGACGATCTTGTTTTATTTTTACGTTTGCTTTAAGAAAGTGGATAGATTCAATATCCTTGGCATAAATCTCTAGAATGTCAGAATCGAAGCTAAGTATGACTTGACAGGCTCTAAAGGTTCTCAAAAAAGATACGATTGATTTAAAATAGGGGGGGTGGGTGACCAGGATCATCTATTAGAGCAATGCACAGTCTCAATATATGGAGTCTGTGACCGCTTATCTTAGAACGCTTCAACGAATGGTGAAAAAATATAATAATACGACGGCGGCGGTGGATGAAATAATATCTGAGTTTTATTTAGAACGGCTAGGAGGAGATTTATCAGAGAATTACTTTTTTACCGTGTGGGGCAACTATGAAGATAGAACAAGCACGATTATTAATACGCTGCCTGCGGAAGAGTTAGAAGTGGTTCAGCTGAGGAAAATGTTAAGCACTCTTCCTTGTACTGCCGTGGAAAACATCGAATATGAACTATGTATTTGCGGCACTAGGATGGTCCTGGATAGAGAAGAATTGCAAATGAGGTGTTCAGCATGTGGAAGAGAAGTTTCTATGCCTGTGTCTGTTAATGATGCTCAATTTTACGGTCAAGAAGGGCAGTCGGTGAGGCCGGGCATTTTTAATCCCAGCAAACATTATCGTCATTGGATAAATCTTATTCTAGGGCGGCAGATGTTGATCCTTCAGGACGGTGTAATAAATAACTGTAAGAAACAATTAGTGGGCACTACAATTCAAGATGTCAGAACAGCTCTAAAAGATATGGGCCGTGCAGATTTGAACAAACACGCGTCTGCCGTTTGGAGCACAGTCACTGGCAATCCTATACCAAAAGTATCTGCTGATGTGCTTGTTAAAGGAGAACATCTTTTTATACAAGTTTTAGAAGCTAGAAATCATATCAAGGAACTGCATAAAAAAAATAGAAGATATTACCCTTATTACATTTTTAAGATATTAGACCTCTTAATCGCCAAAGAGGAAGACCGTAGTATTTTGCGCTTTATCCATCTGCAAGGCTCCGACACCGTAGAAAAGAACGACGACGAGTGGCGGTTGATCTGTGAGAAGACAGGGCTGGAATGGAGATCGACTACAGCGACTTTACGAAAGCTGCGCTGCTAGATTATTATTAGATATTTGCTATCCTGTCACACTTCGACATAGAAATATAATGCTGCTAGATTATTATTAGATATTTGCTATCCCGTCACACTTCGACATAGAAATATAATGCTGCTAGATTATTATTAGATATTTGCTATCCCGTCACACTTCGACATAGAAATATAATGCTGCTAGATTATTATTAGATATTTGCTATCCTGTCACACTTCGACATAGAAATATAATGCTGCTAGATTATTATTAGATTGCACCGTTGCTATCCCGTCACACAATCGACATAGAAATATAATGCTGCTAGATTATTATTAGATATTTGCTATCCCGTCACACTTCGACATAGAAATATAATGCTGCTAGATTATTATCAGATATTTGCTATCCTGTCACACTTCAACATAGAAATATAATGCTGCTAGATTATTTGTTACAGTTGCACCGTTCTATAAGATCACCACAATTATAACATGGACCTCGTTGTTTTATACAGATATGAGTTTGTAATATCGGTATAGAACAGAAAGTCTCATTACATTCTTTACAGGTAGTATCTCTATATTTGCATACGTGAGTTCCTAATCTTTGCATCGAACAGAAAGCCTTATTACAATTTGTACAAACAGGATCTTTCTTTTCACATACTTTATTCCTAGCATGATACGCTAGCATTTGCATAGTGCTGAAGGTCTTATTACATTCTTTACAAACAGGATCTTTCTTTTCACATACTTTATTTCGTACATGAGTTCCCAATCGTTGTTTGCTGCAGAAAGTTCTATTACACTCCTTACATTCCATATATTACAGGATAGCAAACACCTAATAATAATCTAGCAGCATTACATTTCTCTGCTGTACGAAATGTAGCGGGGGTAGCAAATATCTAATAATCTAACAGCATTACATTTCTCTGCTGTACGAAATGTAGCGGGGGTAGCAAATATCTAATAATCTAACAGCATTACATTTCTCTGCTGTACGAAATGTAGCGGGGGTAGCAAATATCTAATAATCTAACAGCATTACATTTCTCTGTTGAGCATCTGTTGGAGGTTGTTGGAAGCTGTTGAGCATCTGTTGGAACTCTGTTGGAGGTTGTTGGAAGCTGTTGAGCATCTGTTGGAATATTATTCTATATATATGTCTGAAGCCGCAGAGGATCAAATAACCAAAGAACCAGAAACTCCCATTGTTAAGCAAAAGGATCCTAAGAAAGTAGCAGCTGGAAAAAAACTGGCTGAATATCATAAGAATGCTAAGAAGGCTCTTGAAAAGAGTGAAGCTCCAACAGTAGAAACTACCAACAACTGGGCACCGTCACTAACAACGACATTGACACTAGTTGGAATAGGCCTAACCGCTTTAGATTTATATTTTCGATGGAAGAAAGAAGCGCCTATAGTGGCTGCAACACCAACAACAACACCCATACCTGCTGTAGCTCCTACAGTCGCTAGAAGAGGCATGGAATAAATATATCTATATATAATGTCCGCAGAAAACAAATTAATGAAAACTATTACAGACTCTTCTGTCGTGATCGGCATCGCGGCCGGTATTGGCTACATCGGAAAGAAAGTTATGAAAGAATCGTTTATTAATGACCCCAGTAGCAGTCTCACAAACTATGGCAAATGGGTGGCGGTTCTGGCCGGCTCTATGTATTTGAAACACTATCTTGAGGCTCAAAAAATCCTGCCAAAATCTCTCTAATATAAATGGCAGGTGCAGTAGTGATGATGGTCGCCGGAGCTGTTCTGAATGCAACAGCTTTCTCAGGCAGCATGTATTTGGTGAACACCCTAACTTCTAAGAAAGATGAGGTCGACGAAGAGCAAATTCGACACGATAAGGCCCTTGAAAAATACAAACAAGATATGGGTGACTTTGAAAAAAAGCGTCAGCAATACCAAGATTGGTTGGCAGAGCGTTATGAAAATAAGAAGTTAGCAGAGGGCAACTTGCAAGATATGGATTATGCATTTACTTTGTACAGTAAGACGCATCCTGATTTTGGCAAACAACCTCAATTTTCTGATTATTATAAACCTAGCAAAAATCAGAAACAATACGAACTGGCTTATGTGGGTGCTGGGATGATGGGAGCTGGTTTTTTAGCGGCGAGATATTTGTAGATTATATGGAGGATGTCATTGATTTTGATCCCACTACAGAGGAAGGCAGAACGGATATAAATGATGACGATGACGATTATTATGACGCTGGTGATGGGACTCAACGCCTTATTAATAGAGATGGGCATGAAGGCTTTGGGCGGGCTGTATCTAGACTTAGAGGATCTGAATCTGAATACTCACGTGCAAGACACACTCTAGGTTTAGGCGGCGGGGAGCTCGAAAGAAGGGTGTCGGAAGAAAATGCGGCGGAAAGAAGAATATCGCCTCTGTATCCAGAATGGCGTGGCAAGACGCTCTTTCATGGAATGGATGAGTTTGACAGACCTTATGTTAAGCTCAAGTATGTAAATTCAACTAAGTACTTTTTGAATGCTGATAATACTTGGTCGGGTAAGTTACCAAACACAATAAAAAAAGCTTTAGGACCCCCTGCACGTGAAATACTCGCTGCTAATGACGGCCGGCAACAGGTTATAACATCTCAACGTGAGAGTATAGCTGAAAGAGAGACGTCCAATAATTTTGAAATGACTATAATACAATCTAAGGAGACGCTCCAAAATAAAATAAAGTCTTTAGAGGGGCATCTGCAAGAGGCTGGAGAGCGTAATTTTGTGTTATTGAACGATGTTAAAGAGAGAGACATTAAATTAGAGCGGTTGGGGCAGGAGTTGTCCTCTACGACGGCATCGCGCGACGCTCTTTCGGCAGAGAAGGTGAAACTTACAGAAGATCTGTCTGACAGCCAGCAGTTGATACAAGATATGGAGTCGAGAATTGACGAGGACGCCCTCGTACTCTCTCATGATGAAGAGGTGCTAAACGATATTTATCATGATTTAGAAACGATGGTGGATGGCGACTCCGCACGGAGTAGGATAAAAGATTTAAAAAATAAAATAGAAAGGTTGGAGAGTAATGAGGATAGGTTTAGGCTTAATAATATTATAGAAAACTATAAGGACGAACTAAGAAAGCAAGCTGATGAGAATGTTAAAAGATAGGAATGCGTTCATTAATGAAAGGGAAAGCTTTAGAGATGAATTAAAAGAGGAGATCGCTAGACGTATTGCAGCCGAAAAGTCTCTAAGAACGCAGTTATCGGGGGGAGCCGCAGCGAGAACTGAATTAATCAATAAGTTGGAGAGTGAAAGGGCGCGCAGCGTTGATATTGAACGGCAGCTATCAAAGCTTAGTTCAGACCTTGTTGATAAGCGGGGTACTATAATAAGACACGAACAGGAAATAAGTGAGCTGACTGAGGACTTAAAAGGGGCTGAATCTGAAATAGGAGATCTACTAACGTCTGACAACAATAAAAAAATAGTTGAGCTCACTGAGGAAAATAAGAGGCTTAGAGAGCAAGATCTGTCCCTTGCTAAAGAGGAGGAGCAGATAAAGGAGCAAAGTGAAGCCGTCGAAGAAAAACTCTCTTTGAAAGAAAAAATAAAACGTATCTTTAAAAAATATGGATTCACTGCTTTTGCTGTTGTTTCTGCTGTGGGTATTGTCATTGGAGTCATTATCTCAAGTTTAAAAAGCAGCTTATCTTCCGTCGCAAATGGTCTTGGAAAAGGTTTGAAAACCATAGGTGAAAAATTAGCTCAACTATTGCCTGGAATGGTAGGTGCCATAGCCTCCTTTATATTTAAGGCGGCTGGGCAGGTTGTTGGCTTTCTAGCCAAGCACACATGGCTGTTGATAGTAGCTGCAGTTCTCTATGCTGTCGAACAATATAAAAAAAGAAATAATATATATGACGATCCTATACATTGAACAAACAAAAGCCGATCAAACTATTTGGTTTAAAACTCCTATTAAGGGCGCAAAGATATCGCTTGTAAGCTGTAGTTTTTATAATCGTTTGTATAATCTTCCAAGTGAAGGAGCTATTTCAGATGGGAGTGTTTTTATGCGGATTCCGAAAGGAAACTACACTAATTTTAGTTTTAAAAATGCTGTTGATAAAGCGGTTTCACTTGGCGATAGAAAAGTTACAATCACAATTGAATATAATAATTATTATATTACCCCAACAGTGATTGTAACTTTAAACATTAGTTTATCAAAATTATTAAACCTTGCAACAAAACTTGAAGCAAACACCAAATATAACATCAATATTAGTGATGAACCTACTCAAGGTGTCTGCATTAATTGTGATCTTATTGATTCTACACAGGTTTTATTAAATAATAAATATTCGCAAATATTGGCATGTGTTGAATTAAGCAAGACTGGAGAAAAGATAACTTATATCCCTAATAATCCATTGTACACACCTATTAAAAATGATGGTTATATTAATAGTATTAGGTTTTGGGTGACAGATTATACGAACAAGAGCATTAATTTAGGAATATATCCAATGAGAATGGTAATTGAAATCGTATAATATATATGGACTACGACGCGATTTATCCAGAAGTGCCAACCACTGGGGAGAACTTCCGATTGCAAAAAGTAAACATGGCTTTGACCCAACTAAGATCAGAAGTAAAACATTATGAAAACGTCAGGAAAAAATATGCTAAGATGCGAGGAATACTTCATAAAACAGCAGTAACAGCAGGAACGTTGTCTGTAATTTTAACCGGCTCTGGCGTGGCCACAAGTTTAACAGGGCCCGGCATCCTAGTAGGCGTTCCTTTATCCACGGTGGGCGGCCTATTGGGCTTAATATCTGCTATTTGCACCGTTTTCACTAGAAAGCTTACTAAAAAAGTAACAAAACATGAAAATACGGTTCAGCTTGCAAAATCAAAAGAGAACAGCATAAACGATCTTGTATCAAAGGCCTTGAGCGACAACAGTATTGATGAGAAAGAATTTGGTTACATTATGGCCGAGCTTCAAAAATACGAAACCTTGAAAAGCAACATCAGAAAGCGTAATAATGAGATTTTAAAAAACGAGGTTCCCGACATTCAGAAGCTGAGAGAAGAACTGAAAAGAGAGATTGTCGAGCAGCTCATAAATCCAAAGAAATAACTTTATCCTTTGACAGAACCCCCTACGGATACATTTACAAACTGAGATATGATAATATTATATATGGTAACGCAAGAAGATAGAGAATTAAAAAAATATTACCCCCACTCTATAGGGTTTCACGCCTACAGAGGCGGTATTAATTTCGATTGGGGCGGAGTGGCCTACGATGTTTTCAAAAAAGAGATTGGCGGCCCTGTCCACCATTACGACGGTCTTGTGGAACGCGCCTTGACGAAGGCCTTGGGCAAACGAATTCACAACGGCCCCCTTGGGGAACACGCCTTGGGCAACGACGATGTCCCAGTTCACACCCATTTCCCCAAAGAATTAGAAATGGCGAAAACATCCTACCCTGTGGTAAGCACCCCTTTTGATAAAACCCCTCCAAGTTTTGACCCTGAAGAGATTGACATCTATGTCAAACCCAGTCAGAAATTTACTATAAAACCACGAAACATATTTACGGGTGTTCTAAAACACGTGACTCAAAAAGAAGCGCATAAATGGTTAGGAGGACCTGATATGACTTATTACCCACAACAACTGGCATTTTCAGTCTGGTGCGCCAGTTCAGGGTGCGGCGTTGGCACAGACATGCTAACAAAATATTCTCCTATGATAAATTCCTTGCTCAAATTCCACATCCTCTTCACCTCCAGAAGAATCTTAGCACAAATGAATGTTCCGCTTCCTGGAGATCAATACTTTACGAACATGGATAATAAATACAACAAAGCTGGTTACGACAAAGCTTGTCGTGAATTTGACCTGTCGAAAAACAGCGATTTTAGATATATGGGAGCTGAGAATGGCGGTTTAGGCCATATTTATGTAAAAATATTTGACGAAGTAGACGATGTGACCGCTGCCTATAATGAAAAAATGGATGGAAAATATACAAATAAATGGCCTGACGGCGTCTTCAAATTTAAAGATGAAAAAGATTATGGCGGTTACACGTTGGACCATATAAGCCCGTTGGAAAAGCATCCGTATCTGTATTTTATGCTAAATGAATCAAAAGGTTTAACCAGAGCGGGGCTTTCACGATTAAATCAATCGATTGAGGCATTTGTGTCTTGTATTCTTGGCGCTCAAGTACAAACACGATCAAGCATTGTTGGCGATTCAGGCTCTGCACAAGAGGCGCAAACAGTATTCTTACAACTATTTGAAAGTTCTATTGTTGGGACTGACATTTCTAAAAGCATACAAAGATATCAACTAGCTATTCAACAATCAAAACAAAAACTAGATATGGCTATTGCCGTAGGCTGTTGGTTACTACCCTCAAATCTTGTAATAAATACTCAAACAGTAGTCGGTTACAACAACAAACTTCAACACGCGACAGACTCTATGCAATTTGGTGTAAACGACATCAACAACGAGACAAAATCAACCGGCTCTCAGACTCAATGGGTTTCAAAAGTGGTCCATCAAGCTCCAACAATAAAATATTCATCCCCACCACCCCCCCAAAAAAAATACACCCCAACCCCAGCACATGAAAATAATCTAGTAGCGATAACAATAGTGGTCGCTGGAGTTGCATGGGTGCTGTTCCGATAGAACTCACTTCTACAGCACTATACCGCTATATTATAATGTTTGTATTCATAGAGAGCGATAAAACGGCTTCACTACCTATATAAACCCGCCTTTGACCAACACTACTCATGTCAGATTGGTGAGTTGCTCCTTGTACAACTCTTGGAATAACCTAACTGGCGGTGTTTTAAAAGTTTATACAAAAGACGGCTCTGGTTATGCAGAATATAACATTCCTGACGCACATTATACCCCAGCCACTTTATCTAAAGAGTTTGCCAAACACGGTAGCACCTTAACAATTGGGCTGCCTTACGAGTGGGAACTTTCCGCCTCTACTGTAAACAAGCCTATACAAGATCTTCTTGGTTTTGAAAACAACAAATTCAAATGGAATTATCCTTCTAACTACGAAGTCCATTGCAATCTTGTTCAATCTTACGACAACGGATATCTATCACATGTTATTGCAAAATTTCCCCCTAAAGGAAACCCTTACGATTTGGTTGAATACCAGCCCTATCAACTGGTATTTCCTGTAACCAACATCATTTACCAAATCCACATCCTTGTAAAGGTAGATGGAAAAGAGGTAAACTTTAACAATAAAATCAGTCTAACTTTGGAATTCCTCCAAACACCTCATCTTCCTTTGCACTAAGTAGGTAGGCTACACAATTGATGTCCGTTGATTCCAAATATGAAGTAAAATCAATAATTGGAGGGAAACCGGCCGCCCTTTGTGAAACATACCTAAGTAGGGGGGCATATCTCAAAAGTCAAAAAAGACGCTAGTATGCTAAAAATTAGATTTGCGCGCTTAAACCGGCCTTTTATATCTACTCTAAAGCAAAATGGTATGAATTAGGAGAGAAAAGCAATAAGTATTTTTTAACGCTAGAGAAACGAAACAAAGCTAAAACACACATTAAAAAAATTGTGGAACCAAATAATACGGAAATTACGCAACCAAAGAAAATTATCGGAAAAATATATGATCACTTCAGTAAAATATATTTATCCAGATCGGATAAAACAGAAAATGAGTGTTTGGAATTTCTGTCACAGATTGATATACCAAAACTTTCAGAAGAAGATAAAGAGGCATGTGATGGTGAGATAACTATCGATGAATGTCACTATGCACTAAAACAAATGGGTACGTCTAAGACGCCAGGTAATGACGGACTGACTAAGGAATTTTATATGTGCATGTGGTCAGAATTAAAAGATGATTTAGTAAGATGTTTGAATGACGGTTATAAAAATGGTTCCTTAACTACATCCCAGAAACAAATAGTTATTACCTTACTTGAAAAACCTGGTAAGGATAACAGGCTATTGGATTCATGGCGACCGATTAGTTTGATAAATGTTGATGTAAAAATATGCAGCAAGGTTTTAAGCAATAGGATAACTGAGTTATTACCTTCAATAATTCATCCAGATCAAGCGGCTTTTATTAAAAATAGAGAACAATTGATGAACCAATAAGACTTATAGATGATATAATGGATTATGCCAGAAAGGAAAACATATCTTTGATTTTATTCGCGGCCGACTTTGAAAAAGCGTTTGATACTATCGAACATAACTTTGTATATGGAGTATTAAAAGGTTTTGGTTTTGGAGAAGGCTTTATTAAATGGATTAAAATTCTTTTAGAAAACAACCAAAGCTGCGTAATGAATAATGGACTAGCAACAAATTTTTTTGCCAGTTTTTAGAGGAACAAAACAAGGAGACCCTATATCGCCATATATTTTTATCTTGGTAATTGAAATAATGGCTTTAATGATGAGAAAATGTAAGGATATTGAAGGAATTAAGATAAAAAATAAACATATTAAGCTGGTATTATTTGCAGATGATACAACTTTCTTTTTGAAAGATATTAATTCGTTGGATATCGTGTTAAATCAATTAGAAATGTATAAACAATTTTCGTCACTAAAGATCAACTTAACAAAATCAGAGGCAGGGTGGGATTGGAAGAAATAAGGATGAAAGTGAGCAAAATATTAAGTGGATAAACTTTTATGAAAAGGGTATCAAAATTTTAGGTATCTTTTTCTCCTACAACAAGATACTGCACTACAATAATAATTTTAAACGCATATTAACGGAGTTTAAAACTACTTTATCTCTATGGCGTACCCGCACCTTAACTCTTTATGGAAAAATTCAAGTAGTTCGTTCATTAGCACTGTCTAAATTACTCTACGTATGTTCAAAGATTCATGTGAATGATGAATTCATTAAACTGGTAGAAAGCAATATCAAGGATTTCATTTGGAATGGAAAGAAGCCTAAGATAAAATATCGAACTTTAATTGGCGAATATACAGACGGTGGTTTAAAGTTACCAGATTTTTGTTCATGCATTAAAGCGAATCGTATTAAATTGGCTATAAAATTAATGATATCGGAAGAAAGAACTTGGAATACTATTCCATTGTTATATCTGGATTCTATAGGCGGTGTTGAGTCAATACGAAATAACTTCGATAAAAAAAGAATTCCAGATTCGATTCCTATTATTTACAAAATTGCCCTATTAAGCTGGGCAGAGATTTCTAGTATTATTGTAGACAATAATCCAGATCTAATATTAGAACAACATCTATGGAATAATAAACACATTAAAATACAAAGCAAAGCGGTATTTTTTAAAACATTTTTTGAACTTAATATTAATAGAGTTGTTGACCTTTGTAACGAACAGTATGAATTTAAGTGGGAACATGTAAGGAGCATGGGATTGCAGGACAACGATTTTATGAGATGGGCAGGTATTGTTCATGCCATACCATCGGAATGGAAAACTGCTTTGAAAAATAATGATAACACATTCAAAAACGAAGGGCTAGCGCGTAGATATTTATATCTAGGCAACAAAAAAATTGATCTTACAAAGAGTAATACTAAATTGATTTATCAATGGTTAGTTAGTAAAAAGTTCAAAGTACCAACATCCCAAAGTCATATATGTAAACGAATTGGTGATGATACTCCTCTAGAGTGGGAAGTAATTTATGGTAGAATTTATAAAACTACAATAGATTCCTACTGTAGATTTTTTCAATATAAAATACTAAACAACTGTCTTTACTTAAATAAGGATTTGAATCGTTTTAAATTAATTGAATATTCTAGTTGTTCATTCTGTTCTCTTTACCCTGAAACTATAGATCATTTATTTGTTGAATGTATAGATTCAAAAAACTATTACTTAGAAATTAGATCGTGGTTAGAAAAATATAATATTACTCTTCCTGAGTCTAACAGATCCAACATTATTTTAGGAATTGAAGAAAATGTATCTAATTATGTAATTTTAATGTACAAGTTAACTATATATAAGGCAAGAGAAAAAGGAAAGGTTCCTTCATTATCTCTCTTTAAAAACTTTCTAGTTTATTCAGAGAAAATTGAATATATGGTGGCTATGGCTAAAAATAAATTATTTTCGCACATAAAAAAATGGGAAAAATTAAAAACTGCATTAGAATCTGAGTAAAAATAATGTTGGAACTGGCGTTATTGTAATTAATGTAAATTATGTGTAAATTTGTAGTTCATTCGTAATTCTGTGTGTATTCAGTGTAGTATAGATATATACATGTAAATTTTGTACAAACAAAGCATCAATAATAATAAAAAATAAATAAATAAAAAAATAAAAAAATAAAATCCATAACTCTATGAATTATTGTGGTTATGTGAACATTTTATTAGCGATACACTGTTTGTATTAATAATATACATGGCATAATTTGTCGATTCTGATTGGCTGACAGCGATCCACATCCCTAAACAGGACAAAATTGGAGGAAATTGTTTTAGGATGCTGGTGGATTGTTTTCTATCATTGAAAGTCAAAGTTCCTGGCACGAATCGGTTACGAAGAATCACAAAGACGCCTGTAAGCTGTTTGGAAATTATTTCATGTATATTATTAAAAAGTAATCGCAAGATTGTTCTCGTACAATTTAAAATAAATAAGCACTTGTCAATTTTTGAAAGATCACACATTGCACTTGACCTATGATCTAGTGCAATTTTGTTAGTCTTTGAACAATTGACTTGTGCTTATTTATCCTAAATTCTATTCCAAATCGTGCAATTACCTGTACAAATTGTAAGGTTCTTACACCGAGGTCTGGCCACAAATCTAGACATTCAATGATCCATATAATATCCATCTCTTTTACTAAGTATCTGGTCACAATTTCGAATGAAGCCAGCACTATTTGTAGTTCCCGAACAAATTGTATTAGAGAATAATTATGTACTTTGACTCTAAAAGGTCCGGGTACCCCTCCAATGTCATGAGTTTGTCTTGTTTAAGAGAATATTTATTTCAACATCACATACTATCCATCAAAAATGAGCCCTTTTCAACAGTTTGACTAAGTACAAACTATTAAAAACAATAGTAAAATGTTTCCCTAAAACTGTTTTAGCGTTGTGCAAAGCCATTTTCCTACGTTTTGTTACAAATTTGAGCATTTTGATTGGTTCCTCGGACGAGTGTTATCCACGCATAACCATGCTTTTGCCTTTATATGGTCACATCCTTATATGGTGTGACATCACCAGTGAGCGAAGCAAATCTTCTCATCTTTCTCGAACATTTTACAAACTTTAACTTCCAAAATTCTACAAAGGATTTTACCAAATTATCCTTTGTGGATTTGACTGAAATTATTGTGAACATGGACACTTGAGATGATTCTAAAGAGAGGAAAACAGTTTCAGTTTGCCATGTCCTTCGACAGAGAAAACCAATAAGTTCAAAGAGTTTTGTTGTAGTTTTGTAGAATGGAAAATGTAGATGCTTGTTCTTGAATTAAATTTTTATGACCTCAATATGGCTGGTACTTGGTTGGATTCAATTTATTTGCACTACACTCAAACTACACTCAGTAACGTAAACAAAAGACTGTATAACAAAGGCGAATCTACACTCAGATTACACACAGTTTACACTCAGACTACACTTAGACTCCACGCAGGCTCCATGCAGATTCCACGCAAAACGATGTTAACATACTTCTAGGCAGAACTGTAGCACATTAATTTTGCTCAATTTGCCTGAGTATTCGTAAAATCATTCAATGAGGCTTAGATAATTAAATTGTGGCATTTCTGATAGTTGACAATATTTGATTCGCTCAGTTTTTTCTTTTTATTCAGTTCATTTGCATGTAAACATCGTAGAAATCGTACGACCAGTGTAATCTTTTGCTTTTCTTTTTAATGGAAAATAATAAGACGTTTATGAAACAAAAAACCATGATTGAGTATTTACTGAAATAATTATTCCATTCACGCTTGTTGGGTATGAGATGATTATAACCAACTCGGCTAATGCCTCAGTTATTTATCAACCCATGTCCAATGCGGGCTCATGGAATAATTGCTAAATACAGGTAGTATAATTTTAGACTGGAATATAGAGTTTTGTGTGCTGTGATTGGTCGAATTTCGTCTTTTCTCTGATATTCAAGTCTAAAATTATACAAAACAATTATTCACCTCAGGCTCAGTGGTTATGGTGAATATTCGCCGATAATCACTTTGCCTTCAGCAAATAATTGTTAATTATTATATAGACAACCACTGGATATGAGCAAACTTGTGCATGCTCTGACTCTATTTACAATTACTATTTACAACTAAGTTTATTTTAAGGCTATCAGCTCATATACCACGAGTAGAGAAAGTTGGAGATTTTCAACAATGGCAGACCAGTTTTGCTGAACTAGAAATAAAAACAAATGTTATATTTCTCACAATTCAGTGGTTGTCTTAGCCTCCTCCGCATGGAACTCCAACGGAAAGGAGGCCAAAGGCCGAGAGATGGGATCCCTGTCCCAGCGAGGCCAAAGGGCGAGAGGGACTTGGCCCTAAGGAGAAAAAGGAGGAGTTGCCTGCCAAAACTCGACAATGTTTTTCCCATCTGCGCATCTCAAAGTGCACATCCAACTGCTACTGACCAGGGAGGGGTAGTTTGAATTTGGCTTACCAGGGGACCACTCTCGAATATTATTTGCGTCAGCGGATAACGACAACACTCTCGCTGTCACTATTACACGATATTTCACCAGTAGGTCCAGATGAAGAAGAAGTAAAGGAATTCAGAGTTTAATAACGCTGATATAATCGACGTTACTTTGAAAGCAAAGTCAAACTATGAAGAAGCTCTTAGGACTGCTTGTGTCCTCAGTCGATATTTCAAAGTGCCGTGTTGTGTTGATTTGACTAGGGCCGTACCGAGATCAGAGTAATTTTCGAAATTCAAATCCATGACCGGCTTGTCAAGGTATTTCACAGCCCAAACAAAGCTAGCCGATAGCTTGAATCGGTTAACTTAATTGCTTACGCTTCAAATTATACATAAACATCGACTGTCGGACATGTAATATTTTCAAAACCCCTGTCTGGCAGTTCGCGATGTCAAATTTTTAAGTCCGTGTTGTGTTGATTCACTGATAAGGTCATCGAAGGTCAGTACCGATTCGAAATTCAAATCCATAGCCGGCTTGTCACAAGGTATTCGATCGAAGCCCTGACAAAGCTAGGATAGTTTGAATCGGTTAACTTAATACATAAACATCGACTTCTGGACATCTAGTATTTTCAAAACTCTGTCCGGCTGCCAGACATCTAGACAGTGTTTTTTCTTGTATGGCGGTTGAATTGAACCGTAGCTTTTCAAATTCGACTTTCATGTTGTGTGTGTATTTCAGAAACCTTTTCTCAATTTTGATTTGCTGTGGCTATATGCCCGGCAGCCGGTCGCGGTCTTAAATATCTACTAAATGCCCGGCAGTTTGAAAATTTCACAAAATTCTACTGAAACACTCAATGTAGCCTAATGAGAGTATTCTATCTTTGTTTACAAATGTCAAGCGATTCTAGAAACACTAGTGGTTTGTCGTGGACGATTTTCTCGAGCTTGAGTACTCTATGAAATCGACATGTTCGTGGCACTTCTAAATTTTCATGCATCAACACTCACGGGAACGGTCTCAAATAGACTATTTGCCCGGCAGTCTGGAAATTTCGCAAATAATTCGAGACAACGACTGACTTCATGAAATCAAACTCAGTTTTTGTTGAGAACTGCCAAGCGCTTCTCAGTGACTTTATGGATTTTTATTCAGTTAAGGAGTTTCTCTATCCTGGGCACAGAATACGAGGAACAATTTGATTCTTGATTGCCGGACACTGAAATGCCCAGCAGTTCAAACTTTTGCAAATAATTCGAGAAAATGATTGACTTCATGAATCGGGGCTGCGAAATCTTGTGAGGTAAGCATGACCTCGGTGGCATGACTATACGTGTGACCAGGATAGAGAAACTCCTCAACTGAATAAAAATCCATAAAGCTCACGAGAAGTGCTTCTGGTTCTCAACAAAAACTGAGAAGAGTTTGATTTCATGAAGTCAGTTGTTGTCTCGAATTTTTTGCGAAATTTCCAGACTGCCGGGCATATAGTTTATTGGAGACCGTTCCCGTGAGTGTTGATGCATGAAAATTTAAAGTGCCACGAACATGTCGATTTCATAGAGTACTCAAGCTCGAGAAAATCGTCCACGACAAAACCACTAGTGTTTCTAGAATCGCTTGACATTTGTAAACAAAGATAGAATATCCTCATTAGGCTACATTGAGTGTTTCAGTAGAATTTTGCGAAATTTTCAAACTAGTCTATTTAAGACCGCGACCGGCTGCCGGGCATATAGTCACAGCGATTTTGATTCACTTTCCTTTAACTTGTCTTAAGTATATTTTTGTACTCCGTGCTACATACTGGAATTCTACTTTTGAAATACGTCTTTGAAGGTATTAAAACTCGAAGGAAGTTTTCCTGCCATACTGCAACGACAAGTATGTATAGAGCCTGAGAGTACCCCCGACAAAATCGTATATGACAATATATCCCAAGGGTACCCGGGGTGAAGTGGGGCATCCCAAAGGTGAAGTGAAATGTCCGTACACTTCGAGTTTTGGCAGGCGTCTCGCCTTTCCTTTTCTTCTCCCAGCCTAGCGCCTAGTCTCCCTCCGCCAGTAACACAGGCAACTCAATGACACTTTTATAGAGAAAAACGAGCCTTACGAGACGCCTGCGGAGGAGGCTATGGTTGTCTATATAATAAAACAATTATTCCACTCAATCTTGTTGTACATGGCTGATAGCCTTGTTGGCTATCAGCTCACGTACAACTCGATTTCGTGGAATTTTTGTTAAGATCGAATGCCCGAAAGAATAGAGAATTGACAGTCAACTCGAAACAATCGAATTTTCTTTTCTTTCACCATATCATTCCTTTCGGTTATATATTTTAGGGAAAAATACTAATTGATACTAAGCTTCTCAAACATTATTGTTTTATACATGTTACTGTGAATTTCTGGGGTACAGAGCTGCCTTTCATTGGTTGATTTGTGGTCACGTGTCCATGGTGAAATTGGGCGACAAATATTTGTAGAACGGTCTACAACCCAAAGCATTGGCGAAAATAGTTAGTTTGTTTTCCATCGAGTCTTGATGTTTCCCTCGGCTTTGTCTGACAAAACATCAAGACTCTCTGGAAAACAAAACTAACTATTTCCCTTGGGGCCATACATTAAGTGTATAATAATTCATGAAACATACTTTCAACAACAATAAAAGTTTGCTATCTTATAATTTTTGTGGACATCTTTTCTTACAGTTTGATGTCCTTGAATACTGCCATTCTGTGTCAACATTCCTGCCTACAATGTAATAAGGTATTTGTTATTCCACTAGTGTGTCATTTTACCATATTAGGGCAAGAGAACACGCAAAATATGACAGCGTATTGCACAGTAGCCTTGTCAGTAGCCTTAGGGAAACTCAGCTAAAATGGCCGACTTGACTGAACCGAATTTTGAATTTGACCTCTCAGACTTCGACCTTTTAACAGCGACGGAAATTGTAACTGAACAAACAGAGACAACAGAGACAGAAACAACTGACATTGCAAAAAAAAAAAAAAGACTGGGGGAACCGAGGAAACTGTAGACGGACAATTAAACAATGATGATATTGACACATTCATTGACGAAAACAGAAACATAAATACAGCCAAAAAGACAACAAGTGACCTGAACGTGTTCCACAGGTGGTTTATTTCTGTTGGAGAAACTAGAACTCTTGAAGTAATACCTCAACAGGAACTTGACAAGGTTTTAGCACACTTTTTCGTTAAAGTATGTAAACAAAACGGAGACGAGTTTGAACCTGAGTCACTGACATCAATGTTTCGTAGCCTTGACAGATTTTTATGTGAAAATGGAAAACAGTACTGTTTACTGACTGACAGACAATTTTCAAAGGCCAGAGAAGCTTTGTCTTCCAAAAGAAAACAGCTTCGTCGGTTAGGCAAAGAGCAAAGGCCCAACAGCTTTTGGTCTAACCGAAAACCAAATACAAAAACTATGGGACGAGAAGCAACTCTGAAATCATACACCACAAAATCTTATGATTTGGTTGTAAAAATTGTATGAAATGGTTCAACAATACCTTGTTCTTTGGGTGGAGAGTTCGCAACGAACATCACCGAGTAAAGATTTTAGATTTCAAAATCCAAAGAGAAGATGGTCCTCAAGGGAAAGAGTATGTTGAGTGGTGCACGGAGCGGGGAAGTAAAATTCGCACTGGTGAGCATGACTTTGTCCCTGAATGGTCCTTCAATCCCAAAATGTATGCGACTGGAGGACCACGCTGCCTGGTACTGTTATTTAAGGAATATCTGACCAGACGACCAACCGAGATGAACAGTACAGAATCCCCATTCAATCTGGCGTCCATTTGTAAACCAGTGTCGATGATCTGGTACAAGAAACAACAGCTTGGGAAGAATTCATTCGGTCTGTTTATGAGATCAATGAGTGAGGCCGCCGACTTGTCAGGAAAACACACCAATCATTCTGTTCGTAGAACAATGATCTTAACACTTTGCAAAGAAAACGTAGAACATTTAAATATAATTGCCCTGGCTGGACAAAGAAACCTCAAGTCCTTGGACAGCTACTAAAGCACATCTTTGAACCAGCAAAAAGACATGTCCTCCAAGCTCAGCAAGTACACGGAAGGGCCTGAAGCACGTAAATCCCCAGCTCAAAGCGAAATCCAGAAAACAAGAATTATTCCACAGCATGATGGCAATAAAGATAAAAACATGTTCCCTGGTGCCGTCTTTCACAACTGCCAATTCACCTTCACTCTCGATGCTGGCTTCAAACCTGCTGCCGATCAGTTGTATTCTTCAGGCTATAAGAAGAAGTTCAAACGAATCTTGCATAAGTGCTTGGACAGCGATGATGAACTTTAAATAAACTTTTTGATGTCGTTCAGATGGTTAAATAACTTTGAACTTTGAACAATACGATGTTTTGATAAGTTTTAGAAATCATTTTGTAAACACTTGCGAATGAAGGTTGAACAATTTTGAATGAAAAACTCGTTCTAGACGCAATGCCAGTGCGACACTGGTTTACTTGTCAATATTATGTCACACTTCGTCCAATCAAATAAAATACATTTTAGTTTTTTTTGTTGTTGTTTACCTAATTATGCAATAAATTCTGGTGGAATAATAAACCCCTTATTTGATGGTTTGATGGATAATACGCGCGGATATTTCACGAGTTGCATAGTATTTTTCCGAGCCTTAGTGGTTAGTGGTTTGACTTGAAAACAAAGATTGGAGAACAAGTGAAAGCTGTTTGTTTATACAAGTAGTGACTACTGGAACAGTGAATGGAATGTAAACATATTGTTGACCTCCATTGACCATCAATACTCCACTAATGAATTATTCAATAATTTGCTTAACTAGAGTCATAAAGTGTGCTAATAATTTATGGATAGTGAATAGAAATATAAAGAAGTGTTTTATCTTGAGACCAGTCTTCAGATATTTATTCCAATAATTTATAATAATGGTTAGCTAAGCACAACACCATTTATTTTCTAGTGACTTATCACCCATGGCAAAGAAATAGAGAGGGCCAGTTTCAGTTTAGTTTAATCTGGAGCAGTGGATGATGCTTAGAATGTTGTTTGCATCTGCCACATAGGTACAGGATTTTGCCAAGATATAAGAATCAGCCATATGACAAATTCCTTGCTTATAAACCAATTGCAAAATTGGATCCTAAATTTACATACTCATTGTTTTGGACTGACTAACCTCATGCCCATGTAAATGTTCTTTTGTGCAGCACCATGGACATCAGTTGTCAGTGTCAGTGTCATGTGTAATTCCAGCACTTGCATTATTGGTTGTCCTACAAGTTTAGAGGCCTCCTTCACCAGCTTAGGTTCTAATACTGCAAGCCGGCCTCAATACATGCACTGGGACAAAACAAAACGATTTTGATTTAAATTGGCAGCCATTTTTGCATTCAGTCTACACTTATGTGAAAGATACAAACCACATTTTTAGTATTTTCCACTTTTCCATAATCTATTGTGGAATTGGCTTTCACTCTCTCTTTGACATGGAGGATTTGTCACTCTTCATGGCCATTTGAAGTCATTATGGATTGCACGTGTTGCCAATATTATATGTACAAAAGCTTGTCCATTCTCTAACAACCTTTGATAAGAAATTCCAAAGTAAAATGGATTTTGGGTTGTTTATCTTAATTCACACAGTTCATATCGTGTTCCGAATGTTTTTCATTGTTAAATCCATTTCACACACACCACAGACATTTAGCTTTGTAGGAGGATAAGATCTAGACATTGCAATGGTTCTGATTCATATAATTACCTGCACTACAATTTATATCAACTTCACCACTGCAAAAAAGTATTTCTCTATCTTTCTAGATTAAGATGTGTGATGACTGTACAAAGAAACAACCCATATCACATAACATAACATAGATAACATGTTGTCTTCTGAGATTTGCCACAGTATTTGTGAAATGTCTTCAGGAAGGAATTTGGAGTCCTTACCATTACTTGGCATTCAATATTTAAGATGTTTCTATTAATAATGATGGCAAGATGCTTTCTTCTCAAACTGAACTTTTATCACATCTCTAGCTACACATGCTCTCTATGCTTCAACAAAGACAGAACTTCAAAAAGTGTCAATAGCTCTTACATAATAACCAAATGAACTTTACTACAATTTGGAGACATATGGAGCATTTATTTTTCTGCTAAAGTCCTTTCCACATTTGTTTTTCTGATTAACTGATGATATATTTTTATTTATTATATGGTCGAGTTTCTTGTAGCCTGGACACTGTTTTCCTTTACCCTCCCTCTCCCAGTTTGTCCATATTGATTTTCTATTGACTATCAGATTGCCAGATCAAAGGATACATATCTACCTTTAGATCAACTTGAAATGTGAGTAAGCCATTTAGTGTGGAAGGCTTCCCATTGCATTTAATTGTGTGTGTATAATATAGGATGGTATGCTGCTACTCACATTGGGGGGAGAGACACGATGTGCTTAGCTCAGGGAACCTGTCGTCCCTGCCTTGCATAGACACGCTGGTAGGTGTTGCGAACCGCCGGTGTAACTAACCAACCTACTTGTTAGTAACAATTAGAAAGATTGTCGTCCGAGTGCGCTCTAACTGATAGATAGATAATATAGGAACTTCTTACTGAACTACACAACGGAATACAGTACTGCTTAGAAGTTTGTTGTGCGACAAGTTGGAGTGGAATCTCGAGTGCAGTCTGCATGTAGTACTTTCAAACTACACTCAGAGCACACATCAACTCCACTCCACTCATTCCTTTTACACACAGCTGTTAATTTGTGTTTAGACTCTGTAAGTCCAACCTGGATGGTTCAGACCCGCGATGGGTAGTTCCATAAAACAGGGGATGCTTCAGAGTCTATTAGTCCCAGATGTGGTTTCTTGAAATAAAACACCAGTTCTATTTCAAGAAAGTTTTATTTCAGTTTTTCTCTGTTTGTAACGCTAGTAAGTTAAAATCAAAAAAGCTGGTAATTAGTAAAAATGTGAAATTTGGAAAAGATTGCTTCACAAACTGCGAATATATGAATTTTGAAAAATCGAAATTTTATATGAAAGCCTTGGGAAATTCATGCTTGGAGACAACTCTTGCCTCGAACAAAGGTTTTCATACAAAATTTCGATGTGTTCTGAATGTAGTTTGAGTCTACACGTAGACTACACTCAAGACTCCACTTCAACTACACACAGAAATGTCAACAAACTTCTAATCAGCACTGTATTCCGTTTTCCAGTCCACTAAGAAATTCCTCTGTTATATGCACACAACTAAATGTAATGGGAAGCCTGCCACACTAAATGGCTTCCACACTAAACAGGCTTGTAGGCTCAACTACGATGGGAATTTACTGGGAAAGTCCGCAGTCCTCCCTCAACAACTTTTGTCATATTCATTGAAATGTGTGAGACATTACAACATCCTTTTCAATTTCCATCATTACCTTAGCACAAAGAAAAACATCATTCAAGCTCAGAAATGGCGTTTCAGGATCAACCTCCCACTTCACTCTGCATCACCTCGAACCTGGGATTGAGAGTCGGTGATAGATAGGTGATCGGGAGTTGGTTGTAGACCACCACCCAAATCACTCACGTTTGCCTCGCTCCTGGGCTTGACCATGCATTTGGGATTGTAAAAGACATTTAAAAACTAGAAATTAACTTTAAAATATATAATGATTGAACTTTCTGACAAAAAACGACTGGTTGTTATGGCCACTACAGGAAATGCATATTAGTTGAATTGCATCAACTGGTCAGTATTTCAGATTTCCAGAAAAAAATATTCTAGTATGAAGACGATATGAATGACGCTGTGGATGTTGCCTTGTGGATGTTGCCTTGTGGATGCATGCGGGATTTTAAAAAGTTTGAGTTAATTAAATGTACCTTAAATATCAATTTTTGCACATGTATAATTGTCTGTGGCTCCGTGGCAGAGTTGGTTCAGCTTGGGATTTCAGAGCTGGTATCCTGAGTTCGAACCCATCTTTGTTACTGAATCTAGACCTTCCACTGTAGATATATGAAGCCCTTCCACATATCTACACTGGATGGGGGAGGGGTGGTTAATAAATGTGTGTACTAGAGGACCTTTGCCGTGGGGTCAACTTCAGTAAGTCGAAACGTATGTGTCTGTAGTGTTTGTACTAGGGGACCTCTGGCGTGATATAATTATCCGTAAGTCCAAACGTATGTGTCTGTAGTGTTTGTACTAGGGGACCTCTGGCGTGATATAAATATCCGTAAGTCCAAACTTATATGTCTGTAGTGTTTGTACTAGGGGACCTCTGGCGTGATATAAATCTCCGTAAGTCCAAACGTATGTGTCTGTAGTATTTGTACTAGGGGACCTCTGGTGTGATATAAATCTCCGTAAGTCCAAACGTATGTGTCTGTAGTGTTTGTACTAGGGGACCTCTGGCGTGATATAAATCTCCGTAAGTCCAAACGTATGTGTATGTAGTTTTTGTACTAGGGGACCTCTGGCGTGATATAAATATCCGTAAGTCCAAACGTATATGTCTGTAGTGTTTGTACTAGGGGACCTCTGGCATGATATAAATCTCCGTAAGTCCAAACGTATGTGTCTGTAGTGTTCGTACTAGGGGACCTCTGGCATGATATAAATCCTCCGTAAGTCCAAACGTATGTGTCTGTAGTGTTCGTACTAAGGGCCTCTGGCGTGATGTAAAGCTGCGTAAGTCCAGACGTATGTGTCTAGTGAAAAAATCATCAAACGAGAACAACCGTGAAGAGCATTTACAACGTATTTCTCAACTTCACCCGCACTGAAAGATACATGTCCTGTAATGTTTCTTCGGAGAAAAACTTGAATTATTAACAGAGCAATGCAATTCCAATGTCTTGCAGTTGAACATCATTCCTTGCCACAACAATAATCATAAAAAAATGTTTGTTTAAACGTTACCGACTAGTAAACCCAATTCAACTGTTGTGCAATTGAACAACCGGTTATTCTTTGTCAGAAAGTTCAATCATTTTCTAGGTTTTAAATGTCTTTCAAAATCCCAAATGCACAATCAAGCCCAGAAGCCAAGGCAAAGCCGATCGATTTGGGTTGTGGTCTAGATCCGATTCCCAGTCACCTAAAGGAATTATTACCCAATTATATATGAAAAATAGTGTTAATGCAGAATTCAGTATATAGGATGAAGGGGGCTCTAGGTCAAACCCAGGTGCAAGGTGAAGCCGAGAGATCTGGGTGTTGAGCAAGAACCCGCATTTACACCTTCTTCTAAACTTGAAATATGTTCACTTTACATTAAGACGATAAAGGCCCTGAAAACTTGAAATGAACTCTTGAAATAACAATCCTACAGTTGTATCTAGAAACAACATTCATTCAAATCATCATTCCCAACTTCTTTCAGCGTGATCAGTTCGCAAATGTAAAAATTCTAAAAGATTCATTATCCTGCAAGAATGTAATGTTTGTAACACTTGTTTGACACATAATTAGCATGACTCCACATAGACTCCATGTCAACCAGACTCAAAACAATCTTTTAACATACTTCTACGGAATGGAATACTGTACAACAGCAATTTGCCAACATTGGCATTTAATGTGCTACTTAGACGAAAATCGATCGAAGTTTAATTTAGCTGAAATTTCACTGAAATAATCTGAAAGAGCCATACAATTACTGGTTAATGTGTTTTCTCAAAATTCCTATGGGAAGTATTACATTTTTATGAATCTTTAGAAGTGTCAGTGAGGTCATCTACTCAACCCTAACAATCAACACAGCTTCGCTCCATACATTTCTTTGTGTTTAGTTCCTTGAATTATTTTATTTCTATGAAGCTAAAAGTTTGGGTGAAGGAGTTTTCTTACATTATTTGTGCTTAGGATTGATTATCTGACCAGTTGTCTTCAATTCAGAGCTGTTATCTGGACAAAACATTGCGATATTTTGACTCAGAAAATACAAAGAAATGTATGGAGCTGAATGGTGGGTTGAGTAGATGACGTCACTGACTCCTTTAAGGATTCATGAAAATATAGTACTTCCCTCTGGAATATCGAAAAAAGATTTTAACTAGTTATTATTAGACCCTTGAAGAATTATTCAATGAAGTTTCAGCTAAATTAAACTTCGATCGATTTTCGTCTAAGTAGTACTTTAAGAACTCCAATATTTGTAAGCTGAACTTTTGACATTTGAAAACAATTTTTTTTGCCTTTACGCTACCTCTCCCAGTTTTTCCATATTGATTTTCTATTGACTATCAGACTGCCAGATCAAAGGATACATATCTACCTTTAGATCAACTTGAAATGTGAGAAAGTCATTTAGCGTGGAATACTTCCAATTGCATTTATATTTGTGTGTGTATAATATAGGATGGTATGCAGCTACTTACATTGGGGAGAGACCCGATGTGCTTAGCTCAGGGAACCTGTCGTCCCTGCCTTGCATAGACACACTGGTAGGTGTTGCGTACCGCCGGTGTAACTAACCAGCCTACTTGTTAGTAGCAATTAGAAAGATGGTCGTCCGAGAGTGCGCTCGAACTGATAGATAGATAATATAGGAACTTCTTACTGAACTACACAACGGAATACAGTACTGCTTAGAAGTTTGTTGTGCGACAAGTTAGGAGTGGAATGTTGAGTGCAATCTGCATGTAGTACTTTCAAACTCCACTCAGAGTACATCAACTACACTCCACTTTTCCAATCACTCATTCCTTAAATTACCAACAGCTAGAAATACATGTATGTATGTAACAAAATAACTTTTTATGTTTGTGGGATGAAATAGACTCTGTAAGTGCAACCTGTATGGTTCAGACCCGCGATGGGTAGTTCCATAAAACAGGGGATAGTTCAGAGTCTATTTGTCCCAGATGTGGTTTATTTCAAGAAAGTTTTATTTCAGTTTTTCTTTTGTTTGTAACGCTAGTAAGTTAAAATCAAATCAGAACTGACCAACCATACGATCGAGAACTCTTGTTGAATGAACGTTTACTTAGAACAATGAGGGTTTATCATGTAATTTCAAAACTCATAGGACAAAAAAATGATTATAGCTGGAAAGAGCTTGTTGAAATTCGTAAAAATGTGACGTTTGGAAAAGATCGCTTCACAAATTGCGAAGATATGTTCACTTTACATTAAGACGATAAAGGCCCTGAAAACTTTAAATGAACTCTTGAAATAACAATCCTACAGTTGTATCTAGAAACAACATTCATTCAAATCATCATTCCCAACTTCTTTCAGCGTGATCAGTTCGCAAATGTAAAAATTCTAAAAGATTCATTATCCTGCAAGAATGTAATGTTTGTAACACTTGTTTGACACATAATTAGCATGACTCCACATAGACTCCATGTAAACTCATATAAACTCATAGGACAAAAAAATGATTATCATAGCTGGAAAGAGCTTGTTGAAATTCGTAAAAATGTGACGTTTGGAAAAGATCGCTTCACAAATTGCGAAGATATGTTCACTTTACATTAAGACGATAAAGGCCCTGAAAACTTTAAATGAACTCTTGAAATAACAATCCTACAGTTGTATCTAGAAACAACATTCATTCAAATTGCGAAGATATGAATTTTCAAAAATCGACATTTTATATGTAAAGCTACACACAAAAGTGTCAACAAACTTCTAAGCAGCACTGTATTCCGTTTTGCAGTCCACTAAAAAAGTCCTCACTCGGAGCACACACGAACTCCACTCCACTTTTTCACTCATTCCTTTTACACACAGCTGTTAATTTGGGTTTAGGAGAAAAAAATTAATTCTAGAAATATATGTATCCATGTAAAGAAATAAGTTTTTATGTTGAATCAACAGTCCAGGGACTGGGGCTTTTGCTAGTAAATGCTGGCATATGCCATCACCTAGCCAAGACTACCAGCCTGTTTCCATGATTGACTGACCCCCCCTCCCCTGTTGCTAGCCAGACCAACTCCCCAGTTAAAATATTGGTATTTCCACTAAACCACCCCAGCCGAGTGACTGACACAACATTCAATCTTGTTCTGGTATGTTTACTATGTGTCTATTTTTGGCAGCGATTTTGTTATAGCTTTGTTGTAGAGCAGGAGTGTATCTATAACAAGCAGAGCAATGTTAGCTGTTGATGATACCACCTCAGTGTGGATAAATGTAACACTCCCATTTATTCATACTGAGGGGAGGTATATGTTTCTGGAATGAAATAGACTCTATAAGTCCAACCTGTATGGTTCAGACCCGCGATGGGTAGCTCCATACAACAGGGGATGGCTCTGAGTCTATTTGTTTACTATGTGTCTATTTTTGGCAGCGAATTTGTTCTAGCTTTGTTGTAGAGCAGGAGTGTATCTATAACAGGCAGAGCAATGTTTGCTGTTGAAGATAGACCACCTCAGTGTGTATAAATGTAACACTCCCATTTATTCATACTGAGGGGAGGTATATTTTTCTGGGATGAAATAGACTCTATAAGTCCAACCTGTATGGTTCAGACCCGCAATGGGTAGTTCCATACAACAGGGGATGGCTCCCGAGTCTATTTGTCCCAGCCATTGTTTCAAGAAAGTTTTATTTCACTTTTTCTCTGTTTGTAACGCTAGCAAGTTAAAATCAAATCAGAACTGACCAACCATATGATTGAGAACTCTTGTTAGAGTGAACGTTTGCTTAGAACAATGAAGGTTTATCATGTAATTTCAAAACTCATAGGATAAGAAATGATTATTATAGCTGGAAAGATCTTGTTGAAATTAGTAAAAATGTGAGGTTTGGAAAATATCGTTTTACAAATTGCGAATATATGAATTTTCAAAAATCGAAATTTTATGTGGAAACCTTGGGAAATTTACGCTTGGAGGCACCTCTTGCCTTCAACAAAGGGTTTCATACAAATTTCGATTTTTGAAAATTCATATCCTCACAATTTGTGAAGTGACATTTTCCAAACTTCACATTTTTACTAATTTCAATCAGCTCTTACCAGCTCTGATAATCATTTTTTTGTCCTATGAGTTTTGAAATTACATGATAAACCCTCATTGCAACATGGGTTTAACTTCAGGATGCAGTACAACAAGGTAAAATACGCGTGGTTCAGACTCGCCATGTAACGGATCCTGTTTGTAACAGTTGAAAGTTAAAATCAAGTCAGGACAGTACTCCAGCAGATGAAGCATATGAATTATTTGGTGGACTCTGACAATAGTTTTAGTATTTACCGCAAGGTTCTCAATTGTTATGGTGGTCAGAAGCTGGGGTTGTTTTTGGGACATATTTTCACTGGCTATGGTCTGGATAATAACAGGGGAGTGGGTGTTCAGTCAATCATGGAAACAGGCTAGTATGCTCGACTGGGGTGTTGGCTGGAACCAGCATTTACAGGTTAAACCCCAGTCCCCGGGCAAGTTGTTGATACAACATAAAAACTTATTTATCTACATACATACATGTATTTCTAGTCCTACATATTTTTCTTTCGGAAACACAAATTAACAGCTGCGTGTAATAGGAATGAGGGAACAAGTGGAGTGTGGTTGGAGTGTGCTCTGAATGTAGTTTGAGTCTACAGGTAGACTACACTCAAGACTCCACTTCAACTACACACAAAAATGTCAACAAACTTCTAATCATCACTGTATTCCATTTTCTAGTCCACTAAGAAATTCCTCTATTATATGCACACAACAATGGGAAGCCTGCCACACTAAATGGCTTCCACACTAAACAGGCTTGTAGTTTCGACTACTGGGAAAGGATCCTTTCCTCCCCCCAACAGCTTTTGTCATAATTATTGAAATGTGCGAGACATTACAACGTCCTTTTCAATTTCCATGGTTACCTTAGCATAAAGAAGAACATCATTCAAGCTCAGAAATGGAGTTTCAGGATCAACCTCCCACTTCACTCTGCCTCACCTCGAACCTGGGATTGAGAGTCGGCGATAGATACGTGATTGGGAATTGGTTCTAGACCACCACCCAAATCACTCACGTTTACCTCACTCATGGCCTTGCATTTGGAATTGTAAAGGACATTTAAAAACTAGAAATTAACTTTAAAATATATAATGATTGAACTTTCTGACAAAGAACGACTGGTTGTTATGGCCACTACAGGAAATGCATAATAGTTGAATTGCATCAACTGGTCAGTATTTCAGATTTCCAGAAAAAAATAGTCTAGTATGAAGACGATATGAATAACGTTGTGGATGTTGCCTTGTGGATGCATGCAGGATTTAAAAAAGTTTGAGTTAATTAAATATACCTTAAATATCAATTTTTGCACATGTATAACTGTCTGTGGCTCGGTGGCAGAGTTGGTTCAGCTTGGGATTTCAGAGCTGGAGGGCAGCTGGTATCCTGAGTTCGAACCCATCTTTGTTACTGAATCTAGACCTTCCACTGTAGATATATGAAGCCCTCCCACATATCTACACTGGATGGGGGAGGGGTGGTTAATAAATTGTGTACTAGAGGACCTTTGCCGTGGGGCCAACTTCAGTAAGTCGAAACGTATGTGTCTGTAGTGTTTGTACTAGGGGACCTCTGGCGTGATATAAATCTCCGTAAGTCCAAACGTATGTGTCTGTAGTGTTTGTACTATGGGACCTCTGGCGTGATATAAATCTTCGTAAGTCCAAACGTATGTGTCTGTAGTGTTCGTACTAGGGGACCTCTGGCGTGATATAAATCCTCCGTAAGTCCAAACGTATGTGTCGGTAGTGTTCGTACTAAGGGCCTCTGGCGTGATGTAAAGCTGCGTAAGTCCAGACGTATGTGTCTAGTGAAAAAATCATCAAACTCGAACAACCGTGAAGAGCATTTACAACGTATTTCTCAACTTCACCCGCACCGAAAGATACATGTGCTGTAATGTTTCTTCGGAGAAAAACTTGAATTATTTGAGATGTGACTACAAACAGAGCAATGCAATTCCAATGTATTGCAGTTGAATATCATTCCTTGCCACAACAACAATCATAAAAAAATGTTTGTTTAAACGTTGCCGACTAGTAGAACCAATTCAACTATTGTGCAATTTAACAACCGGTTATTCTTTGTCAGAAAGTTCAATTATATTTTAGGTTTTAAATGTCTTTCAAAATCCCAAATGCACAATCAAGCCCAGCAGCAAGGCAAACCCGATCGATTTGGGTGGTGGTCTAGAACCGATTCCCAGTCACCTAAAGGAATTATTACCCAATTATATATGAAAAATAATGTTGATCCAGAATTCAGTATATAAGATGAAGGTGGTAAAGGGGGCTCTAGGTCAAACCCAGGTGCAAGGTGAAGCCGAGAGATCTGGGTGTTGGGCTGCACCTCCATTTACACCTTCTTCTAAACTTGAAATATGTTCACTTTACATTAAGACGATAAAGGCCCTGAAAACTTGAAATGAAGTCTTGAAATAAAAATCCTACAGTTGTATCTAGAAACAACATTCATTCAAATCATCATTCCCAACCTCTTTCAGCGTGATCAGTTCTAAAATCTAAAAGTTCTAAAAGATTCATTATCCTGCAAGAATGTAATGTTTGTAACACTTGATTGACACATAATTAGCATGGCTCCACATAGACTCCATGTCAACCAGACTCAAAACAATCTTAATACACTTCTACGGAGTACTGTAGAACAGCAATTTGCCAACATTGGTATTTAAGAACTCCAATATTTGTAAGCTGAACTTTTGACATTTGAAAACAACATTTTGTGTGTGCACACATTTACACAAGAACTGAAGAAAGTCCCTGAATTAGTGTATGCATCTTATTTCGAAATATTGCCAATGTTAAACTTTTAACTGAAATTATCAGCGATAAGTGTTTTTAAGGACAACGTTTTGACGTTACACAATGTCATTATCAAAATCTCTTCTTATTTAATAAACATTTATGTGATTTAATCAAAGTGTTATTCACAAAGTTAATGTCTATTTCACACAGACCATATACTTTTAGCCTATTAGGAAAAGAACATCCAGACATTTTTGAAATAATCAATGGTCCTGATGCACGTAGCTATTATTATTCTATTTATATTATAACACATTATATTACAACGGCAATTTGCCAACATTGGTATTTAAGAAGTCCAATATTTGTAAGCAGAACTTTTGACATTTCAAAGAAAACATTTTGTTGGTGCACATATTTACACAAGAACTTAAGTGTAACAATGTTCATTTGGTTATTCACAAAGTTAATGTCAGTTTTGGAATATTTGTGATTGTTTTAACACTACACACCATTTCACACTCACCACATACTTTTAACCTATTAGGAAAATAACAACTAGACATTTCTGAAATCTTCAATGGTCCTGATGCACGTAGATATATAATAATAATAATAATATTATTATTATAATAATAATAATAATAATATTATTATTATAACACAATATTATGTTATGGCCATTTAAAACATTTTTAGACATTTCTCAACTGATCATCAGACTGCCAGATTGATACATACCTTTAGATCAACTTGAAAGTTATTTAGTGTGGAAGGCTTCCCACTACATGCTCTTCAATTTTGTATACTGTAATGTTGATGAGCTTCATCAAAAGAGGTGAAACAATTTTTTATCCAGTTATTACCATCGGTTAGCTATGTAGTATACAGTGTAAAGTGTGGTGTAGAAAGGCCTTGGCTTCGATTTCAGGTTCTGACTAAGTTCATTTACCAAAATATTTTTTTCTTCACAAAAAGGTTGTGGTAGAAAATTTCTAAGTTTAATACCCATGTACAGATGATAGAGGGAAGAATAGAACGAGGTTAATAACTAGATATTGCCCTAGTCAATATCTGTATATTATCCTTCAATTCGTAATGAGCATGGCAATATATATAAAATCCTACCAAAACAAAGAAAACCGTGTGAATCAGATAATAGATAGATATGGTTATTTCCATGAAACCACTCCACCCGAGCTGAGTGAAACTGAGTAGAATTGCAACATGTGTTTAATGAAGGTTATGACGAGAAAGTAAGTGAACATGTTATTGAATATTTCAGTCACAAACTGACCATTGACAGCAAACATGTTCAATTGTCTTCTCACAACCTTCATTATCAAACTGTGTGCAAAGAAATTCACTATTACTCATAACATGGGTTTATCTTGAAGATGCAGCGTGAAAAGATACGTATGGTGCAGACCCGCGATGGGTAGCTCCATACAACAGGGTATGTAATTTAGCTTCCAAGTCTGTCTGTCCCAGATGGTAATAGAACACCAGTATTGCTCTTTTTGGGGGGGGACCCTGTTTGTAACTCAAGCAAGTTAAAATCAAATCAGAACAATACTCCAGCAAATGAATAATTCACATTGTTTTAGTGTTTCCATATGGTTCTCAGTGGCTTGGCTGGGGTGGTTTTGGGAATATATCCATATTACTGCTGGTGGCTGGTCTGGTAAACTACAGGGGAGAGGGTGTTAGTCAATCATGAAAACAGGCTGGTAGGCTCAGTGGCAGCAGGCGCCAGCATTTACTGGGAAGGTCCCCAGTCTTCCACCCAAGAGCTTTTGTCACAATTATTAAAATATAATAAAGATAGAGTGCAATTTAGAAAAGCGTGAAATAGTACTAACTTTAAATAGTACTAAATAGTGCTATTTCTATTGTTTTCTATTGTTTCATTAGTGCTATTTAGTACTAATTAGTTATTTAGTTTTTAAAGGGGGACTCTGATGAAAATTGTTCGAAATTGAATTTAGCTGAAACTTCATTGAATAATTCTTCAAGAGTGCAATAATCACTAGTTAAAATCTTTTTCCAGAGGGAAGTACTATATTTTTATGAATCTTTAGAGGTGTCAGTGACGTCATCTACTCAACCCAACATTCAGCTCCATACATTTCTTTGTATTTTTTGAGTCAAAATATATCAATGTTTTGTTCAGATAACAGCTCTGCATTGAAGACAACTGGTCAGACAATCAATCCTAAGCACAAATAATGTAAGAAAACTACTTCACCCAAACTTTTAGCTTCATAGAAATAAAATAATTCAAGAATTTAATTACAAAGAAATATATGGAGCGAAGCCGTGTTGATTGTTTGGGTTGAGTAGATGACGTCACTGACACTTCTAAAGATTCATAAAAATGTAATACTTCTCTTACGAATTTTGAGAAAACACTTTAACCAGTAATTGTATGGCTCTTTGAGATTATTTCAGTGAAGTTTCAGCTAAATTAAATTGCGAACGATTTTCATCAGAGTCCCCCTTTAAGCTTTTCTAAATTGCACTCTATGTTTCTTCTACGTAAAGGGTTTAATATATCCGAGCTTTCGGGCCCATGGCCCATCTTCAGGGAATGAAGGCAATTCTAACGGAACTTTCAATTAGCGTAGAAAACACTGACAAATGACACATGCGTTGCTATGCACACGCACAGTAAAGTGATATAATTCTTTTACCGTTAAACACTTTGAGAGAACGTGCTAATTCTAATCATTTACACTAATGCCGTAAAAGAGGAAAATAATTATTGGGAATGGTTCTGCCACAGTCTCTATTAAAAATTGCATTCTTATTTTTGGCAATTAACCAAGCCTCCGTCTCTGATATTGCTCTGATATTGCTCAACTGTCTGTTTTCGCCAACCTAGCATTAGCCATGTACTCCTTCTGCCTTGTCTTTAATGCTCTTCCTGTTTCCCCTATATACAGAGCCTCACAGTTACCACGGGATTTCATACACCACACCTGTCTTCTTTTCTAAAGGAACCTCGTCTTTCAGTTTGGAGAGCAACTGCCTTAACGTTGTTAGAGGTTTAATGGCCGATTAGATGTTGTAACCTTCTAAGATCCTCTTTATTCTCTCCGTCGTTCCTTGGACGTATGGTAATGTTGCAAAGCCACAATACTCCTGTTCTTGTTTATATGGGTCTTTGGGCCTTAGAGGATGCATGTGTGACCTAAGAAAACGCTTGGGGTAACCATTGTCAAAGCCGAGGCTTTTAAACACATGCTCTCTTTCTTTGCGTTTGTCTTGATCAGTAGTTGGGATGGAATTAGCTCTATCACTCAGCGTTCGGATCTCAGAAGCTTTGTGTTGTGCTGGATGATGACTCTAAAAGTGTAGATATCTATCAGTATGGGTCTTTACGCAGAAGAAACACATCTTTATCTTTATAGCACCTACGTACAACATATTGAATTATTAAAATGTCTGAGACATTACAATAGATCCTAATTAATAAATACAATAAATGCTATTGTGCATTTCCTGTTTTGGCCATAACAACCAGTTGTTCTTTGTCGGGAAGTTCAATCATTAGATATTTTAAAGTCATTTTCTAGTTTTTAAAAGTATTTTAAAATCCCAAACGCATGAGCAAGCGACATTTAAATAATTATTGCCGATATTATATACATATATTGTATGATGCAGGCATTTTAAAAGTCTTACGAAAAAAAATATTAAACGTTTTTGACCGAGGTCATCATCACAACGTCATCATCAGGATGTCATCATCAGAATTAACCAATCAGAAAGCGCTTTTGTCTGAAGTAATAATAATCACGTGGTTGTCATGGGAAGAGCTATGCTGATGATCGCTACACTGTTGTTTATATAATGTTTCGTTGCACAAGATAAGTCCAAAAAAGTCAGATTTATGATTTTTGCTCTTGTTATACTGAACTGTGTACTCTTTTCTATATCGATTTGCTGACTATATGACAGCCTGTGTTCTAAACTGAGTAAAATTAATACTCAAAACGGTTAACTGAATCACTGTGTTCGAAATATATTCACACAGTAATGTGATCGGCTAACATGCCAACTTTTGTCAAGAGACACAAATCCTACTTTACTGAATTGTTTAATCGACTTAAAATACTCATTATTGCAGGCCAGCAAATAATAACAATTCCTGCTGCTAGACTGATCGAAGTGTCGATCTATAAAAACCAACGTGCTAATCATACATCTGTGAATTGAAGTATTTGTTTTTACAATATATTATTTCAAAGCCATCTCTCGGGAATTAGGTCAAGTTTTCGCAAAATAAAATAAATCATGGACTATAAAACTGTGTTTCAATAATCACAAAAGATCATTGCAACAAAATCATTGTCCTCGTTGGCATTTAGCGTTAGCTATGGCTAGTTTATGCTTTATAACATGTTTGCTCTGTGAATTTTTTGGTGACGATTTTGTGAATTTGAATGAAATCAATTCCACGAATGGGCATGAATACCTTTCAGATAACGTTTTCTTTAAATTAAAACAATCTGGATGAAATCTGTATCAGAACGATATTAAAGCGTGAATTCATATATTTCACAGACTCCAGAGCTTTTTTATGATCTGCTTGTCAAAACAATCAAATGAGGTACGTTTTGGGAAGATTTTGCTAATTACTCGTGCCCAGGCCTTTGGCCAACACAAGTGTTTTAAAACACATTTTGTTCTCGTCAGAAATCTGCAAAGTTGTGCAATATCCGATACCATCATTCCTTGCGATAGCAAATACTATCACTTGCTATTGAGACACTATTTTGGATTTTATACATGGCAAGGGGAGCTTCAACAATTCAGGTGGAGTTTTACAAGCGAAATATTGCACTTTTTCTTGTGTTAACTTAAGTGTGAAAGACGAGAAGATCTTCAAATTTGAGATTTCCACCCATTCCATTGTGTCTTATGAAGTTGAAGAAGACAGCTATCTTGTACTGTGGAATTTGAAAATCTTACATATGTATACTCTATCCACCCTGTGAACGAGTATAAAGCATTTTATAGCTAAACTTCATTCTATAATGACAACAAAGACACCAGAATAGGAATGGGCATCTCATTTATTAGATTTGATATCATGTCACGTGTAACAGGTTCTTTTTTGACGATTGGCTTGGCCAGTTTCCGTTTTACAGCTTCAAGGAGGTGTTTCACGAGACCAGATTCACACAGACTCTTTAAGCCATAAATGACGTGCGCCCAGTTAATACCATAAACAGCGGACTCCAGCTTAGAATACGTACAACTGCTTTGTAGTAGGTGTTCCAGAAAAAGAGCCACAGAGAAAGCATTTGATGGTAATGTGTGGATTTCATCGTAACCAGCTGACCAACTCTTAAACTCGTTAAATGCTCTAGAATACTTGTCCACTGTGTTGGGGGCTTTAGCTTCAATCACGAATTGGAATATGAAGTGCCAGGCGTTGTAGCTCTGGGTTATGGAAACTTTTAACAAAATGAGAAAACAATTTTGTACCCTGTAGAAATTCAGAAGAGAAAGCAAACCACGTTAACATCCAAAAATGGCCATTTATTTATGTATTTATCTCTTTCTTTAAACAACGTTTGCTAAGTTGGGATTCAAAAATGACTCAGCGCTCCATCCAACAAAAGAAATGCAACTGGAGTATTAAAGTTGTCAGAACCAAATAACGATTACTTATTAGCACCGTGCTCATACACATCTTTCCCAATTTCTATGTAAAAGAAATCGACAATAAACGATTGAAAAGTGCCGTCGTTAATAAGGAAGGGCCAAAAAACTGCTGACTGCCACAGTGGCACTACCAATACTGCCCGACACTGTGATATACATACATGTTGGATGGCTCTGATGATTAATGAGACTGGGGGAACTAGCCAACAGAACTCTCCAGACCAGCTGAATGCCAAACAATCTACTCCCAATGAACCTGGGTTGAAAAATCTAGGGACCTTGCAATTTTCGCAATTAGCAAAACAATCAAGTGAACATAAGCCCCAGTTTGAAATAATGCTCTGGAAATAGCTATCTTTAACCTTCCAATCCTCGTAGTCCACAACTTTACTAAGGTAATCCGCTTTTTCATTTAACGTACGAGGTATCCATTCAACGTCGAGATTAATATTACTGTTTTAAGCACAGTAAAAAATATTAACAGCCAGCTTGTGCAAGTGCACTTTCATGCTGCCAGAATCTATAATATTTTTTACGGCTTGATTGTCAGTAAACCACTTTACGCTATTTGTACACAAACGTTGTGGACACACTTAAGTTCTCTCCAAGTGGAACTTTGTCTGGTTTCAATATTTTTTATAAAATATGGGTGTACTATCCATGGAAACATAAGCTGCACATCCAGACTGGCTGGCATCCGAATAAACAATTCTTGTGGGTATTTCAGATTTAAACAAGATCGAAATAATCCTATTACCGAGGCCAGCTGCCTGGCTGGTAATATCCTTATGGCCAGTGCCTCATTGATAGCTGCTAGCAGTCTAGCGATCTTATCTAGTGGGATTGACAACGTTTTTTGGTTAAGATCGCCTGACACCTAGCCAAGAATCCTACTCACTCATTCCAGTGGAAAATACTGAGGAAAGAAACATTCATCTTTAAGAGGAGAATAATAGAGGGGCTGTTAATTAGCCAGCAGAAACCTTCCCTAAACAAACAAGTACATTGTTACGTGGCAAAACTTTTCCCCTCGGGGATTTCATGAACGGCTTAACCATGCACAGTATAAATAGACCGCATATGCTCTATCGACCATAACTGATGATGACTTAACAGTCGAAAACGTTCTTAAGCAAATTATTTATTTTCAAATCTTAGCCTTTTACATATATATATAAAAATAAAAATAAAAATAAAAATAAAAATAAAAATAAAAATAAAAATAAAAATAAAAATATATATTTCTTAAAATGCACCTAACGGGAGTCTCGATGCTTTTACAATATAAATGTGTATCCAAAGCTCCAATATTTCATGTCAGTAGCTAATTCCCAACTGGGCACGAGTGTACATTGCTCATAACAATGTCTAGTTTGAAAGGAATCAATCCTGTGAATACCTTCTCTTGATCTGTACATTCAATTGAAAGTGATATGGGCATTTTGGAATGAAACAAAACCAATGAAACGAAATTTATATGAAACTTATATGAAATCTCTCACCTCTCTCTGTAACAACAACTACAAATTTCTTTCAAATACACTTACCATTTTGGGACGACATAAACTTTGTCAGTTACATTTCCTACCAAATTCATTTGGTATGGCTCCGACAGCAACATTTGGCACCATTTTGAATTTTGAATCCAACTTTCAGTATTACTGTACACCATGGAAAATTTTTCTCGTGTTCACTACCCAAACAGGCAACCTTGATGTTATGAGCTCGTAGCTCCGATCAATTGTCATTGATTAAAGAAACCAGAGGGCTAATAACAATTATGATCGGTTTCTTCATGAACTATTGGTATTCCAACTGTTGTACTATCTACTGTATGACCAACAGCACAATTTGATTGTATCTCTGCAAAATGGTCTTTCAAGGAGATCGACACTGCTTTCATAAGATTGTCACGCAAATCATGATCTGCTTGCTTGTCCATCGACACTTGATTTGTTTGACTTACTACATGACAACTTTTTAAATAGTACCGCAGGATGGCCGTTCGCACTATGGCTTGTATCCAATGCAGTGCTTTCTTATTTTGATTATGCAATCAGTATCATGCTACAGATTTTGGAATGAATAAATTCCTGCACCCTGATTGGAGTGGTTCATTCAGTCATCTAGCGAAGTGTTTCAGAGGTTATTATTTTTCCCTCCTATTACACCTTTGGCGCTCTTTATAGTGGACAGGGATAAACTTTTTTGGTTGGCTCTCGTTGTCCCTCAAATATACAAGGTAGGTCTGGGGCTAGAGAATTTGAAACATTATCACATAATATATGATAATATTTCCCCACCAGCTTTCTAGTCAAGATCAAAGACAAGTGAATATCCGATACCATTTTCTGAGGTGCCTGTCTGGATCCCTGTGTAAATTTGTAATTTGGAGAGTCCATTCTTCGAATCACAACCAACCCTATACTTTAATACCTCGCTTGATTTGCTTTAGCGGCATACATTGCTTGAAACTTGAAAAAATATACCTTATTTATTAAGTAACGACTCGTATTACAACTAGTGCACCAAAGCGATAACAGCGGGTGCCATCATTCGCGGCAAAATACAAATACTCGAATGTGATTGGCTGAGAGGCCATCTTCTTCCGATATTTCATGGTTTGCCGTAGATTCCAACAATGAGCGAACCATATTTGGTAGTACTTAGCATAATTCGCTATTACCCGAAGTTATACGGATTTTCATCGTGAGGAAGCTTGTGATACGAAGGTAAATGACTCCAAGTTGTTGAAATGTGAGACTCTTCAGAATGTTTATATCCAGCAAATACATTATTATTTACCCATGTTTCTTTGTAGTTACGTAACAATTAGGTTTATTTAAGTTTCCATGGCATATTGTGTTGCTGTATGTTCGTGTTCTAAACATTTGGAGTGGGGATTCCGCGAAACTGCGTTCGACTTGAAAGGTCACGTCGAAAGAAAGGTCATTTGTGGAAGGATTCCAAATGCTGAGGTGTGAAGTACCAAACGGACCAATACAATTGGAGATTAGCTGAATAGATGTCATGGTTAGCGGAAATACAACACAGACCATGCAGTTGCTTATAGTCCAGTCAATCTATGAATTAAGTTCAAACTAATTGCAACAAAAGCTTTTTCAGCGAAATATTAAGCATCTAAATGACCTTTTTAACATATCAAAAGTTCCACAATAATCCATGGTCGGAACACCTTGAAATTCGGAATTATTTATTTTGCTATTTTACCACAGGGTTCCCGCGTATCGCACTATAGAAAAAACGCATAAATTGAACAATTTAAAGTTTTTTCTTCGTGTAACTAAACCTAGAGGCGCTGAATTCGCTTGGATTTCATTCGGGATACAATTAATGGCTACTATGTAGATTTTAGTAGATAATTTTACTATTGTAGACTAACCACAGGGAGCCCAACCCAAGAAATAATAAAATACCGCAAAATTCTTACTGTTGTTTCATATTTACTGCTACTTTATACTTAAAAGCCTTTTTATCATACAAGTATGGTTAACTTTATTCTCTTTAAATGTTGGATGTCCTGGATTCATTAAAGCTTCGCGCTATTCAGCTAAATATTCATCAAAACGGGTCAAAGATTATACTTCAATGGTTTCTAATAAATCCTCTTCCTCGGTCAGATCAGACTCTGGTGCGTTTGTGCAGTTAACTCCTTTGCACCCGCTACATGCTGCAGAGCACTTCAAGTTGTTCTTCTGACAAGAGCATCTGTTGTTCCTGCAGTCACCCTTGCAGCCACAACGAATCATCTCCAGTATAGAGGCGTGTGCTGGAGGCAAACTGGTGCGCTCTGGGATGAATTTTCCATTTTTCAGCTGCCAGCCCCATTCGAGAGGTGGCAAATCTATGCCTTTCCATTGTTGGACTTGGAGGAACACTCGCTGGCTGTGGTAACTGGCAGCAGCTGATGTTGGTGGAAGGTTCTCTGGCTGCAAAACAGCATTGCCCGTTGAAACTTTCTGGCAAAATCGCGAATAACGTAGCGTATTTAAGCTCTCATCTTTTTCGCCGCTGTACAGACACACCAGTGCCCTTTCTCCTGCTGCAATCACGTCCTCTTTGCTAACAGCATTTGCATCCCCGGAGAACAATCTTGCCTGGTCTTTGAAATACGCACTTGCCTTGAACTTCTTCAGTCCGGTCGCCTTCCCAAGACCATGAATGCGCGATGTTGTGTCGCATCCTAGCAGGGTATGTATGAAGAGAATGTTGCTGCAGATATCAGGACCTAATGCTGACTTTGTTTCCCTCACATTCCACACCCTGCTGGTCTTGCTGCGTTGTCTGGGCTCCGGTCTGAAGAAGAGGTCTTTACCATCGATGTCACCATGGTAAATCATAAGGACTAGAAGGTCAGTGTCATCCCCAACTAAGACTGTGGTGTTGGACTTTGCTGATTCGACCGCGGTTTTAACAATCAGGAGGTCAGCATCATCAGGAGCCTGGATTACATTGCAGCCAGCGTTCAGGAGCTTCTCTGACAAGAGATTGATGAACTTTTGTTTGTTTTCCTCATTTGCTAGGAAATCTTTCTTCTTCAATGATACTATCATGTCACTCTGGAATAACACAGGTGGCGAGCACGAACTTCCCCGTCTCTCGTGCGTGCAGTCCTTCGTGCTGGGACCATTTCCATACCCATCAAAAACAACCGTGGGCGATCCGTACCTCCTCTGAATGTACTGGACATAGAGTGAGCACACGTCGTTGTAGATTGTACCACGTGGCCAAGTTACTCGGTGGATAAGAGCGCCGCCATCAAGAACATAGTGGGCTTCTCTGAGGCATGGAGTTTGCACGCTTTCAGTCATCTTCCAGAGAGCGTCGGCTAATGCTGGCTTGTCAGCTTTTCTCAGTAGCAAAGAAGTGTCAAACAACGCTGCAGGGTAGCTAGACATTTCATATTCAAAAAATGAACCAGGGGTTGTCATACTGGCCGCTTGTCGCCAACACACTGAGCCTTTGGAAAAGCAGCTGTGGGTCAATTTGAATGCTGCCATCTTTGAGGTGAACGGATGTTTTGCATGCAAGGGTTTTCACCTGATATTTCTTCTGAAATGAGTGTTCATCTACATATTTACCCGCCATTTTCTTGATTATCGAGTCGCCCACTTCTTTTGCCTTCTCGCAATTCACCCCGTCTTCGGCTACGACACCAGTTGCAATGTTTCGCAATGATGGGTCTGCGCAGAACGGGTCTCTTTGGGTGAAGAAACCAACTATCTTCTGAAGGTCGCTGTGGTCGCGTTGCATTCTTGCGCGGGTAGCTTCCTTATGAGGTCCACTACTGGTATGTTGGTCGCTTGTATGGAAAGAACTTCCGGTAAGATTTTGCATTGACTGATTTATATCTGCGCAGGCTGGCATTGACATGACCCAAGTCAAACGTTGAGTTTCACTCATCCCTCTTCCTCTAGTAAAGACCACCACTTGTCTTCATACTCCTCATAAGCACCTAGTAACCAAATAGAAGGGTTACAAAACTATAACAGTAGCATATTTCTAAACATTATAATGCCTTTCTTAACTTATCGTTTTTAATATCCCCAGCCAAAGGTTATACTATGGAAAATAATGCAACCTTTTAAAAGATCTTATATACATAATACCTTACCTGTTCGATAATCAAGTCGGTTGATAAACCTCCCCAGAAACGATCACTTCGACGCACAACGTGCAGGCCATCCAAGAACTTCTAGTATACAGATGGATGTGAGGTTTCGAGGTTCTGCATGATTTGAAGGTAGAAATAAGCCGATTGTGCGTATTGGTTATGTCCCGCTGCTGCAAAATATGGTAACATTTCATAAACAGCCTGGAGGTGCAGTTTCCAGTTCCCGGTTCTTTCTCCTTTGATAAACTTCCTTAAAATGTCGACCATCTTCTTGTACTCTAGCCATAAAACAGCAGTACGCGCTGACCCGACAAAGATACTTTCGTTTCCTCGATCTTCTTATTTGTCGAGTCAAGGCAACTGGAAGATGTATCCTGGCCAGATGTTTGAGGGGTTTCCAAAGACTTTTTACACAGCTGCTTCAGGAGTTCTAGATCGATGTCCGTTGCTGGCTGTTGCGGTGGTTGCGCTTCTTCGTCTTCCTCGTCATCTTGATCTGTCCTTTCAAATGGTGCAGGTAGACCGAGTGCTTTGCAGGCTATCAATGAATTCAGTGCTTCATCCACCAGGAAATGTCCTCTAATTGCTCGTGCTATGGCCTTCCCGCTGAGCATATGAATGGTAGTATTCTTCGCGTAGACCAACTCTAAAATATCTTCAATTCCAGAACCCGCCATTATATAGCCAATGCATCCGAGGAAGCTCATCTGTGTGTGTAGACCCCCTAAAATCAGAACAACAGACTTCAACTTGCTATCTTCTGCTTCCTGCTGTGTTATCGTGAGGGCTTTCCAATAGAGGGGCTGGTCAAATGTGACTATTGGTGAGACTTCGTAGCGGGATGCTTGATCGCAGATAAAGGAAAGTGTGGAGTATATGCAAGTAATATCTGTGGGGTCCATGTCAATCATTGGAAGGAACATGATTGTAGATTGTCCAGGATGCGTTCCAATACATATGTTCTGCATCATACCGTTCCAACCAGGCTTAGGATTGCGTAGAAGTGGCAGTGTCAGTTTCCATAACAGATCGAAATTTGCAGTGCTATCCTTTACATTTAAGTTCTTTAACTCCTTGAACAACAACCTGGAAGCATCTTCACATGGCCCCTTATACACGCGAATAGCTACACGCCCAGATTTAGCTATTTCTTCTGATGTCACCTCTTTGCGCGGAATCAAAGTGCTGGTCTTCGTTCCTGGGGTTATGGAAGCGATTATCCCCATCCCATGAAAGGTTCCCTCGCCTTCGAGGGTTCTGATGTTGTGGTCAACGTTGTCGGCGGAATATTGCATAAAACGACCCGGGACCCATCCTGGTATATCTATCCCTTGGGCCACTGCTGCACTTCGTCCATACTTTTGAACAGTGTTGTAAGAACAACACAACCCATGTGAATTTAAGGAGTCAATTACAAACTTTGAGCCGAATTGGTGGTGCATCTGCACTCCAAGTCCAAGCTGAAGCGGGGCTATCAGGGCTCTGGGCCGTGCGGCTTGCATAATTGCTTGACCAAGGGACGCAATTTTTAACTGCATATCCTTTCCAGTCACCAATACCTCGAGAAATGCCTGGAGCAATGCGGGGAGAAAATCTAATGCCTTTTCAACTGACGACATTTCAGAGCTACAATCCTGGCCAAAATGATTGGGACACCTGGCTTAATATCGATCTCAACATGAAAATATCCATATAACTTGACCCCCCCTCCCCCATAACAATGTTGATGATTGTCTACGTCGACCCCCATCGTTAATGAAAGTTCGAAACAACATTGGAGCAGGGGGAGGGGGGTGTTGAGGGGGATAAGGTGCTTATATTAAAACATATTGCGCAATAACTAGTGTCCCAATTAATTTTGTCCAGGATTGTCTGAAAATTACATTTTATAAAAAATGCAGTTTTTGGCACTTGCGCAGCGCCAGGATAGTCCAGAAATGCATTTATTTTCAACTCTATGATTGCGGCGAATCCAATCACGTAAAAAATTTTGGGATACATTCAGAAAACAAAATCGTCGTCAGTAGACTTCCGTCGCTCGCTCTTTCTCGAGACTTCGGCGCTCGGCTCATTCTCGCGACTTCGTCGCTCGGCTCATTCTCGCGACTTCGTCGCTCGTTCTTTTTCGCGACTTCGTCACTAGCTATCAGAATAAAATGTGTGGTTGACTTGTGGCAAGTGTACACTCTCGGCCATTTCTAAATTCTTATTAACGCGTGCTGTTAAGCCGAATGATAGTCGCTCCGCTCCTCGAATCTCGGCGCTCGGTGCTTCGCGCCTCGGTTCTCGTCGCTTCGCGACTTTAGCTTGTTTAGCAGCAAGCCCCTCTGGAACCAGTGACGGTGTGAATGACATTGAACAGTATCGGTCAACGGTCAACGCTTATTTATAAAGATATGACTTGATAATAACTAAGTAACGTTTGTTGACCGTAGACCGATACTGTTCAATGTCATTCACACTGTCATGAACCAGTGTGTCCTTTGACCCGGCATTAGCTCTGCGCATCAGGCATTAGTCCACTGTCACCGGCATCAATTTACTATATTCATGGATTCTATCTCCATTGTATTCCATTGCGAGAGTGTTACGCCCCCAGAGAAATCTAACAATTGCAATACTGGATTGTAATATATGTGATATTTATATCATAATTGTTATATTACACGCGCTGGTCGAGGGTTGTATGTTATTCGAATACTGGCACACGAATGACGTCACAAAATCAATCGAGTTACGAAACAACGGTAAACAGATGATTATTCCCTCGTTACGAGATGAAATAATCTACCATACAACGTATTATTCTTCCCAGATTAATTGTCAACACTAAGTACTCAGCCTAAGAGAGGACAGATTCATGATAGAAGCAAAACTGAGAAATCCCAACGGTCAACACTGCAAAACCCCTTTTTGGAATAATTAAGAGTTAATGATCTATTTCCTTTATAAACTGACTATCGATATGTTTACCGTTGTATTTTATTCGTTTGTTAGCATTGGTATCTGTTTATCGGTTAGGAAGAAAGATATATTGCATTGGCCTAGATTACGCAGTAATGCACACAGTACTCTAAGAATATAGCGTTGTGAGCTGACATTTTAGCGGTGTGTTTACCGTTTAGTGTTGCGTTTACCGTGTGAATGACATCTCGCATTGCAAACCGGAAGTAAAAAATCTATATACCACAGAAGAGATAAATTGGATACGGATATGAATTTGTCGTAGTCGAGACGATTCTTCAGGGTTATGAGTGCACAAACACTCATTTTAGATGTGGTGCGCTTTTCAGACAATCCGGCCAAAATGATTGGGACACCTGGCTTAATATCGATCTCAACATGAAAATATCCATATAACTTGACCCCCCCTCCCCCATAACAATGTTGATGATTGTCTACGTCGACCCCCATCGTTAATGAAAGTTCGAAACAACATTGGAGCAGGGGGAGGGGGGTGGGGAGGGGGATAAGGTGCTTATATTAAAACATATTGCGCAATAACTAGTGTCCCAATTAATTTTGTCCAGGATTGTAGTTGGGAAATGCTCGCTTGAACAATCCACTCTCTTAATTTCATTCTTTATGAACTTAGCTGCCGCCTCTACAATTTTGGACCTTTCTACATTGGGATCTTCGCTTCTTGGTTTCTCATAAAAATCATTCACTATTGACGCGACGTTCTGATGAAAAGTGACAACATTTGGCCTTTGTCGAATAGTTGTGATTAATATTGTCTCTCCAAAATGTTCTTCTAATTGTTTCTTCATGTATACTGAACTGTATGCTTCATCCTCTTCACCTTCAAGAAACTCCTCCATCTTTCCGACAAGGTCGTCAATAGTGGGCTGTTCAACGTCGTTTTCCTCTAGAAATGCTATTACTTTAGAAAAAGCAGTGCTCTTCACCGTGTCTACAGGTCGTCCTTGGGTCTTAGCTTTCTTTGAGCTACTTTCTGCTCCAATGTTATACTGTAAGGGAATATTTCTTCCTGTTCGGAAATTGCTGCTACATAGCTGGTGGTAGACAGCATCAGCTGCGTGAAGATCTCGAAGATATTCCAGACGACCCCGCACCGCTATCGCCCAATCGTCGTTCCGTTCCTTGCACAGTCTACCAATGGATTCTTGGAACTCTATTGTTCTCACGCTTATCATGATGTCGAGCCCTTTTTTCTTGCCATCGTACTTTGCAGGCTGACTGCAAAATAAACAATGCTCTGAAGAGCTGAAGGATAGGTGGGTTGAGCGCCGCTTGACTGGGCTTGCATTTTCCTCGCATTTCGTAACAGATGATTTCCCACGTGGTCTCAGCAGATCGAGCCGGCATTTCTTGTGAACTTTTAGGCCAGGCTTTGCATTAACTGCAGGATTGATTTCATTCATTTTTAGGCATCCCTTCTCAGTTAGCTTGGAAAATAAGCTCTCATCCTTCCCCACGTCTTCGCCACAGATGGAAAAACACAGAAAAAGCTTAAATGAACTTACCTTCAGCAATTACATGCCCAATTAAGAAGGAAAAACGTCATAAAAAGTAATAATATGCTGTTGAAATTCCATTCATAGCTATCATGCCAGCACCTCGTTCGATTGTGTCAGGCGTTCCTCGCAGAAACGAGCAGTCCTGGATATCAATTTAGATAGTTATAGCACCTTATTCACTAGATTTTGTGCTGCTTTAGAACATATTTTGACTGTGATAGCTTTGTTTCACAATTTCAATCGTGAATACTAAAAAATCCTTTTTTTAAATAGTGATAAACAAATTAACTTAATTTCCGCCGGATGGGATACCTGTGGATAAATCGTTTTTTGCTTTAAAAAGCTCAAATTGTGCAAAACGCGCGAGGAAAAGAGTAACAAGTTTACAGGACAGTACAAACAATGTTTTCAACATGATAAAAACTATTTCTATTTCCACGTAATAATAGAAACCCGTTATTTGTTATTTTTACAGTGTGTGGGTACCCTGTGGTACACGGGGAAAAAAAACCCGCCATTTTAACCTTGTTCCGACACGAGAATTTTGTGGAACTTTTAGTATGATGCCTTAAAAGCTTTTGTTGCAATTAGTTTGAACTTGGGCTACAAAAATTCATAGATTGACTGGACTATATGATCAAAGAAATCTTTAATTTCTTCAAATTTCTTATATTTAATTCAAGTGAATTGTGTACATATCAAAACTAACCAGTTTGATTCGAATTAGTAGCATTCTCGGTCATTTAGGCTTATTTTGGCGACTCATTACAAACATTCTCCAATTACAGTGTATGGTATGATCATTTTCTTCAGTATACAAACTTGCTCACGATAGAAATCGCTGAAACTTCTACAATACAATTGTATGAATATTTGATGCTTTCTTGAAAAGTTTTATCGTTGGATATTATCTAACACTAGTAATATCTAAATATATAGGTTTGAATTTGGCGCTACGACACCTTTTTTGAGCTTTGTACCAATCAAATTCTTGTATTTAATTAAAAGCAAACAAGGTCTGATTAACGGCTCCAAATCGCTTTCAAGTCCAAATCCGCACCACCTCTTACGCGAGCCGCTACTTAATAGTGTAAAAAAATGGTGTAAATGGAATAAAAATCAAAAATCAAATAAACTTAAATTTATACTTGATCATTTCTGCATCAACAGATACATTTCATTTGTGAAGGTTGATACTCTTCATCAAATGTATGTGACAGTGTCTCGCGTAATGGCCGTACTTTTGTAAAGCTTGTCTTGATTTTGGCCACAAGGAGGCATGTTTGAACTGTCATATTTTATCGAACCGATTTCTGGACTTGAAACTTGTTGAAATTTGTTTAATTCGAGAACAGCGGTTCTCAAGACCTGTACTTTATATCTGGGAAATACTTGATGGCAAACAAAATGTTCAAAGTGAAAAAAGGTTTTCATTTCATTGAGTTTGGTCTCATACATGTACCAGTTGCGATTGGGCTTTTGTTTAATGCACTTTCGTATTCAAAAAAGTGTTTCAATGAACTTCAGGGTTAATGAATGTACTACCTAAGCTAATTCACTTGGTAGTTAGAGAAAAAATCATGGTCGGATTTTCGAGTTTTACCCTTTTCAGTAAAGACAATCTTTGAGAAAAGTCACAAGCCTTAACATTATTGGAACTCGTATTTTTCGAAATCGAATGAAGCGATTTCTTTCCATTTCCCAAAAGGAATATTGAAAAGGTTGCAGAACAATATGACCTCAAAAGAAGTTTACTTAAAGTCCATAAAGCGAAGCTTTCAGGCACCCAACACAATACTATTCTGCGATCCTGCCATTTTGCAATCCAGCCATTCTGCAATCCTGCTATTTTGTGATCTTGGTATTCTGCGATCCTGCTATTCTGCGATCCTGCTATATATTTTGTGATCGTGCGATTCTGCTATTTTGCAATCCTGTTTTTTTGCGATCCTGCTATTCTGCGATCCTGCTATTGTGCGGTCTTGCTACTCTGCGAGCCTGCTATTCTGCAGTCCTGCTATTCTGCGATCTTTCTTTTCTGCGATCTTGCTATTATAAAATAATTTAGATATAACCTGCGCTCTGATTTGTCAACACTGTTTAGATGAGAGTATATAAACACGCTACGTCATGACCTTGGAAGACCTTGAAGCGATGCAATGGATTTGATTGACACCAAATATATATATTTCTGCTGTTAAACATATTTTCAACAAAAGCCATATAATTAGTTTTTCTTGTTTTCTCAAGTTCAAATTCTATCCAAATACTGATCTTTAGTCTATATAATAGTGGACCTCATATTTATTCAAATCGTTCCCCATTTTACAAAGCAGTGGACTTGTAAAATAATAATACTTGTTTTATTGAACCTTATATTTACAAAAAGTATATGAGAGATATATACAGAAATATATTTGAGCTTAAACATTTCAACAGTGAACAATATTAAACAAGAGCCAAATTGGCTTTACACTCGGGAAAATTTGTGCTTATGGAAGTGTTTACAAGTAAATTTGAATAACTATAAATGTTGTCAAGAAAAAAGACTTTAATATTATCTACTTTTTTAGAAAAATTTGGAACGCTTCACGATTGTCATGTGCAAGTCATTCTTGCTAATCTTCTCCGTTCCAATAAGGAGTCTGGTTGTGCTCGTTGTACGATGTGAACTGTACAAGACTGCGCAGAAATTTTCTCACCCTGACGTGTTTTCTTCAGCTCGAGGCCCTTCGGCCTGAGCAATTAGTAATTCATATATATATACACTCCATTTACCTACAATTTCTTTCTCAATAACAATACCACTTTACTATATACTCATTCCCAGAGTTCATTTCCAAACATTCTTCTAATCTACATTTTCCCTTTGTCCTTAAGTGTAAGGCCGTACAATTATCAAACAAAAACCCAACCTGGTGGCAACAATCACAAAAATGGAATTCGCTCTAACTTTGCATATGGGTAGCCCTTGGTCTGAATATAAACGCTGTGCATCGCTGTATTGTATAATACTTCCTTGGTCTCTAGGCTTAATATTATAAACATTGAATGAGTTTAAGAAGTCCAATAAATTCCAAATCAAAGTGCACTATTTGGAAAATCCAACCGGTGGGTCAAAAATAATAGTTTTTTAGTCATGTGCCAGTGATCCAAATTTTATAATATTGCAGCTACGTACTAAGAATATGATGTAGTTTTGGAATCTTGAAAGTTTTATTTGGGCAATTAACGTTTTGCTTCTGAGAAAACTCTTTTATTCACCACTCGAAAAACATCAAAAACGGTGATTGCGTGACCGCGTGACAATTGGTAAAATAACCGTAAAATGTTTATTTCAACTTCAGAGCCATGTATAACTGTTAAACAACATACATTTTCTCTTTTTCATGCTTGCAACGCATCGGGATATTTTTGCATGACATATTATGCTGTTATGTGTGCGTTGAATATTTGACATTTGGATTCTGAAATACGGTTGAATTATCCAGCCCTCAAAACTGTTCATAACTTGAATATTCCTTTACGATCTTGTTCCTCTACTGTTGTCCCGGCATATTCAATCGAATAAAACTGAACAAAAAATCAATTGAATCCAATCGAACCCAATCGTTCGATTGTTTTGCGATTGGATTGGCGATCGAACAGAATAGAATCGAACCCCATCCTCGGAAACCCAGGGGCTGTAGGTGGAGGGGGGAGGGGAAGGGAAAAAGATGAATCGAACCGGATCTTTTGGGAGAATGCGATTACCGAACACAAGATTACTACAAGATCGAACCAATCGAACTCACAATCATTTCGATTAGTTAGATTTTGTTCGGTGAAAATAAAACGCCATAATAATTAAATATTGATAAGCAGCACTGCAGTCCAAATAAAATCGGAAGATTTCTGACATCTAATAGCCATGTAAGCCAAGGCTAAAGAACGCAATGTAAAAAGACTAAAAATCCTGGTAAAGTGGAACCCGGTTAATACGGACACCATCGGGACGAGACGCAGTGTCCGTATTAACCAGGTGTCCGTATAAACCGGGTTGGTCAATTTACGTAATTTGAGTAATTTGAGTAATGTGAGTAATTTGAATCCAATTATAAACCTGTGGCTTAATTGTATAGGTCACGGCGAGTCGCTGAAAATCACTAAATTTCGCCACCTCAAAATTATTGTTTTGGAGCAGTTTTTCAAAATAAAGTTTCCCCTCCCGGTATAATTATATTTTACTTGAAATTAAGATTTTTGAAAGTAGAAATGCTACTGTAAAAGGGGGTATGAAAATCATCTTGGGGCTTTTTATCAGCGTTGAAAAATAAATATTTTAGCTGTCAACAACTACTCACAGTCGGCACATACTTTGTACCAAATGACCGAAAGATTAAGCTTGGCGATTTCTTTATTTTTCTTTGGTATTCAGTTCTAAACAACAGTTGTAACGGCGTATTTAGCTGACCTGAAATATCAGGGTCCATAAATGTCATAAATATATCAGTGAGTCTAACCTTATAGTTGACGTGCGTGTCAACAAGATCAGTTAACTTAGATTACCTAAGTAATCAACTTGCAGCTATCAGAAAACGACTCATGAATATAATTATTTTGCATTTGAGCTTTTTAAGCGTTGGTTGTGATTCCCTTCTGAAGAAATGTGTAAAAATGATAATGTAAAAAGACATCGACATTTTGTGTATATCAATCTTGGGTTGAGAAAGCTAATTTATTCAAATAGTGCCGGGAGAATTAAATGTGATTGGCAGATAATATCTGGACAAAAACAAACTTTTGTAGGTTCAATCCCATAATTTTCTCAAGAAAAAGGACTAGAGTTTTTCGTAGTTTTGATAGTGGATCAGCGCTTTACCGTAGTATAGTAAATGGAACTGGTCATTTGTTCCTTTCAAAAGCTGGTTATTAACGCCTCCGAGAAAGACGTTTCGGAACACGCTCGCAGTGTTGCAATCAATGACTCAGAAGTAGAGCTCACTGAGAACATTGCCCTGATAAGTCTAGAGTATACCACCTCTATGGTATGCTGTTCAACTTCTGTTAAAAGCTGGTTGGAGGCGTTTGCACGTCTGACAAGCGATATGTTGTTGTTCATAAGTAAGTTGAAAATAATTATTAAAATAATAAAAAACAATAAATCATGACATTCAATACCCAAATGCAATAACGCAAATTCAAGTCCAATTTCATCTTCAAGTTAGCATGGAAGTTACATGTAAGTTAAGTAAGCTTATGTAATACCGTATAAATTCCTAATTGTACTCGGCGAGTCTCTGAGTTTGGGTACAAGCTTCGTAATCGTTGCTTTCAACTGGAAATCCAGGTTAATTTTGTAATGATGTTCTTTACAATGCAACAGTTTAACTTCAAGTTCGTATAACTGATAAAAGCTTTCAAGGCTTCCATGTGGCTCAGTTTCAGGTCGCGAATATCTTTATAGGCATGTTGACATCAAGCGAAGCGATCTCTTCGACAGCTGCTTCATGAATGGAAGGGGTGACGATATCAAGTTTGAAGATCCTCTAGTCTTTGACTACTTCCTGACGAGTAAATAGTACAAGATTTCACTCGAAACAATCCACACGAAACGCCTTCCATCGTACTTTGCCGTTTGCCTCAAGCCTCATGGTCTAGTTCCCAGTCCCACTCGATTGCAGATTTGCGACGTGGAATAACAAAAATACGGCCTGTATTTTTAAACTCTTGCCCCGGCCTTAGGCCTGGGCACGAGTAATTAGCGTGGGGGAGGAGAATGGGGAAGGAATTGGGGGGAGGGGGGGGGGGGGGGGGGTGGGGTGGAGTGGGATAGGGGATTCCCTCTCTACAAAGAAATGTATTCAGTCATTCTCACTTATAAGGGACCAATTCCCCTTTTCCATATAGAGCGGGATACTGGGTTCGAGTTGAGGCCGCAAAGCATGTATGGATTGTTTGGAAGGACAGAATCACATTCGACTATTGATTCCCGTGGAAGTTTAGCTCCTGGGATGTCTTCTTCAGTGAGTAAAATATGTTCTTTAGATGGGACTGTTGAGTTATCTTTTACGAAGGACGCCATTACTATTTTTGTCCTTCCAAACAATCCATACATGCTTTGCGGCCCCAACTTGAACCCAGTTTCCCGCTCTATATGGAAAAGGCGAATAGGTTTTGTAAAACACCAAAAAATGAAGTATTAGGAAACAGAGTATTGAGACCTTTGTTGATATCCCTATACATCTGAGAGACTTTCTACCAAATATTGGCATGTAAAGTGTATTTAGTGAAAAGTTACCGTAGTACAAAAATATGGGGACATCGATATTTTCTTCACACTGGACATTTAAGCTAAAAAATGCTGTAACTGGAAAATGTCAAATTGATTTAGTTTTTATTGGCTTCAAAGAAGATAAAAATCGTAACAAATTGTAACAACTATTCTTCATTTTGATCTTGTACAAAATTTTACAGGCAAACTTGATTTATTGTGAACAAAATGGGGAACGACCCCCAATAATAATTGGTCATCGTTGACAGGAATTTTTAAGGTATTTGATCCTTTTGTAGTACAGTAAAAACCCGCATATAAGAAACTGCGGATTAAGAACCTCCAGGCTGAAATTTAGGCAATTAAGTAGCGATCCGCGTAAGAACGAAAGCACGAACGGCTATGGAACTTTAGGAATGTCTTATGCAAAGAAATCGTAAAGGGATTAAGTTATTAAAATCCAGCGATCTGATTGGTTAAAGTCTTTGAAACCCCGATTTTTATACGATATATTTCGTTTCCATACACGAAACTCCGTATATGGCAGTAGTAATCATTCTCCGATTGTTTCATTGGCTTCGGGAACAATTCGTATGTGAGCGTCACGAAATTCTGACTCTCGTCTCGAATTTCAAGTCATCGATGTCGTGTCAACAAGTTGAGGCCATTGAATAAACCAATGTAAAGGATTCTGAAAAGCCAAAATCAAACGCAAAAAAGTAACTTACAAGATAAGGAAAGTTAGAGTGAATGTGGATGAGGTATTCCAATCGAATGGAATGCCCTTTTCCGCGCTCTGTTGCTGTTCGCGACACGACGAATGGAAGCATGGCGCGGTGAATTGAACGCCGATCAACTTCGCTTGTGTTCACGTGAAGAATCACGGCTGTTTCTATCAGACGAGGATGCAAACTGGTCAAAGAACAAGACCAAGAAAGCAGCAAAACATCTACGAGAATTGAGCGAGATCACACAGCTAGGTAGCCCAAGCTGTGTATCACTACATTATTATAAGATAATGTATGTGGATAATGTCAATAAAATCAATAAAATCATAAAATGAAAATGAAATCCTCTATCAAGTTCTGTGTATCTTCTTCAATTATTCCTTTATTGTTTGTGAAGATTTGAAGCGATTTGGACGAGAATTGAGCGAGTTATAGCCATTTTAAAATTAGCCCTTCTCTGACCAATAATTATTATAATTATTATTGGGCTACCTGTGGAGATCGCTGAATCTTCAATTTACAAAGCGAATGACTCTCTTCGACGCCTCACAAGAATCGATATTTCATCTAACACCCAGTTCAGTGTTCTTACCATTGCATGTCTTTGTTCTTATCCTTCCCTAAGAATGATATGCGCTCGGGGAATTAGACTAGATGTGATGGAAGTCCTCTTTAACTTGTGAAAGGAGGAATCGACCTAGAGACCGATGATACTGACACAGGAGATTATTACTATGATGACTTGGACATCGTTGCGGATGATGAACTATTTTTTGAGATTTTACAAGTTTTAGGACATTGAAAATGTATTTTGTTATTGTTTTGTTTGGCGCTCCGGCGGACTTCACTCTCGCCATATTTCATCCAATAGCATTGAGGTGAATGGGACATATCTGTCAACGACAATGAGATAAATATCAGAGACTCCCAAACAGAACGCATTGTAACATAAAATGTTTAGTTCCTCACATACGATTTTGTTCGAAATGTACCATGTCAATGTTTATGATAAATGTGACAAATTGTATGAGTTTCAGCTGTGTAATCGTACTATCAACGAAGTAAAGTTACATATACTGTTTGAATTTCGCGCTAACGAGTAGTTCTCAAAAGAGATCGTTCATTATAATTGGATAGACACATTTACGACCGCACCTCTTTAAGAGTACCTGTCAGCAAAAATCAGACATATTCGGAAATATGTGGCACAAGTCAAAAAATCGATTTCTCTCATATTTTAGACTTAGGTAGGCCTTAATGTAAAACAAACCACTGTATAGTCTGTTTGGCGAAATATGGCTTTGTTTTCGAGAAAAATGGCAAAAATAGTTTTCGCCTCAATTTGACCCTTTGCCGGCCGATAATTTATGTCAACTTTAAAAGCTTATCACGTCAAAACTATATAATCTAGCGAACTACTGGAACTACCAGTGACTGAGCGATGTCTTAAGTTTTACTTGGTGGAGTTTTGGCGGTTTTTATCGAAGGTTTCGAATTTTCTAAATTTATATCCGAAGCATATATTTTACTACAATAAAAGTAGGGTAAAAACAAAAAATATTTTTTCCATGTGCTACGCAAAATTATTGTCCCAAAACAAGGTGTTGTAAAGTTGAAATGATGTACTGTTAGGATCCTTTAAAATTTGTTTGGGTAAATTCTTTTGCGTGATGTTTCAGAGCTTAAAAGTTTTGACAAATTCACCTAAATTACCCGTCAGCGAGATCAAGCGATTTGCATATTGTACACTTGATATGCATACACGGTTTATTATTAACCTTTCAACAAGTAAATATGCTATCAAAACAATTGAAAAGTTCCAAGAAACCATATAGCAAAAAATATTAAGCATCTTTAATTGTAAAATAACTGTCCTGACGCTATCCGTTATCTTGCGATGCAACTTTATAGACCTTTATACGTTGGCTGCCAAGTTTCACATTTTAGAACGTGGTTAATAGGGTCTTAATATGAATTTGTACTGGCGAAAGCTAGATTACGTTGGTATATAATTATTCTCTTAATTTTACGATCACCTAGTACTTATTAGAATCAATGGACAAAAGTTTTGCTCACTATGAAATCGACAATTGTTATGCACGTGCGAGCTTTCTTAAGACTGGACACAATAAAAGACCTTCAGATGTGCGTGTTCGGGACTCAGCAGTCATGTAATATATTCATAGAATATATTGTAATTCTATCTAATAATAATAATAATAATAATAATAATAATAATGGTTTATTAACAGCATTTCTCTATTGAGTTTTATGGTGCTATTCATTATATTTCTCATGAATATATTACATCAAGTGTGTGCTACGTATAGTAGCAACACCCGTGTGTGTGTAGTGCGCGTTTATGAAATGGAGATCGGTATCGTCGCAAAAATGTTCCCGGCAGCAAAAAAAATGATCCCGACCGCAAAAGTGATTGATCTCTGTCGCAAAAATGATACCCATGCAATTCGCCGCAAAAGTGAGCCGGAGAAATATTAGTTAAAAATATATGCCGCATTGTCCATTGTTTAGCAGTACATGCATGCATACAAGTACCTTACCATTTTAAATGAATCCCATTTCAAATGAATCTCATTTCCCATCCATTTCAAATGAATCTCATTTCCCATCCATTTCAAATGAATCTCATTTCCCATTTCAAATGAATCTCATTTCCCATCCATTTCAAATGAATTTCATTTCCCATTTCAAATGAATCTCATTTCCCATCCATTTCAAATGAATCTTATTTTCCCATCCATTTCAAATAAATTTCGTTTCCCATTTCAAATTAATCTCATTTCCCATTTCAAATGATTCTCATTTCCCCTTTCAAATGAATCTCATTTCCCATCCATTTCAAATGAATCTCATTTCCCATCCATTTCAAATGATTATCATTTCCTATTTCAAATTAGTCTCATTTCCCATTTCAAATGAATCTCAATTCCCATTTCAAATGAATCTCAATTCCCATTTCAAATGATTGTCACATCACATTTCGAATGAATCTCATTTCCCATCCATTTCAAATGAATCTCATTTCCCATTTCAAATGAATTTCATTTCCCATTTCAAATGAATCTCATTTCCCATTTCAAATGAGTCTCATTTCCCATTTCAAATGCATCTCATTTCCCATTTCAAATGAATCTCAGTTCCCATTTCAAATGAATCTCAGTTCCCATTTCAAATGACTTTCACATCAGCATTTCAAATGAATCTCATTTCCCATCCATTTCAAATGAGTATCATTTCCCATTTCAAATGAATCTCATTTCCCATTGCAAATGAGTCTCATTTCCCATTTCGAATAAATCTCATTTCCCATTTCAAATAAATCTCATTTCAATTCATACCATTCATGTATGTTAGAATTAATTTATTAGCAAATTCAATCAATATTGTAAATTTAGAGTTATCCGACTTATTCAGAACAATATCGTAAAACGTCCTGTAGATCAATACTGAACAATGCTGAAAGACGAAATAAATTTGGAACATTAGCTAGATCTACCTCTCTTGGTTATACCATCATTTTTGTAGCACTCATTTAATTGGGTAATATAGTCGAACACTGAATGCCAATGTTTTGTTTGTCTGACTTTGTATCTTTCTCTAAAACTTTCATAGTTAGTTTTCATATTGATAAAGAAAAAGAGTTCTTATTATATCTTTCGAGGTCGGGAATCTAATACGAACGATCAGGTAGTGAATTTTAAAATAAAACGACCAATAAACAACCCGACTCGCAGCCAAACCAGACAATGAAATTGACTAATTAGAAACATTTGTTCCTAGAATCGCTTGTGTCATTGCGAGTTTATAATTATGTCTAGTTAGTCTAACTGAAAATATGGAAGATGTTTGCTGTTCGTTCACATCGTTGGTTGGAGATAGCTGTGGGCATGATCGGAAAGACAGAAAAGACCGCGCGAAAAGACACTTATCGTGCAACAAGGAAATAGTAGCACACAAGTTGTTTACCTCTTCAGCCGGTTCCGAAAATGAAGTCGAGTTCACTCTGTGTCGCGCTGGTATATTTTCAAATCCTGCAAAGATAGATACTTGGTCAATTTGTCCACACCATCGCTCAAAGCTATAGGACTAGGTTGGAGCAGAGGGTCAAATACAAGATGCAGGGTTCCCGTGTCGAACTCTGTACAATTATGCAAATCGCTTGATCTCGCCGACGGGTAATTTAGGTGAATTTGTCGAAACTTTTAAGCTCTGAAACATCACGCAAAAGAATTTACCCAAACAAATTTTAAAGGATCCTAACAGTACATCATTTCAACTTTACAATACCTTGTTTTGGGACAATAATTTTGCGTAGCACATGGAAAAAATATTTTTTGTTTTTACCCTACTTATATTGTAGTAAAATATATGCTTCGGAAATAAATTTAGAAAAATACGAAACCTTCGATAAAAACCGCCAAAACTCCACCAAGTAAAACTTAAGACATCGCTCAGTCATTGGTAGTTCCAGTAGTTCGCTAGATTATATAGTTTTGACGTGATAAGCTTTTAAAGTTGACATAAATTATCGGCCGACAAAGGCTCAAATTGAGGCGAAAACTATTTTTGTCATTTTTCTCGAAAACAAAGCCATTTTTCGACCGCCAAACAAACTATATAGTGGTTTGTTCTACATTAAGGCCTACCTAAGTCTAAAATATGAGCGAAATCGATTTTTCGACTTGTGCCACCAGATGTCTGATTTTTGCTGACAGGTACTCTTAACGTTCTCCATAGCCGCGGGTCTATTGTTTTCGCTTTAGTTCTTACGCGGATCGCTACTTAAGCACCCAACCAATATATAAGAACCAGTTCAGCCTGACAAATGAAGCAGGTTCTTATGAGAAAATGACTAAAGCTCAGAACACACAGGTACAGTCGGTGCTGAATATGCAGAAATGTTATATTTACTATACATTTGGGTTGTTAATGTTTAGTGTGAATATTAGACCTTTCAGGGTCAATAGTTCACTAATTCACCGATTGGTCCCTAGAGCTCACGTGGTGTACTTCATGTTACTGTCACCAAAATGTTCGTACATTGTCTGTGAATTGCCGTACAAACGCACTAACATTTGTACAGTTTATCGACTCGATTTAGATGTGCGATCCTCTAAATATTAGCAAAATCTCGTTTATCAACCTTAGTTAAAATAGTTTTGCTAATATTTAGAGAATCGAAAAACTAAATCGAGTCGATTAACTGTACAAAAGTTAGTGCGTTTGTACGGCAATTCACGGAAAATGTACGAACATTTTGGTGACAGTAACATGAAGTACACCACGTGAGCTCTAGGGGCCAATCGGTGAATTAAAACAAATTGTAAGGAAATACACCATATCAGGAACAATAATTGTTTTTTTTTGCCCTGTAAATACGAACCTGTTAAGAACCTATTCAGCCTGATTTCTCACTAGACACACAATATACAAGAACCATTTCAGCCTGACTTGGAAAATTAGGGGTTCTTTTATGTGGGTTTTTACTGTATGTTCCACGAAAGACACCAATCAATCTTTATCGTCAATGTCGACTTCTAGCACTTTACCCACATACCACTTTTGGTCATAGACAGCAGCAACCCAGTCGTTTACGCCAGGGACAATGGTATTTGCAGTATCTTCGGTAGTTGCGGGAATTTATTTCAGCCTGTGTCCCTTCCATGAACAATCATTCTGAAAACAAAACTCTCCATTTGTTTGGAAGCAGTCGTCATAGCATGATGTTTCCTTCCCCATGACTTCATTCTTACACTTCCCTACCAGCTTGTGTAGCTTCATGGTACCTGGTAGTGGAGACAATGTGCCAAACGAAGAAATTTCTTTTTTCGGCTGCTTCACATTGATATTTTGGTACAAACTTGTAGTTGATCTTAGGGCTTTGTGCAATGCTTTGTGTCCAAGCAAAGAAATCTTTAGCATCTTGCAATACGACCTTTTGTTGCTTTACTGCTTCGTCAGCCATCCTCTTCACCGACCCGCCAACACCATCACATGGACCTTTACCATGTCCTGCTTCGAAATAATTCCATGAAGCAGGAAACCCAAACAGATCGGCGTGGTTTGATAAAATATAGAACATTGTTTTGTTCCTATATTGTGATGTCGGACTATCAGTCCAATAATGTACCCTACTGACTGTTTATCTTTAATCTCTTAATCTCTTTAATCTCTAATAAGTCTTTGATGTGGGGTACAAGTTCCTTCATAAATGCATAGGCAGTAGCTGAGGTATGCTCTAATTCATTAGACATGTAGACGATGCTCTTATGTAACAGACTATCTTCTTGTTGCTTGTAATAGACCACGGCTGGGTGGAGTGTTGTCATTGTCAGGGTATACTATTCTTGGCTGTGGTAGGGTCCTCGTTGTTGAGAGGAGAGTTGTCGTTCTCCTGTTCATAGGATGCTGTGCAGGGCTTGAGCCCACACCTTGACTGGGCGTGTTCCTGTGCTCAAGTATGGCCATATATGGATCTGTCCCAGCGTCTAGGGCATTCCTTAGGAAACTCTTTGCAGTTTCACTGAGGATTCAGCCTTACCATTGGCTCGGCTATTTCTTGGGCTACTTGTGTAATGGGAAAAATCCCATATCCTTGTGAATTTGGCGAACTCTTCAGCACTGAATTGTGGGCCGTCATCGCTGACGACTTCGTCTGAGCAGCCATATCGAGCGAAATAGTTTTTCCACTTGAGAATGACTGCACATGCTCTGGTGTCAGTCAATCGATCTACTTCCCAGAAATTGCTGAAATAGTCAACGGTAACCAGGTACTTGGTACCTTCAAAAGTAAACAGATCAACTCCAATCCTTTCCCAAGCACGGGATGGCACATCGTGTGGCATTAAGGTTTCTTTGGGTTGGCTGATTTGGTATTTCTAACAGATTTCGCAAGTTGCAAACATTTGTTTAATGTCGGAAGGCATTCCGGGCCAGAAGATGCAATCTCGGGCTCGTCGCAGACAAGATTCTGCACCCAAGTGTGATCGATGTGCTTTCTGTTTCATGTCAATTCGCAAACTATGTGGAATGATGACTCTTGCGCCTCGGAATATCACTCCATCTTGCATGGTTAGCTCATCCCTCATAATGAAGTATGGTCTATCTTGATCGGGCAAATGTTTTCCTTGTGTTGGCCATCCTTAAAGGATAACTGCTTTTTAGCGTTTTCAGCGGTTCGTCTTTCTCCATCTCGAGGGCCTTCTTCAGTATCACCTCGAGGGGCTTATGGTCACTCTGAATTTTGACGTCTGTAATCTAGGGCTAGCATCTGTTTTTTTGTAGCTACGGCCTTCTGGGAAGGCGTAGCTACTATGCCATCGAGTGTGTAAGTCCGTAAGTATGTCCGTAATGTAAGTAGTCCAAATTTTCGGGTTGACTCGGATTCATTCGGATTCATTCGGAAAATCCGATTGAGTCGAATTTTTAATACTCAAACGAGAACTCAAACGACGAGCGAAGACTAGAAAACCTTTTCCCGATGATACCAGATGTATTTTTGTTTTATTCTAGTCTCAACCAGCGTTTTGTTCGACTACATTTTGTCAATTTTGTCAACTCTCGTCAATAATCGACTTCTTATCGATTGCAACGTACAAGCTACGTTCTTCCATGTGCTCGATGTGTGATGTTTATTTACCGGAGTGGTGAAGTAAGACTCTATTTACAATGATTGCATCAGTAATCAAGCACAACTTTCAAGCAACGCGTCCAGTGGAGTTCTCGTAGTAATTGTTCAGGTTTTTTGACAGTCTTTATATAATTTCAACCAGGCAAACGATCGCCGAACCAATATGTTTGTTCAGTTGACGGCCATGATGGTCTTCTAGAATATTAAGCTTAAGCTTACATACTTTTAGCACAGTATTAAAACATACATTGCTATTACAATTAGTTACAGTTCTATTATATCTGTTCTCTCAAATAAATGATTGTTAAGATTACGAAATGTTCTTCAGGTTGATTAAAATTTAAATAACAGTCAGATTTTCGTAGTTATTCTGTTCGTGTAGACCAAGGGAGCTGTAGTGCCAGACTGTTGTTTGTTGTCGATTTCCGTTCATAATACCGTTCATATCGTTTACTTAATTACTTGAAATCTCACTCTTTGATTCAAACATTTTCTTTTCACATTACATTTCTTTTCTCCATAATTTCTTTCCTTCATTTCTCTCTTTTCTCTCTTTTTTCTCTTGATCATTTCTTAACTCATTGTCTATTCGTTTTATTACTGGCTTCACAGCAGTAGCTACATGCAGTCCTAGACTGCCTATTTTCTATCTGTGCGTATCGCTGCTCGGTTTCAGTGAGCGCACAGCACGTGTATGTGCTTTCCATTCTGCAGGAGAGCTGCTCCAAGTCCCTTTTGACTTGCATCAACTGAATTTCAAGTATGCACTTCGGGTCATAGTAGCTGAGGATTGAAGACTCGGTGACCAATTTCTTTACCTCATTGAATGCTTTCTCCTGGTCATCAGACCATTGCCATTCAACATCCTTTCTTGTCAGTTGCCGTATCAGTTCCATGGCGTTTGCTAGCTTTGGCAGAAACTTGGCTATGTAGTTAACAAATCCATTCAAACGCTGAACGCCTACAACATCAATTGTTCTTGGCATTTCTTGCATCGCCTTGGCTTTTATCTGGGTCGATTCTTAACTCATTGCTAGTGAAAACATGTCCCATGAATTTAATTTCCTTGAGATGTAACTTGAGCTTATCTTTGTTTAGTGCAATACATTGCTCTCTGCACCGCTTCAGTAAGACTTCAAGTTTTAGATCATGATCCGTGTTTGCTTCTGCTTCGGGTTCGCCAACACTGTAGACAAGGATGTATCAGTAATATCGAGGGTTCCTTCAAGGGCTTGATTTACCCACTTTTGAAAAATTTCTGAGGAGGCGGATCAACCAAATGGTAGTCAACACCATCGGTTTCTGCCGTAGGGTGTGGCAAAGGTTGTAAGGAGACTTGATTCATTGTCTAGGACACAATGTCAATACCCAGAACGTAGATCTACGGTAAAGAATACTTTGGCTTGCGAGAGTTCCGGCAGGATGTCCTCCAGTACCGGAAGTTGATATGTTTCTCTCTTTAGGGCCAAATTGAGCGGACGTGGATCTATACAGATCCTCAAAGCACCAGACTTCTTGATGGCTAACGTGAGGCTACTGACCCATGGGGTTGGTTCGTCAATGCTTGCTAGGATTCCAAGTCCTTGTAGGCGATCCAATTCATCTTTTTAATGTGTCCTTGAGTGCGATGGGAACTCTTCGTGGTGGGGTTGTAACTGGTATAGCTCCTTGGTCCACTTCCAGTTGCACTTTTCCTGGCAATGTTCCCAGGTCACGATCAAACACATCGGCGTACTGGTTGATCAGTTCTTCTGCAGTTGTCAACTGTTCTCACGTTGCGTCGTGTTTGCTAAATCTCCGTTCTTGCAGGGAACCCTGCAGTTGGTATTAAGAGTGGATGCCAGTAAGGATCGAGACTAATTCTTCAACTCAAAAAATTCGAATTTAATTTTCTTTCACCATATCATTCCTTTCGATGACCTGTTTTAGGAAAAAATACTAAAACGTTCCAGCGATTTTTATTTTAGGAGAAATTTCCAGTTTTTAAAACCCGTCTATCTACTTAATTTTTTTGGCTAAATTATAAGCCAACTTTGAACAGTCGGTGTGTGTTCGCCTCTAGCTCTACAACAATGACATTCAGTACACTGAATAAACGTTTCATGGTCTTTTCTACTGCATAATTTATTTTTCTGTAACTTCTGTAGTTGTTTTTCAAATTTGGTTTTAAAAAGGTATACTGAGCACCATGAACGGAACGTTGAAATATAGGCAATGTTTGAGATACGAAAAAGGAATCTGGTACATCAATTTTTGAAGAAAACGCCATGTCCCAGGAAAGCTTCACGTTTGCTCTTTCAGTTTAGAAAGTTTCCAGCTTGGGAATTCAATGTAGCATTTTTGAGAAATAAAACTATTAGGCTTGGGACTGCCAAAATTAGCATAATTTTCGTCCTGTGGCGGACATTTTTGTCATCCAACCACAACACCTAACGCCAAAACACGGCTATCTTGCATTTTTAGTTGATTGCTGCTGATGGAAAACAATGTTCGAGTCAATAGGAATGATTTTCAACAATGTTTGTGTTTCGATAGTCGTAAATAACTCTCGCAAAAGTTAAAATTAGCATAGATGGTCGATCAGATAACAGCAAAATACGAATTTTGTTTAAACAACGTTTATACGAAATTCCACCCATTCAAGCAAGTATGAATTCTGTTTAGTATTATATTTTATGATTAAAACTATTATTTCATGCCGCAAAAATTTTATTCGAAGGGCAGTAGCGTGACTTGCAGCAGCTACATTGCGTTACATAATTGGCTTGTCAACAAAGTGGAGCATTGTGTCAAAATATCCGAACTCTTCATGATAAAGCGCCAGTTTGAACTAGAAATCAGTGCAATTGTTTGTAAATATTATTTGGAGCAAACTCTAAGCATTTTAGAGTGAAGAACCACAATTTTCGGAAACGGTGTTTATATTTGATCAATGAATATGCTAATTGTCACTATTTTAGGAGCTTATGTGGCTGAAATAGCTCAAATATGGTTGAAAACAACTCTTATTAACTCCAAGATTGTTATCAGTTGGCAGCGATCAACTAAAATGCAAGATAGTCGTGTTTTGGAATTAAGTTTTGTGTTTTAACGACAAAAATGTCCGCCACAGGACGAAAATATGCTAATTTTGGCAGTCCCAAGCATAATAGTTTTATTTCTCAAAAATGCTACATTGAATTCCCAAGCTTGAAACTTTCTAAACTGATAGAGCAAACGTGAAGCTTTTCTGGGACATGGCGTTTTCATCAAAAATTTATGTACCAGATTCCTTTTTCGTACCCCAAACATTGCCTATATTTCAACGTTCCGTTCATGGCGCTCAGTATACCTTTTTAAAACCACATTTGAAAAATAACTACAGAAGTTACAGAAAAATAAATTATACAGTAGAAAAGAACAAGAAACGTTTATTAATTGTACTTAATGTCATTGTTGTAGTTCTAGAGATGAACACACACCGACTGTTCAAAGTTGGCTTATAATTTAGCCAAAAAAATTAAGTAGATAGACGGGTTTTTAAAAACTGGAAATTTCTCCTAAAATAAAAATCGCGGGAACTTTTTAGTATTTTTCCCTAAAATAGGTCATCGAAAGGAATGATATGGCGAAATAAAATTAAATTCGAATTTTTTGAGTTGAAGAATTAGTCTCGATCCTTACTGGCATCCACTCTTAAGCACTAAAAACTAATGACACACTTAACAAATACGTACATAACTGAGACTGATCTTTATAAATTTTCAGCATCTGTAGAAAGTCATTGACAGTACATTTCTGAAAAACATTGAGTGTTCAATTCATATTTATCGAATTCATATATAATTAATGAGGAAATACAATAGAAAGGGTTGTTGTCTTGTAATAGGGGCAACGGCGACAAAGCTTTCCTTATGTATTGTGATAAGACCCATCGGTCTTTGCTTCAATTGAGGATTTAGGACGTTCTTAACAACAACGAATTCTACAGATAACTACTTACTTGTCTTGGGATTCTTAAGAATCACATGTGTTGATCCAAGAGGTTTCACTTGCGTGCCGTTCCACATACGTAAGACTTTGCTCGTCGGTTTTATGTCGTGGTTTGTGACGTAATTTTCAGATATTATATTGATCGAGGCTCTGCAGTCTATCTGGAACACGTCGGGCACAAAAGGCCTCGAAATCGGCAATGTTCGCCTTTTTTTTTGTACAGCAGAGTTACTCGGCTCACTATATTTGTTTCCAGCAGTTTTTCCCGTTAGTGTTATTAAAAAATGGCGGCTCGTTTCTCAACAGAGGAGGTAATTGATCAATTGTTTGCTAACTGTGATAGCGACGAAAATGGAGATGAAGATAGTGATAGAGATGAAGCGATTAATTCTGTTGATGAGCAGAGAGTACAACTAAAAGCATGGATAGATACCTTCGAAGGTAGTGAGGTAGTTAATTTAGATTTGTTTAAAGAGAAGGCTCTCGAGTTGCTGCATCCTCTCCTCGGCCAATCATCAAATATTCACAGTCAAAGAGGTAGGTTGATCACATTTAAAGCATAATAATAATATTGAGCCATCAGTAAAAATTGTGTTTTACTCCGATAAGGTTCAACGTTACACTTTATGGCTCAAAACACTAGTCACTTAGTTATACTAGTAAAGTAAGCTTAACTTAAGTTATATATTTTTATATAAGCTTAAGTAAGCTTATTCTATATTTAATTTATCTTACCTGCATGTCGTTCAATAAAAGCTTGGATGGGTTAATACGAAGTTCGATTTCATGTAATTATAAGTTGAATTTCAACCATTAAAAATTTCAATGAATGCAAATCAACAACCAATGTTTTGTTTTATTTTTAACTTTGAAAGCTGCCCAGCTGTTGTCTGGCACAACAATAAGTGCATCATCTATGCTCAGGGATGAATCAAGACTGTGGCTGAAGTTCATCTTCAGGCGGCTTGCTGGAAGGATAGTGATAAGGAGGCCGTATTATGCAGAGTTTCATCGTCACATCCCATATGAAATATTTGGAGTTGTTAGTCGTTTCATAAGGAGTGTTGACGATGGATCTCTGAGTGAACCGAAGTGTATCATAGCCAGAAACAGGAAGGCAGAAGTAATTTCCTTCACCTCTCTCTGCTCATTGCAGTTGTTTTTCATGATGCTTTCTGGTATGGGCAAAAAAGAAGTAAGGAAATTATTCAGAAGAACACTTACAGGAAGAAGAAATGGAAACAAGGTTGAAGTCCTCGTTTCTGAGTCAAAAGACTTTGCACTAGTCTACAAGTATAGCATAGGTCAACTGAATATCCAATTTCATTATGGCGAATGGAATACTCATGGTTTCCCTCAGCCTTAACTGTACATGTGTTTGCCTGCATCTTATTAATGTTTTCTTCTGAGGATGAGCATTCAAATCAAGATTGTGCTCTAGGTAATTTTCACAATAGTGTCATTTAACAAAATATAAAAAAAGTACAATATTAAAAATGTTCACACATTTTTATGTAGTCCTAAGACAATGGTCCAAGTTAACACAACGAGCACAGAATATATTTTGGTTGATGTAGAACAAATACCAGATGCCAATAATAATGCAAATGTTTTTATATATTATTGGGACAAACTTTAATACAAAAAAAACATACACAAGGTCAATATTGGATGAAATGACTAATTATTAACAATAGTCACAAGTCCTACATGTATTATAAAGTTCATCATGTAATGAAGTCAACAGAAAATCTACATATCACCCAGACACTTATATTTGCATGTAATTAAAAAATACATATTACCACCAATTTGTTTGATTCTATATAAGTTTATAATAGATACTGCATGATGTCTGTTTTGATAACGTGAAGTATGATTGGAATTGTTTCAATTTAAATGGTGTGACTGTGCCATATTATTTAGGATAATTCAAGTTACATGTTATACTTGGCCTGATTGTTTGTGGACTGATTCGTGATAAGTACAAATACAATTAGAATACAATACTTTTATTTGCATTTCTTATATGTGATGTTTACAGAATGAGTGACTGTGTTGAATTTATAGAACCGAAGGCGAGTATCTGATTCTCCAATACAACAGGGACACAAATTCCGTAAATTGAAACTCCTGTCGGTGCTATGCAAAGGCCAATGATCTAAGTAAATGAGGCCTTTGCATGACCTGTGTTACAGGCAATCAGTCTGATAAAGAACTGATTGATAAAACAGTAGGTCTTACAGACCTGATACAGTTCCACTCATGTGACCAATTGCTCATGAATTATTAATGAGATTTAGAAACATATTTAGTATATACCACAAGTGAATAGTGCTTTTCATGCGCTGTGATTGGTTAATCAAACTAGGGATACTACTGTATCCTTGGCTATACCTCCAAGCAAAACAAGATGGTGTTGCATGTCTTTTTCTTCTTGAAAATAAATTTCATATAATTATTTGGTTACCTATTCACTTGTGTGGTATACAACTAATTCAGAAAACGTTGTCAGCGATCGACTTCAAGCCTACGCGACTAGACCGAAAGGGAGTATGGATATATATGATAATTATCTTGCATGCTTTTCGTATTTGGTGACAATTAGCCACTACCAAATCGAGCAGGGGACTGGGGATGAGTTTATTAAAATTAATGTAATTACGAAATTAAGTTTATGACATGAAACAGCATAATAATAATAATAATAATAAGTTCTTGTATGTTGAAATTAGTATCTGTGCAAAGTTTGATGTGATTTGAGCGAATTCTGTCGGAATTATAAACTTTTGAAATTGTGTTGTCCATCCAAAATTTTACAGTGAATGTATGGTTTGGATGGACAACGTCAAAAAATTACAGAGTTTGTATGGGAAAATTGTCATCTTTGATGCCCTCTAGCATCGTCAATATTAAGCCGAAGTGCACCAAACTTTCCAGACTAGCTAAGTTTGATATGCTCTCTCAAAAACCATTTTTACTAGTATCAAATTGAATTAGTTTTACGGACTTGGTACCAGTCCCCTGATCGTTTTGGTAATGGCTAATGGCAGGTGAATCTGTAAATGTATGCCGACGCATTTTAAAACAAGGAAACAGAAGCAGATATGATGAGAGACGTTCCTTTTTGATAGTGTATTTATAGACTCATTGATTTTTACCCATACTCCTTTACGGTCTAGTCGCGTAGGCTTGAAGTCGATCGCCGACAACGTTTTCTGAATTAGCTGTACACTAAAACAATTATTCCCCTCGGTGTCAGCAAGTCGACAGCTCGGTAAACATCAACCACTACTCACCTACACACAATACAATTGTATATCAAATGCTCACTGACACAATTTTGATAGTTGTTTATTGTACATTTTTTTCTTTACAGTGTTTGGCTAATTACTTTGAAAAAGTACCTGTGCTGTTAAGATAATATATTAAAATACACCTCACTGTCATGTATAGCAAAACCCATATGTCATACACAATATATATTGTTAATATGCCAACCAGAGATACATTGGTTCCTCACAATAGAGTGCTTCATGTTTGTGGTTGACAAATTACATGTAGCATGACAATTAAGGTGTTGCTAGATGGTCAGTATCATTATGTAGTTAATTATATTTCCAACAGTATGCCAGAACAGCATATTATAATTAGCTTAGATAATTATATTTCCAACAGTATGCCAGAACAGCATATTATAATTAGCTTAGATAATTATATTTCCAACAGTATGCCAGAACAGCATATTAAAATTAGCTTAGATAAATATATTTCCAACAGTATGCCAGATCAGCATATTATAATTAGCTTAGATAATTATATTTCCAACAGTATGCCAGATCAGCATATTATAATTCGCTTAGATAATTATATTTCCAACAGTATGCCAGATCAGCATATTATAATTAGCTTAGATAATTATATTTCCAACAGTATGCCAGATCAGCATATTATAATTAGCTTAGATAATTATATTTCCAACAGTATGCCAGATCAGCATATTATAATTAGCTTAGATAAATATATTTCCAACAGTATGCCAGATCAGCATGACTGTAATTCTATCTCATAAAGAGTAGTAACCGAGGACTGACATGAAGTCTTCAAAGCGTGTGAGGACACTATGAGTACCCATTTCATCATTAATGATACTGCAATATTCCAATATCTTGCTTTATTCTATAATCTCATTTTATTTTGAACAAATTTCAAGAAAAACCCAAACTCAAAAACACACCTGCAAATATAGCTGGGGCTTCTAAATAAAGCCAAAATAACTCCTGAGAGAGTTAATTACAACATTCACTGACTTATTACATGCTTGTAATATAACTTTTTAAATGTATTAGCATTACTCCAACTTGCTCTCTTGAGGATTTCATCTAAAGGAATGGCAGCCTGATAAGCAGCTGTTGATGCAGCATGTCTTGTTGAGTGTGGTTTAAATAGCTCAATGTCAATGCCAGACAACTGTAGTACCATTCTAATCCATCTCGCTAATGTTTGGGAGCCAATCGCTTTGTGGGGCTTTATGATAGAAATAAACAGCCAATCATCATGTCTTAAACTCTTAGTACGCTCCATATACTCCTCCAAACAAACAAGCATAAGGACATATATCTTCATCCTGAGTATACATGGAGATAATCACCGGTGGGACTGGATAATTAGGTCTGCTTTGTTTTACATGTTTACTGAGGATAAACACAAGTTCATTTTGTGATTTCTTTAAACATTCCTTGTTGATGCTGAGCTGTAGCAAGGTCTGCTTTCTCTGAATTGTGACCAACGCCAGCAACATGGCCAATTTCAAGGATAGTTCCTTTAGACTCAAAGACCGGTTTGGGATGTAGGTTTTCAAGAACTGTAACACTAAATGAACATCCCAAATCCCATAATACTTATTAGATGGTGGTTTTCTCTCAAAAACACCCTTCAGGAAACGACAAACAATAGGGTGCTGTCCAACTGGCATCTGGTCGAGAGAAATAATGCAAGATAACGCTGATCTAGCCGTATTTAGAGTAGAATAGGATACATGAGATAGTGAATACAAAAACTCTAGCACATTAGTCAGATCCGGGGAATATGGAATAATCTGCCCTTCACTACAGAACACAGCCCATTTTTTAAGATAGACTGCATATTGTTTTTGTAGCAGATCTCCATGAGTCGAGGAGAATGCTGGCAATGTGTTCAGGAAAGCCTCGCTCTTGATACAGTCTCCTGATAAAGGGCACACCATCAACTTGAGTTTGCCCTTCATGCTGTGTACTTTCCTGCCTGACGGATGCGTCAACAGTTCCATTGCTGCAGTCCACACCAAGAGTTTTGGCTGTTGGATCAACATCTGAAGAATTCGAGGGTACCACGTCTGTGTTGCCCAAGCTGTGGCAATCAGAATCCCCTCTGCCTGATCGATCTCTATCTTGTCCAGACACTTGGGAATTAGACTAAAAGGAAGGAACGCATAAAAATGTTCATTGCTACTGAAAGCATCAACAAAAACAGCATGGGGATCAGGTCTCCATGATGCATACCTAGGTAGTTGAGTATTAAGTGTTGTTGCAAAAAGATCAATGCTAATGCTGGGATATAAGTCATAAAGCTTCTGAAACATCTCCCTGTTGAGTGCCCACTCATGATCAGAATAACGCTTCCTAGATAACGAGTCAGCAACCACATTGGTGGAGCCAGGTATGTGGATGGCACTCAACCATATATCCCTTGGGATACACCAATTCCAAATCTTTTTTGCTACTGTGTCACAGGCTACAGACTGACTACCCCCCCCCCCCATATGATTAACATATGCAACAGCTGTCATATTGTCAAGTTCAAATCTGAGATGGACCCCAACCATATTTCTGCAAAAAGTAGTCAGACCAATAAACACAACATAGAGTTCTCTTACATTAATGTGCAACAATCCTTGACCTTTAGACCATATACCACAAGATTGTAGGGAATTATCAGTTGTACTAGTGACGCTCCAGCCATTGTCATTGGCATCAGTCTGAAAAACAAAAGATATCGGAACATGGCGAATTCTACGATAAGCATGGCTGACATTGTCAATCCACCACTGTAGTTCATCTCTAGCCAATTCAGAAAGATACATATGTTTATCATAATCACCCCTTTTCTCAGCTAATGCCTGAATTTTGTCACGTTCAATGCTGCGGTAATGCAATCTCCCAAATTCCACTCCAGGTAGAGATGATACAATCTTTCCAATAACCTTCAAGGCTTCATCACCTTGGTAAAGATTCTAGGGGAACTGGACAAACCCATGGGCAAAGCCTTAAATTCGTACAATTGCCCATTCCATAGAAACTTCAAAAACTTTCTATGTTCCACTGCCATAGGAATGGTATAATAGGCATGTTTCAGATCTAACGATGCCATAAATGCATTTGGGGTTATCAAATTGATGACTGTATTCAACGTATCCATTTTAAAGTGTCGGAAAAGCACTGCCTCATTACATTTTTTGAAATTGAAAATTAGCCTGTGTTACCCATCTGGCTTATGAGTGACAAATATGGGGGATAAACATTCAGCCATTTCATGCTCTGATAGACCAATGACCTCCAACTGCAATAATTTCCCTAATTCTGTAGTTATAATGAGTCGTTGCTGTGCACTGAAATTTCTCTGACCCCCACCACTATATTTGCAGGGATCATCTATGAACTCAATATGACAATGTTCTATATAGTCTAAAATTTCTGGGTCTGATGTAATCTTATGCCATTCTAAGGTACAGTTCTTAGTCTGACCAGCCACAAAAGGTGGTTGGTTGTTAATTAATGTTCTTATGTCTTTCTCTAAATTTACATACCAATACTGGGTTGACTTTGAGCCTGACCTCTTCTCTGAGTGGGGCGCATTCTGAAAATGCTGACTTTGCTGATATGATGAGCGATTACCATAGCTCCATTGGTTGCTACGACCACGAAAACCTCTACCCCTGCTCCTTGTAGAATCACTTCTATATCCTCTAGAAGAATATGGAGAGAACCGTTGTCCTCTCCCTCGGGGTGCAGATTGATATTTGCACACTCTGCTCTTATTTAGCTCTGCTATCTCCTTTACTCTTTTGGCAGTATCACCTCCAAAGAGAAATTCATCTGCTGGGTTAGATGAACTACACAAGCCTTTGGCAAATTCGCTTTTAAACTGTGGCTTTATGGAGTCTCGTCGTCTGTTATTCAGCTCAAAATTAGCTGTCATCGCCATTGTTAGGCCATCCAAGCATGATGTTATTGTTTCTTTGTCGGTTTTCATTTTTAACAAGCTTTCTGAGACCTTCAACTGACAATTGATTGAAGATAGTAGCATGGCTTGTGTGGTCTGGAACTTAAGAACGCATCCGCCCGAAAACCAGGTGATATTAAAAATTGAGTCTACACGGTATATCTCAGATTTCATGAATATTTCGTGTACACATAGGTACTGATGTAACTTAGAAATGAGGAAATAGTTTTGAAAAACTACCAATATTTCCAGAGATATAGCTATCAAAAGTATTTTCGCCGATCTGGGGCGAATTTTCCACCTATTTATCCATATAATTAGAAGCTTAATATTTTTTAATCTATAAAAGTACTGAGATCAAAACTCAATTGCCGCTATAATAACTGTAAGAAGATTACACAACCGTAAAAATATTACCAAATTGTTACTTCATAAGACACAGCGAATTTTCTAAAGAAGACGTACCAAACTAAATTATTTGGAAGGTCACATTTTAGTATAAATTAAATTGCTTTAGCATAAATGCGGCGTAGTTTTCAATAAAAATCGAGTTGCCATTTCAAAGAATAAACATAATTTACTAGAACTGAACGAAAAAAAGTTTGTAAAATGCGTGATGCATAGAGCACCGAAACGTTTTTCGAGCTCCCCTCAACGTAAACATTGACACCAGAACCGGCAGTGGTGGACTAGAAGAAGCCATGAGAATTCTAAAAAACACCACCAGAATGATAAACAAATGAATACTATGTTTGAATAGGACTCATTATATATTTGAAGTGATTATATTTCGTAATGAAATTCATTTTAATGAAATGTTAGCTTATTAAAGGTCTATAAAACTATAGCGATACATATCGATAATTGATAACTGACAGTTCGCTGACTTGTCCCACTGCTAAATACTTCATATATTGATTATGCTAGCTTCTACACACAGTGAACTCATTTAATTCCAACTGGACACATATAAAAGTGTACGAAAACTGAATGACAAAACCTGCAGCAATCACACAGGAAGCCCAACCATTGCTTCTGAGGAAGAAATAAAATATAATTGCATATGCGCGTCTTTTTTTGAATACTGCGTTTCTGCGGGCGAGTCTTGCGGGCGTACACTGGGAACCCAGCGTAATACGTTACTAAGCACAGGGAACCCAACATAATACGCATTTTTAATGCGCTCTACCACAGGAAACCCATCAAAAATAAAGATTGCACATGCAAATATATATTTATTTATTACAGAACCGTAACCGTGACAGACTTCATAAATATTTACGCTCTCACCATAACTTAGTTATCTGCTATCTGCTAGATAGATCCCTGCAGAAATCATTTATCCACTGGATAAGGATTTCATCAACATTCGTGCACCAGGGGCTTATGAACTATATTACAGTCAATGCTCGTTATAGGAGACACCCTTGCTACCGTAATTTCCTGCCCGCAATAGCGAGTTATTATTATTATTTTTACTGCTGTTCATAATAGATAGGTGTCAAGGCCAGAGTTGACTGTGTATTAAAGAAAGAACGGTTAATTATATTCTAGTATGGTATGTGACTATAACACAAATCTCGACAGGCTCAAAACTGACTCAAAGGATCCTTTAGGAGATCAACATGTATACTGTTTCTCTTTAGTGATAATTAGTTAAAGTGTGAGTTGTCTTGTTACTCTCTCGCGTAGATTGTACCGTTGCACACTGGCCATTACTGGAGCGATATCTTCTTCTGGTAAGTTTACTTCGGTCGGGGTTGGTAGCCTTCCAGATTTCTTGAGAGATGAAAGTCTCGAGAAATAACTTGCTACTTGCTGCGCCGTTAACCACTCATCTCTACCAAAAACTCGCTCTCCTCTACTACTGCTTCCTTCCTTACAAAGTGAGCGTATTCGATGCGAGGCCTCGGCAGGTGTTATTTTACGGCCTGTTTCTTCACCGATCATAAAAAGGTCCAGAAGATACTCTTTCAGAACTATTGAGAACCTCTTGCGCTTCTTAGACTTGCCAAGAGCCCATCCATTTGGTAAACAAAGATCTATACTTACAGAGTGACCAGGATTAACAGCACACGATGGATTGCGCCCTTTAACCGACGTACACCTCTCTGCCCATTGACGCCTAATGCTATCATATTGCGTTTTTTGGTGAAGCCTGAACTGATGTTTCCCAAAATCCAAGTGGCGCTGTAGATTTCGGGCGGTTTGGTAAGCTTTTTAAAATACAGCCTTCTTCCGGGCAAATAAAGCACTGCTCGTTTTCTTCATCGGTACTGGTATTTTCTTTGATAATGTTTAATGGCGGTCTACTAGTCGTCGTTTTCTTTAGGGCTCCTGTAGACTCCCGCAGCTGATGAAACGCAATCACAATCTTGATTTCTGTCTGCTTCAGTGGTGTTCCCATCTCCGCTACATCATGTTTGGAGATAATCTTACCCTCACCTATGTTAAAAGCTCGCCACACTCTGAAAGAGCCATCTCTACAATACTCAAAATTATTAAGTTGGCTAATTCCAACCCACTTTATAGGCGCGGAAACCCCTTGCTTGGTGTAGTCTAGCTGACACACTGCCGACCAGCAGCCTTTTACTCCCCCATAGGAATCTATTGCCTCTTTTAGCTGTGCAGCCGTTGTAACATCGTGACCTACCAAAATGACAGAATAAATTCAGGTTGCAGCTGCCTATATGACATTTGTTGAGAACAACATGGTCGTAATTTATAAGCCAGACGAGATCTGGACGAGATTTAGACATTCAAAAGTGTCCCAAAACAATCAGACTAATTGTACCGCACTGAAATATTATCTTACCTTCATTGAGATATCTTTCAATGTGAGCCTTCAGTGGTGCGATCTTTCTATCGCAAACATCTTTGCCACTGTTTGCTTCACTAAAGCTGTAGTCTCTAAGGGTCAAACCTTTTTTGGATATGATAACCGGCGCACTGACAAGTAAAGAAGCATTGTGATAACAACCTGCATTGTCGCTTCTCAGGTAGATCTCTTTCAATTGTGGCGCAGTCCTGGTTAGTTCAGATGCTACATTTTCAAGGATTGATGCCACAGCAAACCAATCTTGACTACAGGAATCAAAGATGTGGACATATGTACGCACCTGAAAAAACGAGAAAGTAATTATGGAATCTTGATAACTATTTATCTGGTTTGAAGGTAGCATCATTTTAGGAGATAATTTATAATTTATAAACTATAATTTATAATAATTATTGATAATAAGATGGACGATAAAGATAATCTATGGAATATGAGCGTGTTGGTCGTGATAATATATGATACTGTTTACGCTGGCACAGTGAGTTGAATGGCTATAATACTTATCAAATGTGATTAAAATACCTCAAACTCAGTCTCAATCGTATCAGCCCTGGTGATACAGGCACATACGTGCCAACTTATTCCCTTTTTCCCAAACCACTCGCACTGCGTCTCGCGGTAGCTCCTTGGAAGCCATTTCATGGCCCAGTCCATGACGATTAAGGCTTGGTGTGCAGCTAAGCCATCCAGGACATTATTCTTAGATCTTGATTAATTGTTCTCAAGATATGTGCCTTCCATTCTAATATTCTCTCTTTGCCATGCTCAACGTCGTATTGAAGTTCTTCTATTTGTCCCTGATAACTATGCAATCCCAACAACACGTGTTAGACAGTAAGAAAATGTTAGTTACTGTAATGTCTTGCTGTTTATTACCCTTGCGAATTATCAACTGTCTTCAGGGTCGCAAGAATATCATTTAAAGCCACATCCAAATCGCTACACCTGTCGCATTCTACAGAGTGCTCGTGGTCGCAGCTACATTTGTAGAATTCCAGTGTGCCTCATCAGTAGACAGAGCATAGAATACACAGTGATCAGCACATGGACTTCCCTCTTCCACATGCAGCTTAAAATCTGTCTTCAAATACATCTTTGCTGCCCGCATTCTCTGTACGATGTCATCAATCCAACTGAGTGATACACCTATAAGATTTTCGAACAGCGGTAAGTTATGATGATTGAATACATAATAATATAATACAGCTTTTGGTGTTATGACGGATTCGGTCATAAAATCAAGGTCTGTCCTGACTAAGCCCATTATTGGACGGAAACAAACACCAGTTTATATTTATTGAATCTTAAAATACAGTCATAATGACAGCTGAAAGGTATTTGTCGTGACTGCTGGACATATCTTTGTGACATATATGGCTTACCTACCTAGTGAGCCAACTGTGCGAACTGCGTCCTCAATACGAACCTTCACTTGCCATACTATCAAGACCAGACAGACATTTCTTCTGAGAAGCTGCACACACCTTTTGAAATAAGTGTTCGTAATAATACTCAGTCAATCACTCGATTCACTCATGATGCAATTGTCTGTGCAATATATTCTTACCTTTAGTATTGAGTTGATCTTCCTAGAGGCTCGAAGTTAATCTCTTTGCAGTAGGTCTGATAAAGCATGACCATCCTTGAACTGAGTATTGTGCGCACCAAGTTGGGGATCTCGATGACTTCACCAGAGGACATGCGCAAATTCTTTGTCATGTAGGCAACATCCTGAATGTAGTTAGGGCAGCTAATAAAATCCAAGAAGTGTTCAACTTTCTCCTTGTCCAGACGATATCGGACAACTGGTTCCCTTTCGGCGCTCACACCTGAACCAACCACTGTTGCGTGTTTCCTGGCCTGATCAATGCGCCATTTTGTCAAACCCGGTATCATGTTGGTCAATTGTGTTTTTGTAAATTGCTTTCCAAAAATTGATAAAACAGTCATTTTCGTAAACCAAGATGTCGACCCTTCGTACAGAGCAGTTAGGTTTGTCATCACTTTAGCTTCAGGCTGTTCGTCGTCACAACTAAAAGAGCTAGAGGTTACCAGATTAAGGATCTCATCAGATTGCCCAGGTGCAATACAGTTAAAGGAGAACTCCACTATTTTACGATCTTTTTATATATGATAGGTATTATGACACTTAACTTGTTTGCAAAGTTTCATTGTCCTACCTTGCAATAAAGTCGAGAAATAATTCTTGGAAGTAACGATAAATCGTTGACATGGAGGCCGCCATCTTGAACACTCTTCTGAATCTGCAAGCAGTCAGCGGTTATCTATCGTGACGTCACTGCGCGCTCGGTGCCTGGGGCATTAGCGCGAAATACGAAAAAAATAGCTGTAGTCGCTTTCTTATCGTACTTCTTTGGTTTATAAATCCAGGGACCATGCAATGCGGCATCTTGCTTTTAAATCTCGATTTATAAACCAAAGAAGTACGATAAGAAAGCGACTACAGCTATTTTATTCGTATTTCGCGCTAATGCCCCAGGCACCGAGCGCGCAGTGACGTCACGATAGATAACCGCTGACTGCTTGCAGATTCAGAAGAATGTTCAAGATGGCGGCCTACATGTCAGCGATTTATCGTTACTTCCAAGAATTATTTCTCGACTTTATTGCAAGGTAGGACAATGAAACTTTGCAAACAAGTTAAGTGTCATAATACCTATCATATATAAAAAGATCGTAAAATAGTGGAGTTCTCCTTTAAGCGTTGCATTAATCACTTCTTTTGCTTTTCTCTTGATGTAGTATCTTGTACTTTTAGCGACCTCTGATATCGGTTGATTAAGCTGAAATCGCACTGGGCTGATGCGGCCTTCTGTTAAGACAGTGATGTGTCTGTTTAGTGCTTGGATACCATTGTGGTGCGACCGTAATGGAGTGGGTAAATACGATGCTACCTCTTCGTTCTCTATTATTTCTTCCAAACACATCGATTCGGTTAGTTCTTGGAGTTCGGAGATGTCAAGTATTTCCTCCTGATATTTGCTTATTTTTGGTTGGTTCTGAAACACCAATTTTAAATATTACCCAGTTGATCAATCGAAGGAAGAGGATTTTGCGCAACTTGTATGATAGAATACTAGGTGTGACCACATATACAAGCCATGATCAAGTGAATTATCATTCGCCATGTTGAAACAAGTGGGACCTGGGTTCGAGTTGCAATCGCATAGGGTATTATTTTTTTCTCTTTTTTACGCACTCAAAAAGGTTGTCCAGATGAAAAGACTACAATACAACATTATGTTTTCAATTTCTGCGCGCGGAACTGCGAGTTGATACTAGCGGCATTACATTCATTTCTCACAATGCTGTTTACTTTTGCATCTCAAATTGAAATTCCACGCGAGGAAATTGAATATATAATGAATCACGTAACTTTATAGTAGTATTGTAGTTTTTTCATCTGGACAACCTTTTTGAGAATGACTGTATATGAATGCAAATACTACACAAACTCGGTAATACTACCGTTTAATAGAATGATTATATTGGCACCAATCATTAGCAAGGGTATACGTAGTAATTTTAAGTTTTTTATCCTTAAATCGGGGTCAGGCTTTCAAAAGAGTGGCGGCTCACCCCTATCCTAAATTTCTTATTAGCATATACTGTACAAACAAGCTCATCATATATTCGATCCTATACTGGAACTAAAAATAATATTAGACATGTGGGAAATGGAATTAGCACATGTATTTGGTTTTCATCAAAATAATTTACTCCAAAAGACCGTTGAAAAATGTCTCGGATAAAAATTCTGAAAAATGTGACTCCGTGCAAAATGAAAATGTGCATATAAAACAGAGTGATTTCCTACAAGAAAATAAAAACTTTACATATATTTTTTCTGCCAAATTCTTAAAGTTATTGTCCCTCAGTACGAAATTCATTTCAGATCCAAAGAAAAACACGCCGCATTTTTGGTGACGGTCTTTATAAAAACCGAAATTTCGGCGATTTTCAAAAAGGCTGAAAGTAGGTCTAATTCAAAATAAAACCACACGAAAAAGTTTCAAAGAAAGTAAAGTATTTTACTTCCAATCGATTGGAGAAGGACAGAACTAAGTCAGGAAAAAGCGTTGGCTTTTTACATAAAAACGTGTCAGAATGAGAAGTAATCCAAAATATTGCTCATTTTACACCCATTTCACGAATATTTGAGCGATAATTTTAAAATTGCCGTTACTCCGAAAATATTTACACTAGAGCCAAGCCACTTCGCCTTGATAATGTGATAGTTAAAATGTACAAGTGGGCAATGTTTCGTAAAAATCGAAGATATGAGGTGTAGACTCGTCCACCCGGTCCTCGGGCGGATTGATTCCTGGCAGTTGATTCCAGATACTCTATTCACACTTGGGCAATCGAACTTTGATATTCTCGGGGGTATTATGACGCTTCATAATAATCTTACTCTGATCTTGGCTAATTCTTTGCAAGCATAATTTGTTGATGACTGTTGCTACTTTTTCATTTATCTTTGGCCCTTTAACATCACTGTCGATATCTAGCTGGTTGCCATAATCCAAAATACTGGACTCATTAGCATTTTCGGCCGTTGCATCTGGCGTGTCAACGGCAGCGGGATTAGCAATCCCGTCCAAATCCTCTTGGATATTTATAAAGGCTCCATTATCAACTTCGCCACTCTCTTCAGGACGTTCATCTTGTTCCTCAGCTTGATAATAATCTGGGCCACTAAAGTTAGCAAAACTTTGGCTGAGACGCTCCAAGCCTTCCAAAATCGCTCGATTCACTTGCGTTTGATCAGGAATGCTTTGGCGTGAAAGATAGCTCCCAGGCTGACCTTGATTGTGACGTCACTCCCGGTAGGCTTCATTCTTCATGTCAGTACGAGGTTACGGTTTATGAGATAGAATTATATTTCATATTAGGAAACATTATTATGCATCAACAATGACAAGGGTATTGCTAATATTGTCATTATATGTCTCATCATTTGTAGAATTTAAGGGGATGCAGATAACTGTAATGTTATGGTATGTATTCCTAATTAATCAGCATATTTCTTCCCTCTGTTACACTCACCTTAATAGTCTCCCTCAATGGGTGACTACAATACCAGCACGTATCTTCACTCGCACTCTCTTTGCGCATTCCACAAAAGCAGAAATATGCGTCATTTGTTACTCTCTGGGGGATGTATGACTGGTTGGGTGCAGTTGGGCTGGATTGATTATAACCCCTTTCTCTCAGCCATAATAGGGACACATACTCATGTCTGAAGATCTGCTCCCACCTATTCTGAGGAAGAGTATTCTCACTGTATTTAGAGATAAACACATGTTTCGCCTCCCTACCTTCCATTGAGTTGAGACCAAGTCCCATACCATAGAGTTGCCTCATGTTTTCTGTATGTGCTGCAGCAATATGGCCAATTGTCCAGACTGTAGGATTTACACTGAAAAACAATGCATGGGCACGGAAGTAATTAAGACGTGACAACTTTAAGTGACCCATCTGTTGAGATGTAATGTTAATGCGAGAGAAAAGGGAAACACAGTTACGCAAACATAGGCAAATATAAGCCAGAATATGTAGACGTTGGCTGACTGCATCTCTATTTCTGTCAATAGAAGAAATTAAAAACATAAAGTTATGCAAAAATAACCTGGAATCCCTTCCAGTAAAGCGATAATCAAACTCTCGTCCATTTCCCCGTGTCTCGTTGAACCACCTAGTTATTCGTTTTGCTAGCCTTGAAAGATTACACTGGGTTCGCATAACAGAGATGTATCTACAAATAGGTGAGTTGGCTGAAACTGGGAAAAATTGACATTACCAGTTACATTACTTCTGGCAATAACTTCATTCAATACTTATCTGTGGGCAAGGGCACATGCATTGTTTTTCAAATGCAGTGGGTTAACATGGGCCTTGTCAATGAAATGACCAACAAGTGGTACAAACTCTTGTCTACTTTTGCAGCTCGCAATGAAGGACGTTATTTTAGATCTCTTAGTTGCTGGTGCCAACTTTTGTTTCTCAAGGCTTTCCTTCAATTTGACAACTTTATGTACAACACTGATTCTGTGTTGGTACATCCAGGGATTCCAAATGTACCTGTCACTAGATGTTTGTCATCGGTACTTACATCTGCAAATGTAGAGACAAATTTAGCACTGTTACTGAGCTCTCCAGCTAGAAAACAGAGCATTTTCATATCATTTGGCAATTCTGCAAAAGAAAATTTAACATCAATAGAGGTGCCAGGATAAGTGTTTTCCTCAATCTCATGCATTTCTATTAATAGATTACAAATGAATCTGGAAACAGGAACACAGTTTTCACTGCAGTTAGCTCCAAAGAGTAAAAAGTTCTCGTTACTACTTAATAATAATAATAATAATAATAATAATTTATTTCTTAAAAACGCATACACAATGTCTCTATGCTTTTTACAATAAAGAACATAAAGAAAAGACAATGAAAAATAAATATATATACAATAAAAGAAGATGTGAAATAAAGCATATGTATATAAATATATGAAAAACGCGTAGGTAACAAAAAATATATATATATATACTCAATCAGGATAAAAACTGTTTAAACAGATAAGTCTTTAATTTGTCTTTAAATGTTCCTAGTGATTGTTCAGTTCTTAAATCGGTGGGTAGAGCGTTCCAAAGCTTGGGGCCAGCAACGGAGAATGCTCTGTCTCCGTAGGACTTAGAGATAGTTCGTGGAATAGTGAGGAGTTCTTTTCCAGTTAAAACTCCTCTGCCAATATTCAGGAAGCTAATAAGCCAGGCGCATGCGGTATCTTCCTTTCCAAAAGGCGCACCATCTCCTCCTAGAGAAACATAAAATGTGTTAGGTTCTTCATTAAACCAGACGAGTTCATGCTGATCCTGACAGAGATAAAACTCTGCCATTCTCAACAACAGTTCTTTGAGGCTTCTATATGCACCATCAACCCTGTCCTCCTCATTTAACCCATCACACAAGGTTTCTTTTACACTAAGCAACAAACCAGTATCAATAGACTTGATGAAGGGCATGAGACGATGATATGGAACCAGCCTAGGAATATAGCAATGATTAACTAAAATACGCTTAGCTTTCTTATTTATAATGCTATGTTGATAAGAACTATCTTTGTAAACAGCACGGTACTTTCTCTTACCCATTACCCCACCACTATAATATACTGCAATACTCCTAACCATGTTGTTATCAGACTTCTCATAGCTATCTACACTAGTTTTAAACATCTTTGGAATAACTTTATCAGTTATATTTGAGCATGTAGATAACACATCAGCTAGTGTATCACTACTACATGTAGCAACAGCTGTATTTATCAGGCCAATTTCCCCAGGCTTTGTATTATGTTCTGATCCACTATGAATCTCTTGTCCGGCTTTGAATGTTTCTGATCTTCTTAATCGTGCTGTCCTCTCACTGACATTCCTGTCCTTCATGTTTCATTGTAGTTGGCATTCGTCTAACTAAATAATAATTTAATATAATATATTATTTACTTCCACATGCATGTACAAATATCAAATTAAATTCCCACATAAAATATGAATGAAGTCGTGAATAGGCTCATATGGTAAACTGAATATCAGTCTTCTCTGGGTCAAAAGAGATCTTGCTTGGGGAAAATTTGTGGCCCAGAGGAGACGGCTGCAGATATTCAGGCTACAATAGCTCATATATGTTGATGCATAATGAAACTAATTTCTAGTTCTATACTGCCTCACACTAACCTTCTTAAATTTGTTGCTCTATCTGACATGTACTTTGCTTTCTTTGTGGCCGGTACATCTCCCTTTAATTCTCTATGAATTTCACCTGACTCTTCTATCTCTAAAACTAGGTTCTCTACCTTAATATGTAAGTAAATTGTTATATAAGCTTATGTAAATCCTGATATAGTAAAGCCTGTAATAGTGATATAGATTTCTACATTTTACTGGTCTTAATCTAGTGATAAACTGTACAAATCATTCATGTTCATATATAAATATGCACCACACAGAATGTAAGCTTATACAAACGTACTATAAGTTCTTAAGTAAGAACTTAAACTTATATGCGATATTATTCATACATAAAATAAAAACACTCTTTTTTAGCATGAAGCTCCTTCCTCTTTTCTTCTATTTGGCTGTGTTCTGCATTCTGCATTCTGTCTCCTAACTGTCATGTACTGTCCCACAGCAAAACGCTTGTACTGTCGTTTATTCGGCATTTTGATGACAAACAGAGATTCAAGGCTGAATAAAAAGCTCAAAATCTCCTTTGCACGAATGAATCTCACAAATAAAAAAACATACGATTGTAGTTCAGCCCATTGATAGCACAGAGATGTTAATCTTGATCATTGTTCTTTTAAATTCACGAAGTTTAATGAAGCCGAAATAAGGTGTATTTTGGTCAGTAACTTAAAATAATGTATGTTTAGGAAATACCGTATTTTGAATAAAATATTTCTCGGCGCGTAAACACACCACAGCTCTAGTTTTGATGCCAAAACAAAGCTACAAACGTAATGCATCGTTTCCCGCCTTCCATATACCGTCTTGCCATAAACAAAAAATGCATTAGGAGGGTAAGGAAAGGCAGGGATTTCGTTCATTAGATTAGTTACCAGTCCTCTAAAAAAAAAACCAGCTCTTCCAAGATGGCGTCGTGTCACGCAAAACATTGCCGATTTCGAAGCATTTTGTGCCCGACGTGGAATCTGATGTTTTTGGTGTACACTTCCCTCGCGTAATCGGAAGTGTCAGCCTTAGCGGTGACCTTTTCTTGTGCTACAATGCCTGCCAGAAACTCGATATCACTGTCAGAGCTGTCCTGTTGTGCAACACCATGTACTCCACGACTCTTGTCTTTCGAGCATACCTTGTCGAAGTGGTTACCACCGTTACATTTCAAACACTATTTTCTCTGTTCGGGGGATGATCCCTGCCACAAAATTTGCAATCGTTGATGTCTTTTTGGGACGTGGCATTCCGATCATGCTTTTGTTTCCTGTGTGGTTTTCGTTTAAACTCTTTGATTTTGTGTACATCATCTGCAGTTGAGCTAGAGATATTCTTCAGTTGTGAGGCTGTCGTCTCCGTGCTTCTACATAGGTCTATGCATTTATTTAGGTTTAGCTTTCTCTCTTGTAGTAAACGCTTGCGTGTTTGTTGACTGCTAATTCTTAGCACGATCCCATCTCTAATCAGAGTAGCTTTCAGGCAATCACAGAAATTGCAAGGCTTTGCTAGCGTTCTCAATGTTGTGACATACGCGTCTATGGTTTCGTTAGGAGCTTGATTGCGGCTGTTAATCATGTACCTTTCGTACGTTTCATTGATTTCTCCAATGGTGAATTGGTCAAACTTCTTGATTGTTTTATCGAAAGTTTTTTGCTCTTGGTTATTTGTGAATGGCAAATTTTGAGGGCTTCGGGTCCGATGCAATGTAAAAATAATGCAACTCTGTATTGCTCTTGATTGCTGGCTTAAATTTGTGACAATTCAATAGTTTTCCCATACCTGTTTCCAGAACTTCCAGTTATCGGCGATGCTTCCACTAGTATTTAATTCTCCCGGCGGTTTGTTCCTTGTACATGTCGTTGTACAGGCACGGGCGGCATTGAAATCGATGCTTTTTCTGGCATTTTCTTGTGTACTATTTCTTCAATGTCTTCAGGACGTAGGTTTCGTTGGTTTCACCGCTGCCACCATGTATAAAGAGCTGCTATAGGAGTTCACGATGGTCCGTTGCTATGGCGTTTTCACCCTCTACTATGTTTGGTCACGTGACCACATGAGCTCGCGTCCTGAGCTAATGGCCTCACTTTTAAAACTTCCACTGCTGCAAAGTCTATATTTTTCATCAGTGTGTATTATGTCGAATACAATTGTAGGAAAAGCGAAGGCTCTAAAACGCCTAATAGTGGGGATCTGTGGTCTGTAGAAAGGCCCAAATGCCTCCTTTTAGGGGTACACAGAGGCACATGTAATGTGGAGTCAATAACGACACAAAGTTGATTTGACTTCACAATCTTTATTAGTGCTTCAAAATGGCGGAACGTGTTATGTACTCTCGCCCCAGTCCCCTCTACTCGGCTCCAGGGCTCTCACTATACTCAGCCGATTCCACATGTAATAATAAAACAAATTCTCTTTGAGATCCCCCTTGAATAAACTTTGATTTGCTCTAAATGGAAGAAAACTCGACAGATTATGAAATCTCTTTGAACAATTTGCAAAGTGGATACCGATATATCATTGTCAAATTGAAAGCGTAGTTTATTGTATGATCTGTTAATTTGGATGGCTAGTAGCTCAAACCAAAGGTAACTAGACGCTTTAATAAGCGTTCACTCCTGCCCTGGTGCGATTGAGCACTGGGATGCATTGTAGCATGAAAGAAGTATACTTTATATGGGCCTCCACCTTCCATTCGGTGAGGGACTGAGCTGTGAAGAACGAAGAGATCAGGAACGAACTGAACTGACTGAGACACACGTTTTCATTCTCACTCCACACAATTTTCTTTGAGCCACTTTATAAAGGTATTTTTGGAAAAAGGACAATCCTGGCAAGGAAACTCCATTCATTCAGAATTAGCTCGTTGATTAGATAGGCCGGGAATATTCCAACAAGGTTTGTGAAGAAAGAGGTCAACTGTTGATAAAACCTCATAGATCAGCTTTTAGTGGTCTCGTTCATAGTCACACTCGATTGCAGATTGTGCTTAGTCATAGCTGTATTTACGACTTCAATGTTTAGATCTGAGATAACGATTATACTGATCACAACAGTGTTTGGTTACTTGTTGAGTGATAGGTGTATTCATTTCTCTATGTTTAAATCTGAGACTGAACGATTACAGTTATCATCTCAGTGTTTGGCTACTTGTTCGGTGACTCGGCACTCGACAACATAATAGCGGCCAGCTCAGAATTTGTATAAATGGCTGGTTAAGAGAGTCAGTAACAGGGTTAGCAAAATCGAGAAAACATATTCAGATTTTGGGAAACTACCGATTACGTGAGTTTTAACTTGACGACTCAATTTGACCTTGACCTCCGATGCCTCTTGATTGGTTTGTGATTTGTAATCTCTCGCTGTCAGACTTCTTGTCGCCTTGTTCCATTTTGCGTTGACTACCAACAAGAATACAAAAAGACAGTCTGCAATCTAAGACTCCTCCCCGGCCTTCGGCCTGGGCACGAGTAATAAACTATGTTTTAACAGCACATGGGCATTTTGTCTGCGCATGCGTGAAATGCCAACACGAACACAAAGACCCTCTGACACGCGCATATATCCCGCGCCATCCCGCGCTAATTTAAATACCAGGAATAACAAACAAGATGGCGAAGTTCATTCTCATATATTTATTTATTAACTTGTCTATATGAACATTTATCAATGCTGAAGGCATGCTGCAGTTGTCATAACCAGTATTTACGATGCATTATGAGTTGCATATTGCAAGGAGAGGGAGGTCCAGACATGACAAGCCAAACTGACAATGGCTGCCGTCTTCGTCGTATACATGCACTTTGAACATTCATAGCAGGAGCTATGCATTTTTTGAAAGTCATTTATTGTGATGAATGGAATGACTATTGAATAATCTTCGCCTCCGTAACATTAAGCAGCTTGGGGGTCGGTAGAAATCGAAAGATAATATGACTTGAATGCTTGGAGTCCACATTTCTGCTCGTCGCGAGTCCCGTAAATGGTAAGCAAACATATTGCAATGCAAAACAGTGGAAGCAAGTTTTAATTTTCTTAACTAATTTTTCTGCAAAGTCTGTTCTCTCATTTATACTTTCAAATACTTAGAATAAGGAAATAGATGAAGATATGATAGAACCATGGCTTCGAGAAGTAACACAAAACATCAATTCCGCCATTACACTGAGTATAGGGTGAGAAGAATCTATTAAATCTGACAGCTTTTTGAAGCCCCATTCTCTATAAAAACTGAAATTATATAAAGAAATGAATGCTGTGGTAATTATCTCCAACTTGGGTTTCGGTAAAAATTTCAAGAAATATCACATTAAAGTTCGACCTAAATTGAACACTTCTACATATTCACCGGGCCATAGCTCGAAATCGCGTCCACCTGAAAGACCATTTCATTAAAATTCTAAAAGTTTACTTGCATCAGAATTACCAAACGTTAATCCAGTGCTGTAGAATACTTGATTGTAGAAATAATTACACTCGTTCTCAGTAACACGCGCCCAAAGCTACATTTGTCTCAACGACAAAGTTGACTTTTGGTGGACGTCAATCAAACAGTTTTCACGACAATCGAATCGGCTAACGCAATGTTTAGTTCTTTAACCTAATTCAAAACCTTTGGGAATAAGAGCTTTTTGTTCCAAACATTTCCATTTCATTATCATGTCAATGCTCTACTGAAATCGAAATACAACAGAGAAAGAATCGTATTCTCAAAAGGTTTGTAATGGGTCAAAGAATGTAAACAGTGCGTTAGTCGATTTGGTCTATCACGGCATGTCTACAAAAGGTATTGCTGATATACTTTGCGTGAGCGAAACATTCGTAAAAAAAGTAATTCGACTGTACGAAAACACAGCCGACGTAAAAGATCCTCTGCGGAGAAAGTCCAAGGCACGAACGATTACAGGTAAAGAAAATGCCATTTTCTAAATGTGAACTGCTTCTGTTTATCTGTCTACATGCAGCTTTGATTGTTCCTAATTTAGCAACCGAAATTCGACTCATTCTCCTGGTGATTGAGGACAATCCGGAACTTTATTTTACGTCAAATGGGATATGCACGTGGAAATGTGCTGTGATTGTCATGGAAACTGTTTGATCGACGTCCACCAAAAGTCAACTTTGTCGCCTTTCGGCGCGTGTTACTGAGAACGAGTGTAACGCTGAACATCCAACTCCAAACACCACAGTCGCATTTCAATGTAAAATATCTTGCCATCAAAAGAAATAACAGCGGCCAAAGATATACCCAGGGGAAGAAGTGTTTATCGTCTTTAAAAATGAGTAAATTTTCATGACGTTTAAACTTTAGAAACGCGTAGATCTCCTACAAAATATCCTTCAAATGAGCTATCGAGCTGGAAAATGGTTCCAGACGTCACTGGTCAATGCTGTGTTGGCGCATGCGCAGACAAAATACCCATATGCTTGTTTTAACTTCGATGTTTATGTGCCATTCATTGGCCGTGTCCGCCATTATGTTCCTTCAAGCCCCACATGGATTTAGATTTCGCTAAAAAGAATGTTCTCTTTGTTATTTATACTGTATCAGCTATTTGTTCTAATAGTTCTAATTGTAGTATACAGTCATTTGCAAAAATTCTGGCCGCCACGATATATCAATATATCAATATATCGGGTGCATTATGGGTAATTAAATAATACTATTTTGAGTTTCCTAACTTATTAAATGAAGCAACATTTACAAACAACAAACATATGACTAAAATAAACATTATACTAAATATTTATCCCAACTTTGCTGGCGTTAACCCGCTTTAAGGGGAATTTTCTATTATTTAGTTACCCATAATGCACCCGATATATTGATATATTGATATATCGTAGCGGCCAGAATTTTTGCAAATGACTGTAATAAGAGAACAATAAGATAAGTGTAGTGAATTGTAGAAAGCCTTCGAATTTAAAAATATCCAACAACATCGAAGGGCGCCGATAGAGAACTGCATAGGTCAAACAAGAGGCCTTTCACCACATGGACGAAAGGAGGTAAGTAATAGACCTTTTTACCGATACGGCGGTCATCTTGAATTATGGAGAAATTATGGGATGCCCAGGGTGCAAGCTAGTAACCATTTGGCCATGAAAAACTACAAAAACCTAATTTAAAGCAATGAATTTGTACAAAATTATACAACAGTACACAGCACATGTAGATATTAAGTCATACAACACTATGGCTAGAGTTACATAGAAAAATAATATATTGACGCGACTCCACTCTACAGTTTTTGGGTCATTTGCACCCTGGGCATCCCATAATGTTTTAAAGGAGAACTGAAGCCTAAATTTATCTTTAATTAAAAACAAAGAGAATGTTGTGTACAAACATTTTCTAAATGAATTTCCAATTGTTTTTATTTTTATGGAGAAGAAACTTGAGTTTGAATTGTAAAAAGACATGGATTACCGCTGAATTGAGCGCGGCTCACTTCAGTAATTATTCCCCATGTCTGACGTCATCTATCCCAAGGGAAAGTGCAGTCACAATGTAGAGTAATTATAAGTACATTGTGTTTTCTTGTACCCGAGAGAATGTTGTGAACGGATTTTAATATTCCCCATAAACGACGTCACTAACAAAAAGATCTGAGCCGACGGTAAAACGGCAAAATGGAGGATAATATTTCGTATTGAACGTAAATTATGATGATATCTAAGAAAGATTTACAAAAATTAATACTCAAGTAATGCTAATATAAGACATATCTAACTTTCTTGAGAAAATAAATTTTGTCTTCAGTTCCCCTTTAACCAAAACAATAGAATCCAACATGGCCGCCGTATCGGTAAAAAGGTCTATTACTGCAACTATTGGAAGACATTCGATCATAGCTTATTAGATCCCTGTATATTTCTTTTACGATTGCAATAAGTTTAGAATGTATTTTGTTAACATAATTTAAGCCAGTTTGCAGTTATTTTAATACTGGAGATCTATAAAAGACCTTGAAATGACTGCTCCGAAAATATGTTTTCTATATGTCAGAACTACAATCGTTGCCATAATTCCTTGGCACGATGCACATTTTCGGTAGCTAGTGCTCTTTATTAGGAACAAGTTGTCTGGTTGGATACTCCCCTGTCCCCTCATACAATGTTGCTGGTTATTTAGATAGTATAATGGTGTATGTTGATTTCCCGGTGGCCCTCGATGAGCAAGTTCGTCTCAACAACTTTGTACTGGAGGAGGGGGATAGTTTTGTATCCAAACTTTAATGCCGGACGTGCGTGCTCAATTATCCAATCGTGCCAACCATTTTGGCAACGATTGTAGCTAATCATTTCACGCTTGCGGGAAATTACGTACATTGCCAGTACACATTTGTTCTTTGTTCATTGGTACATCTGTTCGTTTTGACGCTGGTCAGTACGTAGTTGAGGTTGGTATGTCCGTTCAATTATCATAGACGTGAGTGCTGTTGACAGCTTGCTTGTCAACAACTTTTCTCTTCATATGAAATCCATAATTCGTTTTTTGATTCTAACTTTGTAGGAAAAAAATATTTTTAAATTCTGTTTTTTTGGAGATGATAGATAACATTCAATTTTATTTGATTGTCAAAAAATCTCAAAACCGGTGGGTTGAGAGGTTTTTGTGGTAGGATGATACTTTAATAAAGAAAAAATAGGTATAAGCAAGAAAGTTTAATATAGAATGAGGGTTTATATCATAGTTATTTTATAATGTAATTTCAAAACTCATAGGACAAAAAATTATTATCATAGCGAGCTTGTTGAAATTAGTAAAAATGTGAAGTTTGGAAAAGAGTGCTTCACAAATTTCGAAGATATGAATTTTTCAAAAATCGACATTTTATTTACGCTTGGAGGCAACTCTTGCCTCCAACAAAAAAAGCAGGATCAACAACAAGAAAGAAATGAAAGGTACATAAACCTAAAAAAACTGGATGCTTTAACAAGCGTTCATTCGTGACCTGGTGCGATTGAGCACTGGGATGCATTGTAGCATGAAAGACGCATGCTTATGGGCCTCCACCTTCCATTTGGTGAACGAAGATATCAGGAACGAACTGAACTGACCGAGACACACGTTCCCAGTCTCACTCCATGCAATGGAAACTTAGAAACCTTTTATCAGTTATATAAAATGGCAGTTAAACTGTTAAAACATTTAGAGTAGGTCTACCGCTAACGGCGTGTGCGTTTGTATGTGAGATAAGTGTATTTGACATACTTCGTTCAAATGTTTTTTTTCTCACGATCACAAGACCACATAACCTTCCTCCAACAAGATTTGTGAAGAAAGAGTTTGACTGTCCACAGCTTTTAGTAGGTCTTGTTCCCAGTCCCACTCGATTGCAGATTGTGCTTAGTCATCATATCTGTATTCACTACTTAAACATTTCTCAATGTTTAGATCTGAGATAACGATTATAGTGATCAAATCAGTGTTTGGTTACTTGTTGGGTGACTCGGTAGAACATTTGGAATCGCCCGACACTCGACAACATAATACCGGCCAGCTCAGAATTTGTATAAACGACTGGTTAAGAGGGTTAACAGTGCTAGCAAAATCGAGAAAACACACTTAGATTTTTGGGAACTAGTCAGCTAGATATCTTTACGTGATTGATTTTGACGGCTGAACTTTCCCCTTAACCTCCGGTGCTTCCTGATTGGTTTGTGATTTGTAATCTCTCTTGTGGTCAGACTTGTTGTCTCCTCCCAATACTCGACGTCAACCAACAAAAAAAATACCAACTGTATTTTTAGACTCGTGCCCGGCCTTAGGCCTGGACACGAGTAAAAAACTACCAAAGCTATATTTCAATCTTAACAAAAACAGTCAAACTTCAGGTCACATTTTCCTACACCAAAACAGTTTTCTTTTTCCTGTAATCAACTGCAACTTGTTAAAATCAAGTGACTGATTAAACGGATAGCTCAATTTCCTGGAAAAGCAAGATTCTCCTCAACAAATCTAAAAAAATAGAACTACTCACTCTACCTACCATGTGTCTCAATGAGTGGTTTGCCACTTGCATGTCATGGGGACTTAAAACCAGTCTCAACCAAGAGATGTGACCTTCCTGGGGGTACAATAACAACCCCTGATGACTGGACACTTCTTGCTGGCTCCATTCATTCTTTCCATGACAAATGTCTTGGTGATTCAACTTTCTGTCCTCTCTGTAAATAATTCCTGAAAAAAAATAGAAGAGCTAGGAACAACAGCTAAAGAAGCAATCCTTAATCGTAAACTAGGAGAGTTGAATACTTTACCATAAGTCCAGAACCTATCTAATACTATGGAATCTGGCAATAATGGTGATGAAGTAAATGTTGGAGAGCTAGATGACAGATAATTTAATGACATTATCCAGAACCTCAGCCATGATTTGCAATCTTGGACAAAACTCGTCGAGACACTACGAATTTTTTGTAGACAATAGAGCTGATAATTGATAGGATCACAAAACACTTCTTTATATTTCTTTAACCCCCCTCTCCCCGGTTCAATGTTGATGTTTCGGAAACTAGACACACCAGGCATGATTTTGGACAACGAACAACATTGTGTTTGGGGGAGGAGGGAAGAAGAGGGAGGCTAATCCCCTTTGGGAGCCGAATGTTACCCAATAGTGTCTCAGCAGTTTTGTCCAAGATTGTCTACATCACATCTTCTAGTTTTTAGATGAAATGCGATTCGAAAGGCTTCTCGCCTTGGTAAGAAGTCAAGAGTTAGATAAGTCTTAGTTCGTGTACACCAAGATCGGCATCAAACAGAGCTCACATTCCCTTTTTTGGCCAAATATAGTATTCTCGGGTTGCCATGTCAAAATATCTGACAAGTGGTCAGAAAGTACGCTATTTCCAAATTTGTTATCTGGTGTGATTACAGAGCTTTTAAAAACCTTCTGTAGTAATAGTAATAGTGCACTTGCACCAAAGGCAATCTTCATCCGACGACTCTTCACAATTGGTTGAAGCTTAGTTTTAGCACTTACTTGCACCAAGGCCAATTGTGATCTTGTTTTCCTTCTTTCCATTCTGCAGGACAAAATTGTACTCTTTATTTCATCAGTGATAGCTGTTTTCATGACATTTGCGCCCTGTTCTTCCTCAGTCGATTCAGAAAAATCCAGCCGAGCCGATTCGGTCAAAGTATAAAATAAGTTTCCTCTATTACGATACACAAAAAATTGTGATCTCTTTCAGCAGCCGATTGACCTACTTCTGGGGACATTTTGTTGGTTCCACACTTAAACTTTGAAAGGCGATAACACTGACTCGTGCATGTGCACGTGGTTTGCAATCATCACAACTGATTCAAGTTATAAACGATGTAACTGTAATTCTTACATTTTAGACTTGGACATCTTCTTATAGTGACGAGTCTCCTGACGCACCTTTTCAGTTTTCCTTATCCTCAGGCTCGGCATTGAATAGTCCAAGCTTATATGATCGTTCATCTTATTTGAGGCGCTTCCATACAACCTCGTTTAACCGCATTACTATTAATCATGTCATCAGTCATCTCAGTTAATAGCTCAGTTTGTCCTTGTTGATTCTGTCATGGGCGCAACTGACAAAACAGATGGTGAAGACGACAAAAACCTTTGAACCTTTACCTCTGGTTGTTCTTCCTCAATGAGTGGAGAGACGCTTGACATAAATAATTCTCTCAGTCTGCAGATTGTTAGTACCACTGCTTTCAGTGTGCTCCAAATTATTCGAAGCACCTATATTTTTGCGTAATTTTGATTCAGTTCACAGTACGGATATCATCTGCAAAAATATTTTGCAAACATTATCCAACTGTCCACTCAACGTGTGTTTTACTTTATCGTCGGGCAAGAGCAGCCAATTTGTCTTGTTCTTCGGGCAATTAGACACCTGTTGCAAGTGATTTCCATATTGTATTTGCCGATACCCTGCCTTGAAATGCAATGCCTTCTCTCTTTGAAAGGTTCTCCAAATGAGACTTGGGATGAAGTTCATTCCATTGCTTGCAATGAACAGTTCCTGAAATGGTCCATAGTTCATTTGTGTGAACTGTTGTTATACAAGTGTTTGTGCATTTCTGCGTATATCCAAACGATCGTCTTGTGATCCTTGACAATGATTCTGTACCGTTCCTGGTCCTCGTCCATCGCTGGATAAAGCACTTTAATGTTCATGGCAATCCCGCTCCTCCCACTATTGTCAATAATAAGACAAGTGATAAACCAGTCTCGCACTTCACCATGCTGCTTGTCATTCAACACATATGGATGTTGTTTTCACGGACAGTTTGCTCCGAGGTGGTGCTTAGCTGTTTTTGTAGTATCAATGCGCTGATTGTCATGACAGATTGTGTAAAGATTTTTGCTAGACACCAACTTGACAGGTCTGCATTGGTCTGCATTGCGTTTCCATCTTGTGCTTCAGTACCTTATTTTTCTGAGCAGCGGACCACGACGTCATTAGGTCTCTGCGCGCATTTAGGTTATCTAGGACTTTTGACTTTCCCTCTTGGACTTTAGAATTTAGGTCTCAGGCTCATGAGATAGGATCTTACTGTACCAGGTTGGTATTCTTTGGAAGCACGGCAGAGCCATTTTCTTAGCAATATCACTCCTTCAGAAGGCTTTGCTTGATCTCCTGTAGCAAAGGCTTTCAGTTTACGTAGCACACTTTGAACTTACTGATCTTTTCGGTACGGTATCCGCCATCAACGTCGATCAACCAGCTGTTAATCTCTACAAGTAATTTTAAATTACTTTTAAATTACAAGTTTCGCCTTTCTCATTTGTTGGTTTAGCAATCAATTCACTTTCACTTGGTACCCATTCGTGGTCAAGGGCTTCGTCGGCGTCACGTTTGTCATACAAGTAGAATTCTTCCTCTTTTTCGAATGGCTCTGCAGCTTGTACGTGTAAGTCATGTTCATACTCGGTCGGTGTCTTGAAAATGTAGCGTGCTGCCATTGTAGCTTGAAGCCATTTTGTATTGTGTTTGTAACATTTTTCATTATCACTTCTCTTCCTGTCATATCCTGTACATCAATCGCAACCTGAGATTGTGTCAAATCTGAACTTCGCTATATGCTTCTCCAGGAATTACTTTATATTCTGGTTCTGGCTGTGAACGGTAGATAGTGCTACACACCTTTCTTATACAATAGGGACCTGAAATGATATGTAATATATAACAAAACAAATTTTATGAATCTAACGACTGGTAATATATGTAACATAAGTATTGTATCATCTCTGTATCTGTCCTAGATTTCAATTCAATGTCAATGAGCTTGTGAGATTGCGTGTTGAAATTAAACTTTTGATATCCAACAACTTCTCCAAAACTTCATCTTCTGATGATGTGTACTGTAATCCAGACAGAGCTAACAGTTTGTGCACAATCTGTTCACCATAGACAGTAAGATGTTGGTCTTGAACATAGATTTAAAGCTCCGGACATTGCTAACACTTGATTTCTGGGACATAATACAGTTGTTACGAAATGCCAGCTTTCCTTTGGTGGCGAAGTTCTTTGCACAGTAAGAACAGGAGTTGTATTTGTTAATGTTTATTCTGAGGATGCTAGCAGTGATGTGTTTTGTGGTAGACACTACATCCAAAGGAGAGAGAGGCTCTGCAAAAGGCTCAGCCAATCCGATAGTACACTACTTTCTTGTCTGGGTGTGTTTAAGTACTTCTGACCTTGATTTCCTAAATTTATTGAAGAAATAGGTAGATCCTTTGTCGGTGTGGCTGGCCCAGAATATAATTTTAATATATACTGATGGATCAGTAAGGAAGCCTTCTTGCTTCTTAGCCTGAGATCCTTGTATGATGGCAGAGTAACATCCATCTTCTTTGATCGCCATGCAGCTAAGAAAGGTGGTACAGTGGAACCTCGATATAACGATACTCGATATAACGATACTCGATATAACGATGTTCCCGGTATAACGATCAACATTTGACAGCCCGGCAAATGTTACAGTAAATGTATGGAGAAAAATCCCGATTTAACGATACTCGATATAACGATATTCCCGATATAACGATCACAATCTGGCAGCCCAAACGTAAAATTTACCCTGATATAACGATAAAATAAATCATTGCACGATGAAAAAGGTAGGCTTAACACTTGAAAATATATACAGCTTATTTGACATTTTAGTGTGTAGTACGGCTGGATATTTTTACGAGTCTGCAGTAAGACGAGTAAAAATTTCCAGCCTTACTCCACACTAAAATGTTAAATAAGTTATTTATTATCCAACCCTTTTGTGATGCGAAAAATACACTCCTCCCGTGAAGGATATTTAAATAAAAGCGCACGCGAAATAGACGAGTAAAAATATCGCTGGATATTTTTACTCGCTCCAGTCCTACTCGCGCGATATTTTTACTCGTCTATGTATAGTTGGATAATAAATGACAATACTAAAATCCTTTAGTTCTCATTCCATAAAGACTTTAACGTGTCTGTTAACAGTTTGTTACGATAGGGATTACATCGCCGGTACAGCTAAGGCACAACGGGCACTACATGAAAAATCAATTATTAACGATACCCGATATAACGATAATTTTGGATCTTTTCCCGAAAAATCGTTATATCGGGAATTCGTTGTAACGATATTCCGATATAACGATCTAATTTGGTCAGTCCCTTGGCACATCGTTATATCGAGGTTCCACTGTACATTGGAGCAGCTCTTGCTAGATTAAGTCAATTGGTAGTCGTGACATCACAGACTCCATCCAGGGCATGCCATGGATCCTCTAATTCTCGAGATTTCGTGGCAATTTCCGGGCACACATCCCCAGTCATGGCTGCAGCTCTGGCAATCAAAGTTGCTGCGGTGTTTGAAGAGTGGAGCTCCACAAACTCGCTGGAGTTCCAGTTAAGACTCTTTGTCATGTTGGTTTTTATAAACTGGTCCACGAAACCAAGCGACAATCACTCTTTTATGTTATGAGCTCTTCATGCCAGTGTTCGTACCCTACCAAATGTAAAAGGGTAAGGGAATGTGTTGGCCAGACTTTCCAAGGTTATGCTGCCGGAGCACCGACCTGAAGGTCTGGGTCGAGCAAGAGCATCTAGTGGAAGTCGATTGTTTCGTTTGTAGAGGTCGGACACGAGTACCATTATCATTTCGGATCCGATCACTGAGTCATCACCAAGGTACATCTGTATTATTAGAGGTATCATCAATCAGTTGCTTAGTAGAATATTTTCAGACTTGAAGTGAAGGGGGTACACATTAGAGAATTATCAAGTGGCAATTGTGTTCAAGCTGATCACTGTCCCATGCCTGTTATACGCTCAATTCACGTGTCGGCCATCTTGGATTCAGAACGAGGCTTGGTACGCATGAGTACGCATGACATGATTCAAAATGGCGGCTGATAGCGTGTCATTTTTGTCCCCCCATTGTCTCAATATATTGTTGATAAGTGGACAGACAAAGAAGCTAAAATACCTCGTTCGAAACAGCAAAAAGGATACAGCAATTTTATTGAAGGTTACATCCACAATGTTGAAGGTAAGTTAAATCCACTATTAGCTTACCTAATTCATTGATTCGAGCAGCCACAGGTAACAAGTAGTTTATCGTACTGAACTTTTCATGCTTTAACACATAGCAAGACGATGCACAGATAAAGGAGTAACGAAGGGAGCAGAGGTCAGGGCAAAATCGTATCGGTCGATGCGTAAAAATGAGCCGCCTTATTCGGTGACGGTAAGATAGCTATAGATAGATAGATAATAAGATAGATAGAGTATCAAAACAAAAGAAAACAATGGAATTACAGTTTATTAATATCTACATGGTTAATATCTGTGTCACGGATTAAGTGCCATCACTCTAGGTAGATAGATAAACTTTATTCGATTGTCAGGGTATTTAGCTAAGCTAATTGGTGATACTATATAGATATGTACTTATATAGTGATATATAGATAACTTTCATTTAAGGAAGCAAGGTCTTCGTGTAGCTGCACAATTTTTTAAAATGTAAAAACAATAAGCTTACATAGAACGACAATAGAACAATAGCCAGGACTTTTGTGCAGCTACACGAATGCCTGACCTTAGTTTACTTTGCAGGGACTGGTAGGTTGATGCAAATGAATGTGAACATTATAACTATTAATATCACTACATTGATATCTCAGGTAAAACTACTAGTAGTTTTAAGGTGGAGCTCCTGTGAGTGCAAAGCTGGAAAGGGTGGATGCAGTCATAGTATTGGACTGTTGTATTTGTTGGTGCACTATAGAAAACTTTGCCTAAAGTCTGTTCCACCAGTCCAGAGCAAACATCCTTACCTCAGGGGTGGCATGTACCAAGTCGTAGAGAGGGTTTGAACTCCCAGCCAGTGACGTCAATCAATAAAGTAAAGCCTCCACCCAAAGGTCAGGATAACCAACCAAGGTAAAAAACAGAAAAGGAGTATTGAAGGAGTTGTACCTTCACTCTACTGTCCTGTAAAGCTCCCTATACCAGCCATTGATTTCACAAACAAGTTAATTGCTAATCTCAATGCCATCAACAGTAATGCCCAAATTCTTAACATTCTTCCCACAAACATTAATTCTAGCTTTCCTCACTCTACTATCATTTTCAGTGATGTACTCTACGGTTCTGTACTATCCTATCAGATGAAAAAGACTGACTACTCATTGGATGTCATAAATATTGAGACTGCCCCACCCTATCCAAGCTTTACCCTTCCAGCACAACCTTCACACTTTAAGATGGTGCTTGACCACACATCACAAGATATTGTAGATGGCCTCCAGATTACATCTGTTGTTAGTAGGGAAATTGAACTACCAACCAGGACAGAAAGTTCAACCCAGGTTTGGCATGATCTGAGAAAAGAGAAGTTGACGTCTTCCATTTTTAAGCAAATTTGTGGCAGAAGGAAATACTTTGAGACTCTTGCTGCTAGACAACTTCAGAAAAAGCACATCCAAACTGCTGCTATGAAGTATGGGTTGGAGCATGAACCAGAGGCAGCAAACCTCTATGGTGAAGTACTGGCTACAATGTATTGCTCTGTGGTTTTGTTATCAACCCCTCTGCACCACACCTGGGCACTTCACCTGATCGCCGTATATATGATCCAGCTGCATCTCCTCCCGTTGGACTCCTGGAAATTAAATGTCCAGATTGTGATAGCTATGTTGATCTTTCCTATCTTAAGCTAGACAATGGCCTTACCAAATTATTGGACAGATGGCTTTAAGGTACCAGGGTACCCCAAACGACCATCATGCACGCAACACGCTCTAGCGCGTACTCATTACGTTAAAACCTCTATAAAGTATACATTTTCTGAAAGCTGAATAAATGCAGAATTCAATAAAACAATTAGTTTTTAGAACAAAAACAGTATATTTGAAATAGGTAAAAAAGTTCAGATTTTCACATCACTATCATCACCGAGGTCCCATACAGCCGCAATTTATCGGAAATCCTCGACTAATACCTTTATAAGCTCATGAGATATAGCTTACAAAAAGTGTGTCTCCGTTTATCGATAAATTAACCCGTTGTGTTTTTATACGGTCCTAAACTTCGAGCTCTGCAAAACTGGAAAACACTTTACAAAACAAGTTATAACTTTCGAAGGAAATTGAATATTAAAATTCGGAGACACTTTTTTGAAGAATATTTATTTGACAAAGTGTCTACCAAATTTCAGCTAAATCGGATAAAATCCCTTTCACCCGGAACTCAAAATGTGCGCTTGATTCATGGCTATTTTGTTTCCGAAATAAAGGCAAAAGAGTTTTCAAGTCAAGTGGCGCCTTTGTTTACACAAGCGTCCATAATCCACCACAAATATGTGATCCAATACCTGATGACATATGAATGGCATTCAAAAGAAGATCGCCTTACAGTACATAACACAAAGTGGCAGGAAAACAAAGTTACTGCTGGCGGAAAATACGAGCATTTTGACCGTGAGTGGTTTGGCATCGTTATTCAAGGATGTTTTGAGTGAGCAGTTACGATTTTTGGATACTTTCTTCGCATCTGAATCTTTGTGGAAAGTCTGTTGCGTGAGTACTGTTAACAGCTTGCTTGTCAACATCTTTTTACATCAAATGAAACCAAAATCCGTTTTTTGATTCTAACTTTTTAGGAAAAATATATTTTTAGATTCTGTTTTTGGAGATGATAGATAATATTCAATTAGATTTGATTGTCAAAAAAAATCAAAACCGGTGGTTTGAAAGGTTTTTTGGGGTACCCTGATACCTTAACTGGTAGTAAGTGGTGTGATATTTATGTTTGCTGTAGAAAAGAGTATTTGATGAATAGAATTCACTTTGATGCAGACATGTGGAGTGCAATGAAGGAGAAACTTGACCAGTTTTTTATGAGTTTTTTCTTCCCAAACTGAGGCGATAAAAACTTTTATCATATAACAATCAGTGGTATACTGGCTGATAACAACATCGTAAAATCCATATCAACACCGCTACCAGTGGCCAGTGGTGATATCATTGATATCTCTTTTAGACATGTTTTTTTTGTGTGTAAAATCAGTTACTGTAAAAGAGAAAATCTGTGTTTTCTACCAGTGATTGTTATTTGATAAAAAGTAAATGACATGGCAACTTGGAGATACAGAATTTTCTTCTCATTTTGAGAAATATCGCACTCGTTCACTGCGTTCACTCATGAGATATATTTCTCAACACTCAAAGATAAATTCTGTATCGCTGCATGGCCATATAATATCCTCTATGTATACATTTCAGCTTGTGATACTATCAATGAAAATATTATTTATTTAACTATTTATATCTTTATTTAATAAACTATCAAAACAGTTTAACAGGAGGTGTTTCCTTGAATGCTAACACTTCTTTCAAGACAACCGAGATCCTTATACATTCATTTGTTTCGTCCAAAGTGGACTCCTACAATTCTCTATTATATGGCCTACCGAAGTATGAAATACAGAAATTGCAACGAATACTCAATGCAGCTGCCCGCCTTCTGACATATACACGTAAATACGATCACATCACTCCGGTACTTACTGAGCTACATTGGTTACCGGTGGAGAAACGCATTATGTTCAAGATTCTTCTGCTAACTTTCAAGGCTTTGCATGGATTGGCTCCTACCTTCTTCAATTGTACGTTCCTTCAAGAACCTTGCGATCGTCGAATGCATTTTTGCTGAAATCAAGGAAATACAACCTAAAGACATATGGTTACCGAGCCTTCTCAGTGGCTGCACCTCAGCTATGGAACGTATTACCATTGGATACAAGAAAGACTGACTGCTTAGAGACATTTAAATCGAGACTGAAAACTTATCTAATCAAACTATTTTAGTTACTGATATAATGATATATTTATTATTTATTTATTTATTTATATCCATTGATTTTTAAATACTTTATAATTTTTTTCATATTTTACTTTTTATTGTAATCAGCGCTTAGAACTGACTTGTATAAGCGCTTTATAAGTTATTATAATTATTATTACTTGAATTACAGTAGAAACCTGCAAATAATAATATTGTATATATCTTTAGCTATTTTAACATATTTATAAATTAAACTGTATGTACATAGTTTAACATATTTATAAATTGAATTGTATGTACATATTTATTTATTACTCGTGCCCAGGCCGTAGGCCGCACGAGTTATAAAACCCAACGCGTATTTTTTTTTTTTGGGCGTCAGTTGCACAATATCCGGTCACATGGTATCAAGACCAAATACCTGGCCCAGTATCTCCATCACATGTAAATGTGAAACCATTTGGCGTCAGTTGTGCAATATCCGGTCACATGGTATCAAGACCCTAGTATCTCTATTATGTTTAAATGTATTGGAACCATTTATATACAAACATTTATCTATCTCACAATCGATGTGGGACTTTGTCAAATCCAAAACACTACGCATGACCACTAATTACTCGAACCCAGACCCCAAACATTTGCCACAGACCGGTTAGTAGCCTCAAAAGCAATTGGGCTGCCACGAAATTTACATACCACAGGTATCCAGCATCCCTTGCGGTTAGCACATGGTGCACATGCTCAGAAGTACAAGACGACGGCCATTTTGGATTTTAGACATGTGGAAGAAGACTTCAACGATTCGTGTGGAATTCTACGAGCAAAATCTTGCACTTTTTACTCGTCGGAGTGTTAAGTTAGTTGAAGACGAGAAGATCTTCAAATTTGAGATCGCCACCCCTTCCATTCGTGAGGGAGCTGTTGTAGCAGCAAATAACGAAGAGACCAGCAAATTTATATGATCGCCACCCCTTCCATTCGTGAGGGAGCTGTCCCAGCAGCAAATAACGAAGAGACCACAAGTACGGTCGAATTGCAAAGGTATAATGAAACAAACAAGTATCAAATGAACCAATGTTATCAAAAATCAAAGTTATACTATGAAACAAACAGTAAACAAATGAACCATTGTTATCAAAAATCAAAGTTATTGAAACACTCAAATCTACAAAACTGTCATGCCAAAAGTGTTGTTGCCGTTGGTTGTACTTCTGTATCTTATGATATGAGGAGAGAAGTAAGTCAGAAATATGGTAATAATTATCTTAGTCAATCAAGAAGAGCCAAGCATAAAATATCAAAAATCTTAGTTACTATTATTGTTGATTGTTATCCAATATGCAATAAACAGCATCAGAGGTATTGTGTTTCAAGGAGAAAGTTACTGATTTCAGGTGACATTGAAGTAAACCCAGGCCCAGATTCCAATGCAAATAATACACTGTCAAGAATTCCCCCAATGGTGTTATTACAGTCTAGATTAACCGATCAAGGTTTAACATCATTAGATGTTGGCGGTGCAGGTGATTGTTTTTTTTAGAACACGGCGGGCCCAGACACTCGAAAAAACGGCACGTTCGCCAGACAAATTGGCCAGCGGTTTAGCGCATAAATGTAAACAAAATGGCGTCGTGTATAAACATGCGGTGAGGTCTTAGAGCAATTTGTTCAGCGAAATTGACGGGAAAATGAACGAGTAAAATACTTTTTTGGTGAAGAATGGTGAAACAGCTATTTGAGTTTGTTGTTGGATATGGTTGTGAAAGAAATAGGCCTCCATGGTGTATTTTGTTAAGGAAAAAGCAACAGACTTCTGCTATCGATCGTGAAATATACTTCGGTACTTCCATGAAGAACACTCAATTTAATAGATGGTAAGTTTCTCTGAAATATCTCCTCTTTATTTATGCCCTACAGTAATTTTAGGGGTTTCATGTTGTAAGATTTAACTCATCGTTAAATATATTTTGCTCTTCACGGTAAATCTAGCAAATGAAATGACACTACATATATAATGCTGTATGAGTAACAATAACAGTGATTTTTTTAACTACAATTTTATGTATTGTTTTTCTTTTAGGTACTGTAGGTCCTTAACGTCAAGAACTTGAGTGTACAAACTTGTTTGATCTTTGAAAATAAGCTTATATAATTTTAAGATCATTTATTAATTAATACATTGGAGTTTTTTGTTGAATTCAATAAAAAATATTGGTCTATGTTCTGCAACTGAGTGATGATACATGTGATGATATATATGTTATTGTTTGTTGTTTTCGACAACATTCAACATTATGTTTTTGACTATTATTAAATAGTGGTGGTGGTTAAAATTAAAATTATAAGATTAGCAGGCACAGCAATAATGCCCTAATTAGGCATTTATTGTTGGAATGAGTAGAAGAGTAGTATGGCAATGTGTCGTTTTAGGGAGGAGACACTTGGTACATGTACATGCACACAGATGGAATGAACGCAATAGTACAATAATAATTATAATACTATTATTGGGTACTACAGTACCCTTCAGTCTTTGTTGATGGTTTTCAAATTCTGAGTTCAGGTGATTCATCTGCACTTACATGTACAAACATTCTCAACTTTCAATAAAGTTAAATACATTTTAGAGTGTGATGACAAGTTTCATTATGAGTGTATAGGGCTCACTGTGTGACGCAAGCAAGTGTTACTACCGTAGTATTTGAATACTTCCATTTCAACCTGAAACATATAGTATGTAATTACAACAGACTTATCATTATAAGTTAGTCATACTTTGCTTGTGTCACACTCCTATAATATACTTCTTTTACCCCAGTCATGTATATTTAAGTCAATGCTATTGTATAGACTGTAACTGTAAGTTGCCGTCATGCATGTCTGCAATGAATCTTGAATTTGATGTCACTGTCTGTGGACTAACACTCTAGCTTACAGTCAACTGAACAAGTTAGACGAATTGCTAATCAGTACTGATTAAAAGGTAAATAAATATTGGGAAAGGTAAAATGACCAACTGGTATAATCAGAATATTTGAAAATGGCCTCAAATAGTGTTATCATATGAGTAAATTTATAGAATACACAATCCTAAAACAAGACATGGGACAGTATTTATTTTATGTATTTATTTATTTATAATAATAGAGTATACAAACACTATATGCATACAGCATTTTGTTCTAAATAGCACTAATTAAACGAGAATATAAATATCAGTATTTATTACTACTAATAATATTATATTTATGTTGCATGGTATAAGTGTTTGTACTCTAGTTTGGGGACTTTTTGTCCTAAAGAAAATCCACAGACTACTGTAATGATTGGTATAATAACAAAATAACAATTATTGTTATATTTAAACTGCAAATATTCTGCAAATAGTACACAAGGTATTGTATGTAATGGTATTTTTATATGGATTAATTAGATTTAATTATTATATAATGTACTCCATTTATGCTGTTATTTTTGTATCATAACAGCATAAATGGAGTACATAATTAAATATAATTAATCAGATAACTTATCAGTTATAACTTGTTAGTTACTGTCACCATTATTTATATGAAAACTTGTCACACTTATACTAGTTGATTTGATATTTCTGCAGTTGCATGTAACCAAATAACTATAATTGGTCGACACCAATAGATCAAACTTTACCTTACTTTACTGTGGAATTATTTAAAACAATATTTATTAGTTCTAAACCAGGCTAAGTATTGGTCTGACATGCAGTAGAAGTGTTCATGGGGGGTGAAGAGAGTTTCACTGTGAAATAATAGTTATGTTATGTCAGCCCTTATTTGTATTTTTGAATAACTCATTTATATAAGCTTACACGGGATGACAATATAATATAATTACTTTTATTTCAATATATATGGCATATGGTACATAACTTACTAGTACATCGAATATACATATTATAATAATAATCATCAGTACAGTACAGTTCAATTTTTAATTGTACACAGTACATGTATACAGTTTTACTTTACAAGATAAGCTTAGGTTTTTCATCAGTATTATAACCCTTATCAATACACATTCATGTCCCTCGGTGTGGTTTGGGGTACAACATGGCCTAAACTGCAGTATGGCTAAAGTTACAGGAGGGAAATGGAAATAAATAATGTTAATTCAGAAATTTAAATTTAAGCTTACTTACTAAGCTGATTTCGCAATGTCACAACCAACAGCACATGAGACCTATAACTATATAGCTCTTTTATACCTCTTCCACAAAAAAAGATTAAGGATCTCCCTCATTTAAGCTTACCATTAAGCTTATTTACCTTCTAACTCTTTTTGTGTTCTTTGTTTTCTACTTCTTGCCTCGTAGACTTTTCCATTACAGTGTTTTTGATTAGCGATGACTCATTATCTCTTCGTAATGTGGTGACTCGTAAACGCGGCAGCGTTGAAACTTACAGTTAAAGTAGTGAAAATTGACCAAAAACAACCGCTCATGACAGAAAATCAAAAACAAAATTCAAAAAACTAAAACGATAACAATTTCAAACAACTATCGAGGATTCAAAATGTGTTTATTTCATTTACAAAATAATTAACACGGCGAAAATTTACCAAGGGTCAAAATATGCCCTTCAAATCAAAATCTTCAGTTTTTCAAAAACCTGGAGAAAACGACAATCATATAAAATCGCTTTTCAATATTTACCCTTCGAGTTTGGAACCAAAATGGACATCAAGGCAAGCTTCGGATATTCCTGTCTTCCGATTGTTATTCGGAATAACACGATCGACACACGAGGCTCCGAAAGAGAAGTCGTTTTGCACTCGTTAAATTCGTTCCCAGACTCCCAAAATATGCGCCCGTCCAATATGGCCACCGGCGACACGTTAGGGTGCTGTTTTTTGAAGCGCGCGGGCCCGCCGTGGAACAGTATCACATCAATTATATGGTGAAACCAACTATCACATGGATGTACGTACTACTGGTGTTCAATACATGACAAATAACCCAGAAAGGTTTATTGAGAGTAATACAGCTTACTCATGGGTAAAGTATCTATCTAATATGTCTCGACAAGGTACATGGTGTGATGCACTAATCATACAAGCAGTTGCAGATGCTATGAATCTTACCATCCGTATTACAGAATCAAATGAGGGCTTTGCAGCATTCACTGTTATTAGGCCAATACAGACTGGAAATAACACCGGCCGCGGCCTTCGAAATCCACACTGCTCCCACAGGGATTCCAATTCAACTAACTTGGGTGATCCAAAGCATTCCCACAAGGGCACGAGTGAACCCTGCCGACAGGGTCTAGTTTATTTATTAATGGCCAATGGAGGGCCACAGGTTTTTCAGTTATCCAACTGTTACATGCCACTCTCCTTTTAAGGAAAAATAAAAAAAGTTATATTATTACATTTAAATGAGCACAGCCAATTATTTATTAACTACCGATAGTATCAGCGATTTGAAGAGGTTCATACAGGAACGAAACTAGTCATTGCTATTTGATCTTTGTAGTGTGTGAAAGATATAAAGTTAAATCAATACTACAAAGAATATGAAGCTACCGGTAGTGTATATTCCACCTATTAAATGTTGCATAGCATACCTTACCTTTCACTAGCCTTTCCCCAATATAAATAATGTCTGGTCCCTTAACCGCTTTCTATGAAATAGTGACTGCAGTACTGATAGAGGCATTCCAATACATGTAGTACACCTAGCCATTTAAGGTAATGCGATCGTGCAATTTTTTGTCGAACAATTTTTTTTAAACTTGGCACAAATATTGATTTTGAGTGCTAGAGTAGAAAAATTAAATAAAACATGGGGGTCACCGAATCCATTGAGAAGATATAATTTTTCAAAGATGTGGCTTGCGGCCATCTTTTCTGGCAAAAATGGATAATGGAATTACAAGCTCTTGCTGTCCGTATAGGTTGATAATAATAAAAGCAATACTTTCAAATGATACATATGTTAACATAATATAATGAAAAAACCGAAATTTGTCATTTTATTGTGTTGAACAATAAGTTTTCAAAGCCAAAATTTCAAAAACAATACATTTTGACTGACCTTTGCGATCCTATTTTTGGACATTTTCGCGATTCCCTTAAAATTTAGCTCGAAGACCTACCCTCATTTTTTGATATGTTTTAGCTTTCGTAAATACCTACTCAGGGCAAACATATCAGGGTAGGTCACCGTGTTAGATGTTTAGATATTCGCCGTTGAATATTAAAATGCATGATCCGCGATATTGAATGAGCTCTACCACAGGAAAAGTAGTTCGAAAATGAACACTTTGTAGTTTTACTAAAAAAATAGCTCGTTGATATTTTCTAGCTTTAGTTGACCTAGACTTACAGTGGAAAAATCAGGATAGGTCACCGACTTAGGTTGCGTTCGATTGACTCTATTCAGCACATTTAAAATTCCAAACTGTTCCTTGTAACTTTATTATGATACAACAAGGAATCGTTTCATTTTAGAGTGGACAGTAGCTGCGCGACAGCGATTTAGGGATGTTATTCCGTGTATTCCTATTCTAGAATATGGTCAATCGAATGCACCCTTAGATTTTTAGATAATCGCTGTTGGATATCATGCGCAGGAAAGATGCGCACGAATGCACGATCGCATTACATTAAAGTGCTACTTGGACGAAAATCACTAAAAATTACAAAATTGTTGAAACTAGTCGAGACTTCGCTAATATGTTCCTCACTGACCCAATAATCACTCATGAAAATTATTTGGTCATATTCCAAAGGGAAGGTAGAAAATTTTACGTTTTTCGTTTCGTCTGCCATTGATCCGTTGATGCAAGCATTCGGCTCAAGAAGAATGGGTCGAGTAAGGGCTCTGACGTCATTGACTCAACCAAAACCAAAACAAACACTCGTGGCTACTATATTGTATATGCAAAGTTAGATAAACTCGAAAGATCTCTATACTTGAGCATCGACTAAACTTGAGCACAAAGTATGCCTTCAAATCGCTGTGTTGTGTTTGGTTGTAATAATGTTTCAAGCAATAATTCGGGAGTTTCGCTGCACAAATCTCCTATCAACAAGAAGAGCGAGAGTGACAGATGGAAAAGGTTTGTGCGCTTCCACCGCACGAATTTTAATCCAACCAGACGATTTGCGCTTCCACCGCGCGAATTTTAATCCAACCAGACGATTTGTAATTTGCTCAAACCATTTTGAGGAGAACTGCTTCTCCGGGTCGCGATAAAAGGCTGAAACTGAAACGGCGGAAAGCGGAAACGGAAACGGCTGAAAGAGCGGAAAGTGCGGAAAGTGGTAAAAAGCTGAAACGGCGGAAAGTGGAAAAAAGCTGAAACGGCGGAAACGGCGGAAAAGTGGTAAAAAGCTGAAATGGCGGAAAAGTGGTAAAAAGCTAAAACCTTTCCATAATCACAGACCTCTTCATTTAATTTCCTTAAAGTTTGTATATGTTTGTAAATTAATAAATTAAACTGCTCGAACGTGTGATGTCCTACTACTTTGGCTATCTTTTCATGGTCGATAGTAGGGACTGCCGTCTCTAGTAAGTCATGTTATTTCCAATTGAGTCACCGAGCTGCAATTGGGGAACGTCATTTAAATACGACGAGTGGATACAGTTTATATTCATGCTAAGCTATCTTATCTACACACTTGATATTATGGAATAACACTGGATGCATGTTAGCACGTACTTACCTCGAGAATGGTTAATACTCATTATCACTGCTTGAACTACAGGTACTTTGCTCGTCGTCTATCCAAATTACCTCTGGGGGTAAAGGGCTCTTTTGATCCATCGTGGATCGTAGCACTTACAAAAGACAACTGACACGAGCTGGCACGAGTGTCATTGTAATTTGAGAATTTTCCTGGAGTTTTCGGAACTATACGGTAGTATTCGCGACTATTCGGCCCTATTCGGCCCTATTCATTTATATTCGTTATTAATCGTTATTTTCTCCTCAAAGTCTGCAAAATCAAATGTTTAATTCATATACATGCAAAATTTTAAGGAAATTAAATTCAGCATCTGAGTATCGAAGAGCGGAGGTCTGTGACACCACTGGAAAGTTATTTATGGAAAGGTTTCAGTTTTTTACCACTTTTCCGCCGTTTCCGCCCTCAGGTGGTTTAAGGCTTGGTTGAGAGACTAATTAGCATAAAATCACAATTTTTGAATTATTGAGTCAGGCATTTCACCTACCAAGCTGAAACTCGGCTAGTAGCTGTAGTTCGTTGATTCAGATAATATTATATGGTAACTACTGGACATGCCGTATCACGTGACAAACCACGTGGTCACAAATGTACGAAAGACTCAACAAAAAATGGGGTGTACAGAGACTTTTCTTAGAATAATAGAATATGTATTAAATAAGGACAATTCAATAGGTCTTTCCAAAATAGCCTTTGCTCGTTGTCCATCATTGTTAGTTATGGAGATAATTGACAAAATAGGTCACGTGACCAAGCTGAAAATTATATTTTTTCATTTTTCTCTTTACCGTTTAGCTGGGGACAACCATCAAAGGCTAACTTAGGAACACCTCTTCAAACATCATCAAATGACACCTATTTTATTATCCTAAGAAAAGTCTCTGTACTCCCCATTTTCAATTTTCTCTTTTTCTCATTTTAAGGTCACGTGACCCTTAGAAATTAACATAAATGCACTTAAAATATTACAAAACCTAAATGCCTCCTAAGGACCAAACACCATATTCATTCGTTATAAATGGATACAAATATTGTAAAAATGTGATTTTACATGTTGCTCTATAAAACCAAGCCTTAAACCACCTGAGCCGTTTCAGCTTTTTACCACTTTCCGCCGTTTCCGCCGTTTCAGGTTTTTCCACTTTCCGCCGTTTCAGCTTTTTTCCACTTTCCGCACTTTCCGCTCTTTCCGCTCTTTCAGCCGTTTCCGTTTCCGCTTTCCGCCGTTTCAGTTTCAGCCTTTTATCGCGACCCCTGCTTCTCCAGAGCCATCCACCTGGAAGGAGAACAACGTCGATTGCTACCGGGAGCAGTTCCAACAATTTGGGGCAATGAAAGCGAGACGCCGCAACAAGAAGCTAGTGATAGAAGCTGCCGTCATGTAAGTAAAATATATTTCACGGTCTTTCAAAAACACTAACATTAATAGCTACTGGTTATCGGCTGTTTTCTAGTATGTACTTACAATAAAAGGATTTGAAGAGCTGAATAAAGATCATTCTACGAGTTATTGATCTATTTTTTTCGGCACCTTTGCGAAACTGTCCGAGTCATGGCCGGTGTCGTGGGAAAACCTCACTTCATTCAAAGGAACTTAGAATAAGCTTAGAGCAAAGTATATTTCACTCAGAACAACTGCCATATTAATAGTTATATATTTACGTAACAGACTCATTTTGCTTTATTTGATTGTACCACGGTTGGGAATAAAAATTGCGGAATTTGCTACATGCGATAGTTTAGCACCTCGTGAGACGGGTTGAATTTGAATAAATTAATCGCGATCAAAGTTAGATCGTTGTTTTTTTGCAGAAAGTAATGCCAAACGTAGATGTATTGATGCTTTTTTATCATAGTGATTGGTTCTAAACCTTTAGCTTTTTTTACTAACCTTTATGTTGCACGCTTCCCGGTGATTCTCTTTAATAAATGCGGGGTTTTCCCTTGCAGGCTCTCAAGCAAATTCTTCAGCAGAGCAGATCACAATCTATTGAAATGGCTTCTAGGAATTCTAGTTCTGGTGAACACGAAACAGTAGATGAAACTGAAGAAGAAACAGCGCATAATTCTCTGGAAATGGCTTCTAGTTCTGGTGAACACGAAACAGTAGATCATGAAACTGAAGAAGAAACAGCGCATAATTCTCTGGAAATGGCTTCTAGTTCTGGTGAACACGAAACAATAGATCACAAATGATCATCGATGTCCCAGACTGTAGTGTCCCACAGCCACATGATGACAGTTGCTCCCAGATGGAGGTAGGAGTCTAGCTATTTTACTAAACTACAAATTTGAAAAACAACTGTATTAGCACCATATATATGGAAGTCAAAATTATTGACATCAATAGATATCATAATTCATCATTTCTATATTTTATAGGAATTGCCAATTGACAACACATATTGTATGAGCTGTATCAATTTGAAAGCTGAGGCACAACAATTGAAATCAAATATAAGAATCTTAAAAGTAAAAGTGAAGAGGATGGATTATTATTATTATTATTATTATTAGAATCACTCTATCGGCTATAAATAACAGCTATTTGTGAGCATTTTAGTCAAACAAAATATTTATAATTTCCATTTTCTTTCTGTAATTGGCTGTCAGACTGAGAGTTTAATTGAAGAAGCTGAAGAAACTGACCAAGAAATGGTTTCTGATGAAGAGGAAAATGACTTGCCAGATTCAGTGTTTGAACAAATAGAAAACAAAGTTGTTGAATGTTCTGAATAATTGGCCATGGAGGAGGAGCCACTTTCTTCTGCTCTAGAAGATGAAAGTGTTGGAAATGGTACTGATGCTGTAGAAGATAATGTTTACAGCCACAGGTAACTATGAACCCCTTCTATCAGCAAGGGGACTCTCATATAAAAGAGGGTAGGGATATTTTTCAAGAATTTTGAAAATGAGTCCCCTTTTCTTCTATTACTATGTCTATACATATAGCGATTGCAATAATGGCATCCAATTGCCATTGTTTTGGACTGACTAGCCTCATGTTCATGTGGAAGCACAAAAGCATTTTCACCTGTATGAGAGGCTAGTCAGTCCAGAACAATGGCTATTGAAATTATTGCATTTGGTCTATATCAGCTTTGATTCTTGTTGATTAACTTATTTTAGCAAATGACATTTTAATTACTTTTATTTCTTCATTTGGTACAGATTGAGTATAGACTGTCTTGAACAACCAAAGGGGATTGTGTTTCTTTCCAAATTACTCTTACTCTTCCAATTCTGCCACCTCTGTTGTCACCCGGATCCTTCAGTTACAACAATGCAGTGTGGAACTATGATAACTATAGAGGCAAAGTGCAAAAACTGTGAAAAAAACAATACATGGTCAAGTCAACCATTATTACTGGGAAAGTTCCCTGCTGGCAACATCCTCCTCAGTTTTGCCATAATGTGTGCAGGTGCTTCAGTCAAGAAAGTTCTACTAGTGCTGAAACATATAAATGTCCTGATCTACAACGAGTCAACCTATTACTACCACCAGAAGCATTTGCTAATTCCAGTAATTGTCACTTTCTGGAAAAAATACCTTTTTTTTTTTATAGATACCTTGAATGGTTCTGAAGTAGCACTAGCTGGGGATGGGCGCCACGACAGTATGGGGCACTCAGCCAAGTATGGAACCTATACAATGTTTTGCTGTACAGTAGGCCTCATCATAAACATAGTTCTAGTGCAAGTATATACATGTAGTTAGCTTTTCAGCATGTTTACAGCTCATTTTTCTCATTGTTTACTCATTATTTGTATATACACACACACAATCAATTGCATAAAGGTTGTATGTACAGTAGTATACATTTATACAAATACCTAATGAGATGCAAAGTGTGCAAACATCACTTATTTTCTTCTAATATATCTAAAACATCAATTTTAGATTAGAATCGCATCAAGCCAGGCTAACAAATATTTGTTTAGCAATATTTTATGGTTAATACCCGAGAAAACATCTAATAAGCTGTATATATTATAGTGTCAACATTTTCTGAAACTGGTGTACTTATATTATGTAATTAGTTACATTGGCTCAGTATTGAATGAAATTTTATTTTGTCAGGCAAATGAAGCTGGTAGCAGCTCAGGAATGGAATTGCTTGGCCACCAGAGGTCCATGCTGTACCTCCTCACCACAGGCATGATAATGAAAGAGTACATTACAGATAGGCACTTATCCATCGCAAAATGGATGAGAGAGGAATGCCCCCAGACATGTCGCGAAATGGGAAAACCTAAAATAAATCACTATTATGACCTTTGGCATATTGCAAAAAGTAGGTAGAAACATATGAGTTTTGATGAATTCAAAGATGAAAGCTGACAGTATGGTTGTCAATGGCACTCATTTGTTTTTTATACGTATTAGAAATACAGAAACTCCTCCTTAAACTGAGCAAAGAGAAGAGCTGTGAAATAATTAGTCGTTGGCGTAAAGCATGCATTAGCCACTTTTACTGGGCAGTTATTTCAACACCTGCACATTTGGGCGAAATCAAGCTAGCCAAATTCCAAGCCTTCTTCTACCATATTATAAACAAGCACAAGGATTTTCCAAACAAACTGTTTAATAAATGCAAGCATGGGATAATCACTATTCCTAAAGTGTGGTTAGCTAAAGGTATAGTTGTTGATACAAAATATGAACAAATTCAATTATATTATGTTAATTTGCATATAACATTGTGATAGGCTCAGAAGCATATGAAAAACTGTATGACACTCTCACCAAAGTTAGTCTATGCAAAGCTATCAAACAAGCTTCATCCAATGCCCAAACCAGCTGCCTTGAGGGCTACCATTCAGTTGTTAATCAGTTTGCAGCAAAGATGCATGCATTCTCATATCTTGGCATGCTTAGTAGGTTTTACAAAAATGTTACATGTTTGTAATAATTATTGTGGCTTACACAACATTCAATGCTTTTCCAAAAGTTCTTTTTTTTGTCCCTGAAACACAAAGAAATACAATATTACAATTTTTATTGAGAATATTTATCATCTACATTTTAGGACAATACTAGCTGCATTGCATTTTAACTACAATCTGAACAGAGATTCATTAAAAGATGATCAAGGAAATTCCAAACTGAGGGTTACATATGTCAAATATAAGTATGGAGAAGGAACAGTGAGAGAAGCAAAAACAGCCCAAAATTTTGGTAAAATAGTTAGCTGGTGTCTGAAATATTGAATGTTTCACTGACGCAATCTTGAATGGCAACAACATGCAATCCCTACAAACATTGCAGCGGTGAAAAGTGAAAAACCTCAATATATTGTTTGTGTACCAAGGATAAAATTAACTCATGATTATGTCACTACCCATCCTTGCATTGTCACTCATACTCTAGCTATTTATCAATTAGTCAACAAGCGTCCATGCGTCCATTGCGTTACAGATGCACAAGAGAAAATATAAAGAACTCTTAATAAGCATAAGAGTGGCACGAGGCGTAGCCGAGTGTGACTGTAGCTTGCTAAGAGTTCTTTATATTTTCTGAAGTGCATCTATAACGCTGGACGTGAGTTGACTAATTGATTTATAATATGACATCTAGAGTAAGAGAGCGTGCAGCCCATGGGGAAATAGTTCATAGCAATTTAAGCCAATGAGCTGCACGTTATTTGGAACAGCGCACGTGCGATCAGACGAGGCCAGTGGGAAGTTGAAGAGAGCGTGCAGCCCATGGGGAAATAGTTCATAGAACTCTAGCCAATCAGAGCGAGCGTTATATCTTTGCTATATTATAAAGTCATATAAATTTTATCTATAGACTATGTAAAAGAAATATACAAGACACTTATAGAAACCCCTAGGGCAGAGCTAAAACAAGTCAAGCAAGAATTAGAACAAAGCGTCCCTCCACCAATGTATACTATGTTAGATAGAGAGGAAAAGGAAGAAGCAGTAAATAGACACAAACGGAGGAAAGAGAGAGAAACACCAATTTGTCCACCCACATGTACAGGTAGGTTGTAAGCTAGCTATTATGTTTATACATGTATTGCATTATAATAGCAAAATATAATACCTATCCTCATGATTGCAGATGAAGAACTGAAAGTCTTGACTCAAGGAAGGCAGGCAACAGAAAAAGGAGCCAGAAAAGAACCTTGCTGCAGAAAATGAAGGATGCCAATGAAAGGCCACAACAGAAGGCAATGTTCCAGCGGAACAGTTGAATAGTTGACAGTTTAATATATACATGTTTATAAGTCTCTTATGAACTTACATTTATTTGTGTTTAGTTGCCTTCCTGCTGCAGTTGCTCAGTTTCTTCTTCAAACTGTAATATGTCTTCTTTATCACTTTCTGTCTCTGTTTCTTCATCCTCTTCCTCGTCTTCTTCTAAAAAACCTCTGTAATTGCCATCTTCTGATGGAAATTCAGACCTAATGGCATTGTAAACGCAGCAAGGTAAAGGAAGTCTCTTTAAATTTCCGTTGTACTGCCATATGAGGCGATAGAATTGCCGATATGCAACTGATCTGAAAAATCTGGAAAAAAAATTGCATATCATGAATGTATGTAGCTTTTGTAATACTCAAAATAAAGCATATTATATGTAAGCTTATCTATGTGTCGTGTCGCGCCGTATTCAATACTCACTGTGCTTCAGATGTTCGTCCTTCTGTCCTCATAATCATGTAGCTTCGGCGTTTGCGAGGTTTCAATCCTATCGCTGCGATCTCCAGCACCCATTTATCTAAACAAACTGCCCTGAAGCCAGGGTGCTTGGTTATGCAATTCAAATTTTCCTCTTGGAGCTCCTCCAACTTTTCGCAGCATCGATCGATGTCTTGACAACAAAAACACTCTTCTTGTTTACTGACCATTGCTAACGAACACCTGGAACAAGCGCACCTATAAGATTCAAAAAGTTCGCTTTAAAAGCCTTGATCGATTTTATTTCAGAGTAATGTAGTTAGGACATACTTATCCGGCCTTATTTCTTACCATTGATCAATTGGTATTTGCTCAGAAAATCTTCTTTCGAGCATTTGTTCTTCCTCTATTTCTTCTTGCACATGGCTCTCGTATGTATTGATATCTTCTTCAGTAGCGACAGGCTCCAATTCCTCAGAATAGTCGACATTGCTAGCATCTTGGGGGCTTCCCATTATTACACGAAGTGATATCGTGTAGAAATGTTATTGTTTTCTTACCGACAACACATCCAAAGGTCCAAATATCAGAGAATCGCATAAGAAATGTACGACGCTGACTTGAATACGCTTGAGTCAATGACGTCACATGGTAAAACCGCTGGCCATAATGACATTTTGGCCGTGACACTGAGTTTCAATGGCGGACGGTAAGTAAACGTACAATTTTCTACCTTCCCTTTGGAATATGACCAAATAATTTTCATGAGTGATTATTGGGTCAGTGAGGAACATTTTAGCGAAGTCTCGATTAGTTTCAACAATTTTGTAATTTTTAGTGATTTTCGTCCAAGTAGCACTTTAAACAACTAATATTAGATCATTGCATTGTTGGTAACAGTAAATGCTAACTAGTATGATTGATGTTTTACATTTATATATAGCACTGAGCAAGGGCAATAACCATGAACAACAGATTCCTTAGTATAGCTACCGAGGGACAGTGTAATCACTAAAACATTTTTTTTTATTGCTAGCACAACATTGCAATATTATACTAAAACAAAGGTCCTTTAAAATTTGTAAAGTGCATACAGTCCAAAGCTGATTAATAGATCCAGTAAGACTAAGAGAGATATTGCCATCATAAATATGGCGCGCCAATCTGGACAATAATACTTCTGTTGAATTATATATGACTTGTTGTGAATATATACGACTTGTTGTGAATATATACGACTTGTTGTGAATATATACGACTTGTTCGAGAAATATACGACTTGTTGTGAAGTATACGACTTGTTCGACAAATATACGACTTGTTGTGAATATATACGACTTGTTCGAGAAATATACGACTTGTTGTGAATATATACGACTTGTTGTGAATATATACGACTTGTTGTGAATATATACGACTTGTTCGAGAAATATACGACTTGTTCGAGAAATATTTACGACTTGTTTGAAAAATATTTACGACTTGTTGTGGATATATACGACTTGTTAGCTCGCAGTGGATCGGTCAGCAGATTGTGGCGAGGGTCCGGTAAGTACTTCATATATGGTACAATATAATGTCCTCAATATATATATCTCATTCTACTTTATCCTCAGGCATCGCAGTGCATCCCAGTGTATCCCAGTGTATCCCCATGCATCCCAGTGTATCCCCATGCATCCCAGTATATCCCCATGCATCCCAGTGCATCCCAGTGCATCGCCATGCATCCCAGTGTATCCCTATGCATCCCAGTGTATCCCCATGCATCCCAGTGTATCCCCATGCATCCCAGTGTATCCCTATGCATCCCCATCCCAGAAGTATTATTGTCCAGATTGGCGCGCCATAAAATCTAGTGGTCTCTAGTATAAATATACCGTATTTACTCGAAAAAGGGCCGCTCTCCCTCGGTCCTAGAACAAAAAAAAGGATCAAAAGACAATCCCCCCACTTAAGTAAATAATAACAATAACAATAAAAGCTTTTATTTTTTAACTTTCAAATACAAAATGCAAAAACTAAAAAAAGCTAAACGTCTTACTTGCAGTAGAAATTAAAAGAGACTTGACAATTGTTCGTTTGCACTTTACATGTACGTCACTGGTCTCCATGTTGGAGGAAAGGAACAATTATATATACTTCATTTGTAACTTTTCTTTTAATCCCTTGAAACCAAGAATTCTCAAGGTTGCATTTCTGGTGAAGTAACTTCTGGTAAACAGTCAAATGTGATGACTTTCATGTGATAACCCTAAATTAATATTATAAATGACAAAGAACTTGGAATTCTTTGCTATCTTAAAATAATAAAATAATCCCAAGGTGTCTAATATTTGGCTTGGCTCAAATTCCTGATGAATATACTAATGTAACTACAACAAAAACTAACAGTATTATAAACGGATACCCTATAGAGACATATGTTGAAATACGTTTCTCTGGTCTGCCATGATCAGGGCAGTCTATAAATACCAACATGAACTATATTGTTTACAGTAATAAGGGTATGCTCAATTGGCAGTATTCCCGAATAAGAATACTTGGAATAATACCGAATAACTGTTCGACTGAACAGTCTCAATTGACTCTATTCCGATTTCATTAAATATAATACAGTTGGTTGGAAAAGGGATGGGTCTCTACAGTACATGTACATGTGATTGTAAATATGGGCAAATGGTAGAGACAATATTTGACGAACGTTTTCGGTTTATTCAAACCATCTTCAGGTACAACTACGGTTCACTAGTTGAATACGGTTCAATGCGATTCAAACTATTGAACCATAGTTGTACCTGAAGATGGTACCATTTGCCCATATTTACAATCATATATCATGGAGAATATAAGTCAAAATACAGTACATGTATATCACACTAACACCTATTTCAAAAAAGGTTGGACATATCTAAACTGGATAATTGAAGGTTATCTTATGATATCATTGTTGTTGTTATTATTAGTCCATAGGTGATAGGTTATGGATCCTTTCAAGATCAAATTGCATTATGATAACAGCTAGAATGGTGTGGAATTGACAGAGTCTTGGCCTGCTTGAGATACGATTTTCATATAGGAAGTGTTATTTTTGGCTATAATTCAAGCTGTTACCATAATGCAGTTCGGTCTTGGAATGACCTACAGTATAACCTATCACTACTATGTCCTTCACAACCTTTTTGAAATAGGTGGATAGTAAACAATATAGTACATAATATGATTGCTGTAAATTTGTAATAAATAAAAGGCTTTAAAAGTTTTAACAAATGTTCAACACGTTTTCGACCAAACCCAATGGTCGAAAACGTTTTGAATATTTGTTAAAACTTTTAAAGCCTTTTATTTATTATAAACAATATAGGTTAAAGTGCAACTAACCTCTATGAGATTGTTTTAAAAATCTATTCAATATATGCTGAATAGTTGGTGGGTTCAGTATTTTGTGGTTTGAACCTTGCGTTTATGAGTTATAGAGGTTTGAAATCTCAATATGCAAATTTGATGACGTCTACTAAGGAATCATTTATTATACAAAAACGCCCTTGTGCTGATTATTGACATTTGAAAACTTACAGAATATTTTCACAGTCTTTATGAATGATTTTATAACTTTTTTGACCATTTCAAAAAATAAGTTCTTCTTGAAAAAGTCTAAATAAGTTATGGCAAATTCCTTAGTAGACGTCATCAAATTTGCATATTGAGATTTCAAACCTCTATAACTCATAAACGCAAGGTTCAAATCACAAAATACTGAACCCACCAACTATTCAGCTTATATTGAATAGATTTTTAAAACAATCTCATAGGGGTTAGTTGCACTATAATTGTATGTTTCACACTTTTCCGAATCCACAACTGTTGAACAGTGCTTTATAAGCTCTGCAAAGGATTCGGGATTGCCGTGTCCCCTTCGCAATGCAAGCGTAAGGGCACATGTCGAGGCATAGGGAAGACGTGTTGATGTTATTTCTTGATCAAACAAATCAATGTTGATTTGGTGTCGAAACCCTAACGGTGGGATAGCATCGGCCCCTGTGATGAACTTTAGTAGGTCTTGGAAAGACACCTGCAAATCGTCACTGTTGACAGTGTACTTTACCTGGAAATCTAAAATTGGAATTAATGATCACTACAATTTCCTACACAAACATAACATTATTTTGATATAATTATTACTGTAATATTTTACAACTGCATAGTCATCATTAGTACATGAATGTAGCTCCTTATATAACAATCAATGATATCAGAATAATGTACACATTATCTTTATTTTCATACAAACACGTATATCATTATTGATATAAATGTAGGTAACTCATCATATTGTTACTTGGTTAGTTAAAAAAATTTGATTGTTAGACAACACATCTACATGTCATTCTTATCCTCTAGCTACACTAGTAAAACCATAAATAAACCCTAGAACTGAACAATAATAGTATTATAATAATAATGGCTGTTCTCAGTAATAATAGAACTACAGAAGGCATACCTTAATTAAGGAGACACTTCTCCTGGTCCCATTGATGGATGTTCAACTTTATTTTGACATTCTTACAACTACCTTTGTTAGAAGCATTATAAAATAGTATTTTCTTTACAATATTATTATAGTTACCTTCCATTTGTTTCAAATACACTTCCCAACTGTATATTGTAGCTTCTTCTTCTGCTCTTCTATTACTTCCCTCTAGACTCCACTCAATTTTGTACAGGGATTTGAAAGTCGCTCTTGATAGTGCATTTGGAACAAGGGTAAATAGTGACTGAAATTCCTGTGGATGTAGTTGAACCAACTCTATTGAGTCCATCTTTAAACTGCTGAATTTCTGAAGACACCCTATAAAGAGTTTACCAGATCTATAAACCACTTAATTGAAAGGGATTGTTTTCAGACTGATGACTGAAGTAATGATAATAAGATGATAATTATTAGTATTATTATTACATAACAATAACAACAACAATACCAATTGAACAACAACAACAACAACAACAATAATCATCATCAGTATAGGTAATCATGCAATGGTTTATGTCCAGAGTACCCCCTCCCCACCAGCTCCTGGATTGTATGATGCTTACCGATAAACCAAATACTGCTTGACTAAAGCCTGGATGATGTATGGCTTCTAACTTTGCAACATATATTCCTTGGTAGCACTGGAGTGCCACATAATCGCCTTTTTCAGACACAAAGGATTTGAAGTCTTCATCGGAATTCAAAGATCCCAGCTGTTAATAAAATAAATAATTAGCTAGGGCAATTTGTGTATTAAATTTACATTACAAGTACATGTAACAATATAATTTTCAAGTCCATTATTTTTTAGGTTGTTTTTGCAATATATTTTTATTATGTAATTATTGTTATTATTATTATTAAATTATTAGTATTACTATTGTTATTGTTGTATTTATCATTTTATAACATGTACCTGTTTCACAGTTTCAACAAAATCTTGGTCGGTTATTATATCAACTTCAAAATCATGAAGATTGACAGTCAATCCACACATCAGTTTGTACATTGTGGGGTCTAAGCATGCAATCCCTGAACCATCTTGCATGATAGACATTCCCACTAGGCAGCCTGCTAAGAAATAGTGGTTTTCCTCTAGTAATTTAAGGTTATGAGAAAACACCATATGCCCTTCTGAACCTTCTAAAAGGCCAGAGTGTGACACTTCTTGTATGACTAGCCTAATAAAATAAAATAAAATCCATTAGAATTAAGACAATAAAATGATGGTATTTTGATGCATTATCAATGACTTTTTTTCTATTTTCTTTTCTTGGTAAGAGTATTTTAGCCATATAGTTTGTTATACAAATATTGAACTTATATGTTAATAAAAAAGTATCTTTGCTTGATCATGATAGGCAAGTGCCCTTTCTAAATTTGAAATAGTACCTGAAAAACTCACGGCGAGGGCCACCGGCATCGGCTCCGTCCTCCCCACTAAACTGCACCATGAGATCTTTGCAACAATCAAATGTCTTTGACTATAGGGCAGCAAAAGCTGTTTGCAAGATTTTTGATCTCCTGATAATTATTTCATTCTGATCACCAAGTATCCTACATTCAACTTTGTGCTCTTTCAATATTTCTTGCAAGTTTGCATGAAGTTCTTCGTTATATAATATTCAATGTATCTTTTTGCAATTTCTTGATGATAAAGCTCAATGTTTTAGCTCAGGATACTTAGTAAAGTTTCTTACTTTTGTGAATATGATTTGTCATGATCTGCATCTGCTAGGGATGCCAAAATAGCACTCTGTATGTCTGTCTCTTCTTCTTGTAGATCTCCTAAGTTGTCATCTTGTTGATCTTCAAGTAGATGAACATAACTGTTATATGCACTGTCACTTCTATGAGAGAATTAAAGGGCATAGAGCTTTGGATTATCATTGCAAGCTACTGAAAAAAAAGCTAACTTCATTTACTGCATGTTTTTTTACTTCAAATAATGCATCATCAATGATTTATGTAACTTTAATAATTGCAAGCAATTCATACTATATATGCTATATAGGTATGTGCCCCCAAATAGGGTATGGTTTTTGAACCTCCAGATCCTTAAATTGGGTACCATATTTTGCTTTTAGACCATAAAATAGAATATTCGATCTTTAATTTGGGTACACTTTTTTTATTTTGACTAAAAAATCCGCAGCCAGCGTATGCACTTCTGATATTAGCGATTTCCAAAGGAATACTATTAACGTTTTCCTTAAATTGGGTCTATATTTCAGTGACAAATCCTTGGAAAGGGTATGAATTTTCCAATTCTTCATCCTTAAATAGGGTCAGGCTTTTTGACATCCTGGGGGCACACCCCTATCCTAATTTTTCGAGAGTAACCCCCCCTCTCCCCGGACCCCCCCCCCCCCCCCCGGACCCTAACAGGGCCTCAGTGCTACATGTATCACTCGGTGAACTCAAACGCTCACTAAACAGCATGTGGCAATGTACAACTCAATCTATGGGGGGAGGGGTGTGTTGGGGCATTCCAGTATATATTAGAGAATACTATATGTCTGTTGTTTTCTATTGTTTCATTACTGTTATTTAGTATTGTAGTTCAGTATTTAGTACTTATTAGTTAGTAACTGTTTCGTGGGAATTAGTGATTCCACTCTACCAGTAAGACCCAGTAAAACTATATTACTCTTTCATAAATAAATATTTCTTAAAGAGGAAAAAAATAGCTTGTTCTATTAAACATTTACATTGTATGCAAGGGATTCAAGGGTATGTTTAAATTATATTACATATGTCAAGAAGCACCGAAGGGGTTTGAAAATAAATTGTAAACCATAATGTAATATATATTTTTGGTCTTACCTAAATTTCTTGCTGTTGACTGAGGCTTTTGATGCAGAGCTGCTTGAAGCACATGCACCTAATTGCTTGCTGTGGGATGATGCTTTTGAAGTACATGTAGAACTGCCTGCATCGTCATCATCATCATTGATATTCACTATCACATTCACCTTTTTTACTTCCTTTTTCTCACCATCATCATCATCATGAAAAGGAGACTTCATTAGATCTTCCTCGTCACTGCATTCGACATCTTCCTTTTCGCCAATCCATCTCTTAACATCATCATCTGGAACATCCATTGTCGATCTTATGTACACAGGCCCTTGTTTTGAGATGTATTTTAACAGCTTGCCTGTGTATGGCCCATTGTTTAACTTTATTATTTTGTTTCCGATGGCTCTAACGAAAGTAAACGTTGGCTCCAGTGATAACTCCAACTTATCCTTGAAAATATCTGCAAACCTCTGCTGCTTGACATCCTCCTCAGCCATTTCGTCTGATATTTCTATGGCAGATTCTGCGAAACCCTTACTGTAGAGATTTTCTGAAATTTCCTCGTGGAGCATTCTCTAGTTTGGGGCTTGGGAGAAGTATAACATATTTTAAAACTGGTTTCGAGTTTAGATTCTCTGCTTTCCTCTTTCCAGTACGGCTAGAGTTGGTATGAGTATGACTTCGTGCATTACATCTCTTCGGCACATAGCTGGCATTTGGATTGAAGGCCGATCCGCGGACACTTGGATATAACTGTTGCATTTTACTTGAGATACTGGCATTCGAACTTGAAGTATCAGAGTTTGAAGCATTATTAGTAGTAGTACTTCCCTGTAGCGACTTCACAACCTCGATCAATCTGTTGAGGATCGGATCCCCCAATTTGATTGTGAAAAGGCTAGAGGTTTGGCGGGAAATTAGGTTAGTACTTTGTGTAAGCTTACATGTTATGTCCCAAAATTAATTCCCCAGCTGCACGTGTTCCCTGTGATTCCCCGGTGATTGGGAACATCCTGTGTTCCCTGTATTCCTGTGTTCACCTGTGATTCCCCATGAACTAAGCCAAACCGTGATCAAATGAGTGTCTGTGAAAAAATTGATGAAATAACGAGTTCATGACTGGACCCATCAAGAAATTATAATTTATTATTTATTTATTTCAAGATACAATAGGACTCTAGGTCCCCTACTAGGTACATGTATTTACACTCAATCCCAACTCCTAATAAAAATATAGCAACCCCAAAATTTGCAGCATAAATAATAGCAATATATATATAGCGAAAACTTATAATTGAATAATGAGAATTTCTTCATATTTCTCTATCCGATGCTCAACGCTACCCTGACCAAAAGCACGTTCTATCGAAAATGCATAGCACTTGAGAATTGTAAGAAACATGAAAATAAAGATAATGTGTACATTATTCTGATATCATTGATTGTTATATAAGGAGCTACATTCATGTACTAATGATGACTATGACGTGAAAGTGCGTCAGTGTTTTAACACCGATCAAACAAAGTTGTGAAGTGAAACTTGAACATGGTGTGAAAAAGTATAGCAAAGGTTACTGACGTTCTAGAAGTTAGTCCTTCGTCAGAGTAAAACAGGCTGTAACATGTGTTATGGGTATACTAGTATTTACTAAGATATACCACCCTAGACTGTTCCCACAATGCCTTGTGGGCATGACGTTGTAGTTTTGAATATATTAGTACGCACATGTAACAGATTGAGATCAAGTACAACATTAAAGATCACAAATGTAAACTCCATTGACTCTTTCTCTTTGGGATCATAACATGGTACCAGGAGTGTAGCCGATAACAACTTGGATCTAATCACAATGGAAAGAATAAAGCCTCCTCCAGAACTCGAGAGTCCTAATCTAGCAGACAGTTGGAAAGAATGGAAAGAATCATGGCAACTATACAAGATATCCAGTGGACTCTCTGAGAAAGAAGACGAAATTAAAGTCGCAACATTACAAAGCGTTCTAAGAATTCGCTCAAGACGTGTCCTGAAGACACTACCAGGTATTCAAGATAACATAACAGACAGATCTGAAGACGGAATACTCACAGCTCTCGAAGGTTACTGCATTCCACGAAAGAATGTAACCTATGAGAGATATGTTTTTCGAATGGCGGTCCAAGAAGAACGTCCGTTACACATATATCTAACCGAGTTACGAAGACAAGCAGACCTCTGTGAATTTGGTGTCTTGAAAGACTCTCTAATTCGCGACCAGATAGTCATTGGCACGAACAACGCCGCGTTAAGATAACGGCTTCTACGCGAAGCTGATCTGACACTTGAAAAAACTATAAACTCATGTCGAGCATCTGAGAAATCTAAAGAACAATCCAAAGTCTTAGCAAATTCATCTATGAGCACAGTGGATAGTATCAAGAAAGCGAGCGTCAACACGATGGGTAATCGAAACCAACCAACCACGTACACTCCACCGAATGCCAACGAGGCGAGAAGTTAAAAAATCATGAACTGTAAATTATGCACCCTATCGCACGATAGGGGGAAATGCCCAGCACGGGGAGCAACATGTTACAGTTGCAGTGGAAGAAACCACTTCCAAAAAGTATGTAACAGAAGAGAGCAACAAAAAGAAGTTTGTGGCATTGAACTAGACATCGAGACAGATGACGGCAAGGAACTCGATGGCTTGTATATTAATGAAGTCAAAGGTTCTCAAGGATTAAAGACCATTCAAACAAAGTTGATGGTAGAAGACATATCTATTGACTGTAAGTTAGACACTGGAGACGAATGTAATATTTTACCTAATCTTAGATAAGCTTAGCAATTGTCATATCCAACCTACCAGTATGCAACTTAAGTCATTTGGGGGGTACTCTCTCGATACTGTCGGTAAATGCCAAGTTAATTGTAAATTATCAAACTCAGAAGAATCGATTCCATTATAATTTTATGTCATAAGGAACAGAGTTAAGCCACTGCTAGGACTAGAATCGTGCTTAAGATTAGGTTTAGTAGTTATCAACAATCAGGTTAATCAGAACTGCGCTAGTGTTGACACGGTTCAGCGACCCGAAGATTTACTTGATGAGTTTCAAGATGTTTTTAGCGGGCTCGGATGTGTTGAAGGCACGTATGAAATCCAACTTAAAAGTGACGCGTGTCCCGTTATCCAACCTCAGAGAAATGGTCCGTTACGTTTAGTAGATAGACTAAAAACAACTCTAGATAATCTCGAAGGACAGGGTGTTTTGCTAAAGTTGAACAACCAGTAGAGTGGTCTAGCAATGTAGTCATAGTAGAAAAAAAGGACGGAAGCCTTAGACTGTGTTTAGATGCCCCTCAGCTCAATGAGGTAATTGTGAAAGAAGACTACAGACCACCCTCAAGCACGTTAAATGGATGTAAATTGTTTTACTGTTGTTGATATGTCAAATTGTTATTGGCATCAGATGTTAACCGAAGAGTCCTCGTATCTAAGCACTTTCTTTTTTTCTTTTTTTTCCCAATGTTTATTGATTTTTTCCAACAATATTCATATATACACAAAACATACACTACAAAAACACAACAGAAGGAAAAAAAACAAATTATTATTATTATTATTATTACACATTATTATTATAAGGAAAAAAAGATAATTTACAATTAAGATCTCAAAAGGAAATGTTTTTTGTTTTGTTTGTTTTTTGTTTGTTCTTGTTCTTTTTAATTAGTTTTAACTTTAAAAAGGGGGGGACTAGTACGTAACTCTATCAAAATTTGATTTAGATGAAACTTCACTGAAACTAGACCCTGTTAGCAGGGTGCACTCGTGCCCTGGTACCGGATTGAACCAGTACTACATGCTAAGGACCAGAGTAGAATTAGGATCCCTGTGGAAGTGTCAGTGGGAAAGCACTAGATAGCAATGACCTAAACCAGGTCAAGATTTGAATAACAATAGATGCCTCGTTCTACAAAGACATTTTGTAGAACGAGGCATATCTAACAATAGTTCCTATTGTTGTACAATAGTTCCTATTGTTATTCAAATCTTGACCTGGTTTAGGTCATTGCTATCTAGTGTTTTCCGTGTCAGTGTGGGGGCTTTCTCAGTATATCACCGTCCTGAATTCTTGAAAATTTGAATAACAATAGTTCATATTATTGTATGCCTCGTTCTACATAGAGTTCTTGATTTGAATAACAAAGGTTTTTCAGGATAGTGATATACTGAGAAAGAGCCCGTATATACGAGTTTGATTTTTGCTTGAAAGCTTCCCTTTTCTACCTGGAACCAGCACATGTCGCAGTTATCTTTCGTGATCAATGCGGTGTGTTTTATATTTCGCTCTTAGAGTGAAAATATTTGAACATTTTAAAAGGTAAAATCAAGAGACCACTATCTTGGTATATAAAAATGTATTCAATGAGTAAAATTCAATGATTGATAGTTGTTGTCGGTCGATTTTTCATTTAGACTTCGAAATATAAAATACCATAAATATAAGCTTGTGGTTTCCTTTCTAGTAGAACACATAGACGTCCAGCTATCCGTGTGCTTATCTTCTTGGACGATAAGGATTTTCACTGAATGTTCGTGTGTGTCAGTTGTATAATTGGGCTTCCTGTGGTTACAGGTAGCCCATACGTAGAAATCAGTGGATCGTGACGTCTTTGGATTTTCGTTCCATTGGATCAAGAATGAGCTCTGATAAAGCCTTCAAAGGGTATGAGATTCTCACAAATGTCTTCACAACAGTAGTCTGAAAATTAATGAACAAATTGGTGTAGAAATTTGAGCAAGAAATTGTGGTTTTGAGTGGTTTTGAGCGATCATTCGAAAATCTTGGTTCAACCGGTCATTGTATGGGAGGTTTTACGTGTGACGTAGTGGCCGTCAAGATCTACAAAATGTTCGAGCCTAACTTTCAAAGTCTGTTAGTTTTTCTTCAAGCAACTAGATGACATTTGTTTGTTTGTTTATAAGTAACTTATATTTGACAGATATTTAGACTTGAGCAAGTAAAATGACGGTTTGACGGCCACTCGCGACAGATTTTGACGTGTTTCTCAAAAGCATTATTTTTCTATATCGTTCCCTAAAAAAATACTAGAAATAAAGAATAATAGTTGTTGAAGTCCCCTGTGTAGTTTTCTTGAGGTTTTGAGTTGTATTTATTCGATGATGGGTCAGTTGTCTTGTGAATTTTGATGTGTTGACTAGCGCTGAACGGCGACCAATGAAGGGGATGCCTGGGCTCTGACTTGTTGCTTTATACCTCGTCTTTTTATCCTTCATTGGGCCAACACATTTAATTTCGCCACTTTTTAACATTGCGCTTGTGCGAGACAATTCAGTAGTACAAAATTCCCTTCCTTTCGACACACCAGCCTACACACCAGCTTTGACGTGACAATATCATGTGCGAAGTGTTTTGGATTTGTCAAAGGATCCCCAACCCTCTCCCCTATTTATATTTGGGTCTCGATAGCATGTGACATTCCTGACATTTTCTGACATTGAAAAAAAAAAAAAATACGCGTTGGATTTTATAACTCGTGCGACCTACGGCCTGGGCACAAGTAATAATCTCAAGGACCCATACAATCACTGGTTAATTTTTTTCTCAAAAATTCCAATGGAAAGTAATACATTTTTATGAATCTTTAGAGGTGCCAGTGACGTCACTGACTCAACCCCAAACTCAGCTCCACACATTTCTTTGCATTTTGTGATCAAAATATCTGAACGGTTTGTTCAGATAACAGCTCTGCACTGAAGAAAACTAGTCAAACAATCAATCCTAAGCACATATAAGGTAAGAAAACTCCTCCACACAAACGTTTAGCTTCATAGAAATAGAATAATTCAAGACATTAAACATGAAGAAATGTATGGAGCGAAGCCGTGAAGATTGTTTGGGTTGAGTCAGTGACGTCACTGGCACCTCTAAAGATTCATAAAAATGCATTACTTCCCATTGGAATTTTTGAGAAAAAAATTAACCAGTGATTGTATGGGTCTTTGAGAATATTTCAGTGAAGCTTCAGCTAAATCAAACTTTGAACGATTTACGTACTAGTCCCCCTTTAAGTGATTAATTGTTTAATTTTATTAAATTTGATTAAAGTTTGTTTATGTCCGTGCACCAAGAAAATTTCTGATTTTTACATACTTTTGGAGATGCGAAATCAACCGGGATTGCTTCCCTGAAATATTGTATTCTATCTTTTCTGCTTGCTTTAGAGCTAACTGAAAATCACTAAGTAAAGGGATCTTGCCCCTATTTCTTGTTGTATAAAGAATTATCTTAAAGACCAAAAAAAGGAAATTGTGGAAAATATCTCCGTCAAAACCTAACATCACATTTTTCAGACTTAGGGTGCATTCGATTGACCCTATTCCAGAATAGGAATACACGGAATAAACACTTGGATGATTTTATTTCAGCACATTTAAAATTCCAAACTGCTACTTGTAACTTTATTATAATACAACAAGGAATCGTTTTATTTTACAGTGGACAGTAGCTGCGTGACAGCGACTTAGTGATGTTATTTTGTGTATTCCTATTCTGGAATAAGGTCAATCGAACGCACCCTGAGATCTGGTAAGTTTAGTTGTATCGATTTTAACCAGTCTCTACAGTTCATATAAAAATTCTTAGTTTTTTCACATTCAGAAAAGAAATGTTCAATGGTTTCTTCTTGCTTATAACAGAAACTACAATTTGGGGATTCTACTAGTTTGAACATAAAAAGTTTGTGGTTCAAATAGAGACAATTGTTTAATAACTTAAACTGAAACCCTCTTAGTTTTACATCAATTGTGGTTTTGTAAATTCTTGAATAAACTGCTGACCACTCAATGTCCGGCGCATTAAGTTTCTGAGAGATATGATTTTGAGCGGTAGGTAATTTGAATTTTCTTTTAATAAAACTCCAATAAATTATTTTGGCTGATACCTTACTTATAGGCACCTGTTTGTCAGATATTTCAATGTGTCTAATCTTCATTTCTACATTATTCTTTTTTGGCTCTTCTCGAAGTGTATTTTTCCACTTAATTGGAATAGCATCAATAATTCCTCTCCATGTTCAGTAATCCTTATCATTCCACCCATTCTCCCTCATTCTTGTCCACATTGGACCATCTCCACTTTCCCACACGTGGTGAATAAACCTTTAAAATAGAATGTAACTGCTCCAGTGATCCTACTTTAATTTTTGGGTTCCCACCTGCTGTTTCAAGAGCCAAATCAATAACAATATTAAAATCACCGCCCCATATTATTGATGAATTTATGGGCAAGTCTATATTATTCACTTTGGTAAAAATATTTTTAAACAACATAATTTGGTCTTTCTCTACGTTGGGAAAGTACGAATTTATCAAAAGACACTCATTTCCTTGTATTTTGCATTTGACAATGATATATCTTCCATCGTTATCTATTAACGTTTCACTAATCTTGTAATCTAGTTTTTGACCAAAAAGAATAGCCACTCCTCTACTACTAGAGGATCCGTGGGAAAACACCATTTCGCCTCTAAAACGTTGCTTCCAGTAATTTTCCACGTCGGGCCCATACAGCCAGAAAAACGCCGGGATTATTGTAGCATGCCGCCATATTGGACGGGCGGCAAATTTGGGAGACTGGGGACGAATTTGTCGACTGCAAAACGACTTCTCTTTCGGAGCCTCATATGTCGATCGTATTATTCCGAAGAAAAATCGGAAGACAGTTCTGTGCAATCAAGAATGCAATCATGTATGTACTCTAGTCTTTGGGTAAGTGCTTAAAACAATCTGGCATATTACTGTCAATAAGTTCCCTTGATGCCCAGATTGGCAAAGATCCTAACATAAAGTAGAGATACTGTGTTCATGTTAATATTGTTCTACTTACAGTTGATTGAGAAATTAAAAAAAGATTAGCTAAATGTTTTTCACTGAAACCCTGATGTGTTCGACAAAGAAATCAATTTCCTTCTTACCTCATCAGAACATTACTAGGGACCTTAAAAGGTCGTTCACGAAGTTTAAAATAAATCGTACGAGGGAAAACCATTTGGCTGCAGTTTTAGTGAAAATAGTGTCGTTTGAATATCAGCTGGCATTCACAAACGCGGCTTACAATGATAATTTTGAATAAACCGTCCAAAAGCAGAATGGTTGAATTAGTATTTGTGTTAAGAAGAATAAAATCCAAGCAATATTGACGCGGAGCGAGCGAGTTAAAAAATACGGCAAACTGGTCATTCATTATGCGGGAACCACCTTAAGAACATCATCAAATGCATCAAACTGATGATTTGTGTGATGCCCTTCCCGGGTACTTTTCCAATTCTCTTGAGTATATGATTGTGGTCTCCTCTATCATGTGACACTGTATTTGTCACGGGGTCAACCTCGGGGACATACAGGGAAAAATTAAAATCTACATATATGTCTTTCCAGTATTGTATGGTATTTCTAAACTGAAAAGTTCCAGTAATTGAGCATAGTTTTTCCAATAAAGTTGGTGGGGGTGTTTGGTCGAAAATAATATGGAGTGTAACCATTTGTAACTAATGTGCCACGAATAGTATTAGTAATATCATCATCAAGAGGCATGTGATCCTCATGTGATCCTCTGTTGACCTATGCAGTCTGTCACGTACTTCTGGTATGCCTGTCGTTGGTGGATGTCTTTTCAGATGTCGATCAGTGCCAGTTCCTGGGTGCTCCAATGTCTGCTGCTGGTTGTAGGCAGGAACAGAGCATGTGACTGTTGTACGTTATATACAACTTCAACTTCTCTGGTAGCCTGCACATCTTCCAACGGTATAGCTTCTTCTTGTGGCTGATGGATGGAAGGTCTAGATTGCATGGGCGTTTGTGGCACCTCCAGCTTGCAAGGAATGCTCACATGAATATGCCAAATCCTTGTGAGCCTGACTCGGCACTGAAGGAGTGCAGACTGCAGCTGCAGTGTTTTCAGTCTGGACTGGCCGATGGACATGTCAAGTAGGAGGAGGTCGTCGTAGTTGATCGCCATGCAGCTAAGAAAGGTGGTACATTTGAGCAGCTCTTGTTAGATGTCAATTGGTAGTCGTGACATCACAGACTCAATCCAGGGCATGCCATGGATCCTCTAATTCTGGAGATTTCGTGGCAATTTCCAGGCACACGTCCCCAGTCATGGCTGCAGCTCTGGCAATCAAAGATGCTGCGGTGTTTGAAGAGTGGAGCTCCACAAAGTCTCTGGAGTTCCAGTTAAGACGCTTTGTTATAAACTGGACTTATGGGGAAAAACTACATTGTAGTTGTAGTTCCACCAAACCAAGCAACAATCACTCTTTTATGTTATGAGCTCTTCATGCCAGTGTTCGTACCCTACCAAATGTAAAAGGGTAAGGGAATGTGTTGACCAGACTTTCCAAGGTTATGCTGCCGGAGCACCGACCTGGAGGTCTGGGTCGAGCAAGAGCATCTAGTGGAAGTGGATTGTTTCGTTTGTAGAGGTCGGACACGAGTACCATTATCATTTCGGACCCGATCACTGTTTATAAGAGTACTTGTCAAAAAACTACATTAGGGAACTATTTCAGAACTGACTAGTGTTATCTCTAAAACAGTGCTAAAACAGTGGTTGGCTTTTTTAGATGCTACTTCATTGGTATAAATGGCAAGTTTAGAGTGCAACATAAATCGATGATTGATCAATGAGTACTAAATATTATAAAAACTTATATTTTAGCCAAAGAATACGACCTCGTGTGGACGGTCAAATCCGTATATTTTTGAAAACGCTGACGTCATTGTATCGGACCCAGTCGCGTATTCATCGACCGTGTTCACCAGATACGTGTCGAGGGCTAGGGGAGGCCAATCCACTTCGAAAAAGAATTATATGTAGTTTCGAATAGATAAACAAACTTTCTGACACGTTCCAATCAGAAATAAAACTGATAATAAAACATTGATATTCTCCAAACCGACTTTCTGTTGCGGTGTTTTTAGAAAGTGGGGATCTCAAAGGATTGTGGTAAAATCGATAAGCCGCCATCTTTTCAATTCCATGGCAGGAAAATACATGAGTTAAACAAAAAACAAACAATAAATAACAACAACAACAACAAAAATCCACGAATTAAAAATAAAATATATATATTACAAAATTACCTCTTTGGAGATGTCGAAGAGTTTCTGATGGTATTGTAATGCAATTCTCATGTGGGCATTTACAAGACTCAAACACGCTCGACCCTCGCCAAACCTGGAGAACGAAACAACAATGTTAACACCTCGATTTTACAGCCAGCATCGAGCACTGGACAAGTTGTGTGGTCCTTGTTGTATCCACAGCGGTAACATGTGAAGTTTCCATTCGCTGTTGATGACGCTTGAGATGATGACCTTTGATCTCGCCCGTACGCGTCTTTGATGGCTTTCTATTCTGTTAACAGTGTCTGTTTGGTCGATGTTTTTCTCAATCGCTGATGCTTGTTTGTGCGCTTCTTCGTCGAGTTCTGCTTCTTCTAAGATTTCCTCTAACTTCCAGTTCTTTCTTATCGTTTTGAAGCGAATCGTGTTGTTTCTCATCGTCTTGAACAGATGATCGCGTATTGCTTTATTCTCGTCTGGAAATGCGCATTCTTTCGCTACTTCTTTAATTCGTGTATGGTAGTTCATGAGAGATTCGCCTTCTTGTTTTAGGTTGCCAAATTGAGATCTAGCAAAGTCCTTGTTTTTCTTAGGTAAGAAATGTTTGTTTAGCTTTTCGACGCATGTTTTGTACTGATCGCCGTCGCCTGTTGAATCGGGTAGCGTATCTTCCAAATCTGCAATTTGTTGTCCTCCGTAGATGATCAGACCATCTTTTTTTGCTTCTGCGTCACTTATTCCAAAGTATCGGAACTGTCTTTCGATATTTTTCAGCCATTTTCCCCAAAGTACGGCGGTTTCGTTGGTATCTTTGGTTGGCTGGAATGGGTAGATGTTCAGTTGTCTGTTGGACAGTGTGACGTTCGTAATGCTATGTTCGGCAGAACTGCTGCATGGTGATTTGGTTGCCATTGTCGGGTGTCTTCTCTAATGCATTTGGTTCGTTATCCTCGTCGCCAATATAGTGATTTATCTTAAGGTGACTCCAACATAATTGCGAGTGCATTCTGTGATTTTTTAAACTCGCTCGTATCGCGTCAAAAACACTCGGATATTTCTCCATTTAACACATGTAATAACTCAAACATGTAGGCTTTTAAGGGTGCATTCAAAATTTTATTTTTCCGTCGCGTTTGCCGTTACGGGCCGATTTTCTAACAGTGGTTTTTCATAATATTGTCCTCCTGTTCGCTCAAAAATCGTACGATTTCTACGAAACTTCAGATTCTTGTTAAATAGATTGTCATAATTTTGTCTGCCGGGTATTAAAAAAATCTCTCGACTGCAAGTTGCGCGGCATAATTTTGATGGTCAGTTTTTAGGCTGCGCAACTTGCAGTCGAGAGAAGTTTCGTAGAAATCGTACGATTTTTGAGCGAACAGGAGGACAATATTATGAAAAACCACTGTTAGAAAATCGGCCCGTAACGGCAAACGCGACTGAAAAATACAATTTTGAATACACCCTTAAAAGCCTACATGTTTAAGTTATTACATGTATTAAATGCAGAAATATCCGACTGTTTTTGATGCGATACGAGCGAGTTAAAAAAATCACAAAATGCACTCGCAATTATGTTGGAGTCACCTTAATACACTATAAGACATATTCATTGCTCGGTGGTTTATTGTAAAGAGCACGGTACGTGTCTTGTTACAATCATATGTAAATCATGAGTCAGGCTATCATATTACAGTTAGGTTATTATGTAATAATGTAATCTCTACAATTGTCAAGGCCCATCTTCCACTGATATACTTCATGAATCCTTGACGCAGTAATTCTTTGCTTTCTTTGACTGTACCAGAGTGTACAGGTACATTGATTGATAGTTGCTTGTTCCAAGACCTTAGCTTCTTCTTGTGACAACTCAAGCTTTTCAATCACACTCCTTTCAGAGACAGATAAATTTGAAGTACTGTAGGAATAATATTGTGGAATTGCTTTGTGTGAGAAGTCTAGGTAGTCAGTGTTATTTGATTGATTTTGAGGCTGCAGGTTTTCAATGTTTAAATAGACGTTGACATTATTTCCAAGTTTACTGCACTGATATGCCATTGGTGAATAAATGGGAACCTTTCCAAACTGACTGTCAGTCAAATCTTCTTGGTTAATTAAAGCCATTCTCAGTCTATGAACCATAGGAATCATAGGGTTTACATCTTGCAGCTGTTCTTTCATGGTTTTCATAGTTTCATGTGAATAAGCTTGCACGCTTTTCAACTCTTGCCTTTTTAACGGTTGTTTGCATAATGGATGGCTTCATGATGTTCATTTTTTCTTATCTGCGGCACTGCCCAGCCACAAGGTTTTGATGTACATGGTAGTTGTTCAGGTATTTATTATTTATATCAAATGCAAACTGTGCAATCAATTTGAGCATGGCATACATGTGGTTGCAAAAACCACCCCCTCCTGCTATGCAAGTCCAGTAGGCATATTTGATTCTATTTGAGGCACTGCATACACCTCTTAAATAAAATAACACGTTTGACTGGCAGCAATGAAGATAAAATATAAAGATTGTCCTAGTCTCCCTCGCAGCCGTTTTTAGTCTCGCTTTTCACTCCCCACAAACGGCTGCTCACTCGAGCTGAACATTCCTTTCCTTTTGTTTTTGAAAACCAATCAAATTCATTTCATTGTCCCAAGCTAAGCCAATCATATCAATCGTTAGATTGGTGCCGCGAAATATGTTCACAACATTGGGCATCAAAGCATGTAGCGCTTTAAAAAACTGGCTACAGGCCTAAGCGAAAACCGATATTTTTATACAATGTAGTAATCAACGTACGATTGAATGGATGGAACTCCAAAGAAATTACTGAATAGCGAGACAACTTGTTTTATCTGCTCGTCCACAGTTAATTCTAAACAGCGTGTTCGTATTTTTAAATCTGGTAGTAAAGGATCGAGTGCCGTTGACCTTCAAGGTCTTATCAACAAGACATTGGACATCGATGTAACTGTTTACGCTAATTCTGATGTTGCAATATGCATTAAATGCTACAAGTGTTTACTAAAATTCCAAAAAGCAGAAGATCGTGTCCAGGAGATCAAGAACGAGTTGAAGGCTGTGTATTCAGACAGTGACAAACGTGTGAAACGACTTCAACGCACCGAAGATGTATCTGCACCAGCTGTCAAAAAACATCTCGCATTTGGAAATTCTACTACTTGTACTTCTTCTTCCTCCCCTGCACCGAGTACAGCGTTCTCCATACTCGGCGTTAGCCCTATTACTAAACCATGGGAAGGCACCTCGCTAATATACAGCTCTTTCGCGCCAGTTGTCACCTCGAGTCCGAAGATACCGGGGAAGATAATACATCCCAAACAACGATCTAATGAAACAAAGTCGAAGATCGTCGTACCCAAGTAAAACAATAAACAAAACGTTGTCCGGTGATTTGGAATCACTTGGGAAAGCTTTGGCTCATGGTCCTCCCTCAAGAATTGCCAAAGCAATTCTGAAAAGCAAGACACTGCGAACGGAAGTCATCTCACAAGTTCTGCGCGTCGTCTCCTCAGAAGTGAACCACCTTTGTTCTAGGAGAAACCCATCACTGCTAAGAAAAACATGCAAGGATGATCTCTTGAATTTCGACATGAGAAAATTATGTGAAGAATGGAAAGAGCGCGCGCCCGTCTTCTACGCGTTTCTTTTAACTTGTACGTGTTGCTCAACAAAATCCACTACAAGAAAATGGGTTCCAAGTATTGCAATCTCAGGTTCCGTTCTAAAGCAACGCAACAACCACATGAATGCAACCGCAAGTATTCTGGGAATTCTCATTAAAACGGGATCATTAGAGGTAATTAAATTGGCAATACTTTTGACAATTATAGAAATATTTTATAGTTGCAATTTCAAAACACAATGATATCAAATGATAGATAGATAGATAGATAGATAGATACAAATGTAGATAGATAGATAGATAGATAGATAGATAGATAGATAGATAGATAGATAGATAGAAGATGGATGGATGGATGGATAGATAGAGGATGGATGGATGGATGGATGGATGGATAGATAGATAGAGGATGGATGGATGGATAGATAGATAGATATAGGATGGATGGATGGATAGATAGATAGAGGATGGATGGATGGATGGATGGATAGATAGATAGATGATGGATGGATGGATAGATAGATAGAGGATGGATGGATGGATGGATAGATAGATAGAGGATGGATGGATGGATAGATAGATACAACCTCCTATTAGTTGTGATTATATGCAAATATGATAGTGTTCAGAAAATAAAATTATGGATGGATGGATAGATAGATAGAGGATGGATGGATGGATGGATAGATACAACCTCCTATTAGTTGTGATTATATGCAAATATGATAGTGTGCAGAAAATAAAATTATGGATAATAATTATTACTAATAAACAATACAAAACATAGTATTTTGCACTGTTGAGTATTATTTTTTACAGTTTTATTGACTGCAATCTAACATATACATGTTCCTTGGATAGGGAATACTCAACAGATTTAGCAAGCTAAAGATAACCTCTTCCCAATTATCGAACCTTGGTTAAGATGGAAACTATTGGCGAGTCGCATGACGCACGTCTTCAAGATGTGAGGAAAAGAATTGCAAGTGAGGTGGTTGTCATGGAGAAGAAAGAGGAAGAAGTTGTGCATCATCATGCACAATTATTAACAAAGGGTGGAAATAGGTCACAGTTGGCATCTGAATACTTGCAAGCCACAAAGGAATTGAAAGATATACAAATGAATAACCACCCAGGGTTTGTGATTCCATTTGACAACATTGACCTCCATTTGTCAAGAAGGAATATGTCAATGTCTGACCAAAACAGAGATGTACACTGGGTTAACCATGGTATGGTTGAGAACAGGGTGTCAGGGAATCATCTATCCACTCAGAGAGAAAAAGAAGTCCTTGACATCCCTAATATCCAATTCTTGCCTGGTGTTGAGGATCAAAGGAGACAAAGGCTGAACTATGTAGTTCTCATATCTAGAATACTGGTGGACTACTTTGATGCATTTATTGTGTTCAAGGATGTATGCATACGCCATATACCTCATAAATACAGCCAACAATTGTCTGTGAAATCAAGCAAGGTAATATATAAATAATAGACATCATTGTTATGATTGGTAGATCTGAACACATTATACAGTATATTTATTGCTGTGTTCAGTTCTAGCTCATAACAGCATATACATGTACTTCCATGCTTATAATAAATGTATTTGTTCTCACTTGAATGACTACATTTTTACAGTGAGGACACACAATTATCATTATGACTATAATGCTGATTGGCCCAGACAACTTGTGTTGGAATGTGATTGTTTTCAGGTGTAATCTGATTGGTCAGTTTTGATCAAGTGGTCCCGGTTAGTGTGTCCTCACTGTAATAAAGCTCCACTTATACAAAGGGAAAATATTGTTGTTACTTAACCCATGAATCAAAACCAATAGTTAGGGTGTAATAGTCAAAAAGACACAAAAGTAAACAAGGAACTATAATATACTAGTGACTAATAGTGGGGTATAGAGTGATTCCAATAAACCTGGGCATTACTAACTACACCAATACACATTATTAGACACTCACTCTTTTGTTTTCTTTACATCTAATAAACACTGACTGCTAATTAGTAGTGCCCAGGTTTGTTGGAATCACTCTAGTCTTTCATCAGTTAGAGTGATTTTATTTAACCTGTTAAATAAAATCGTCAATGTGCAATAGTCAAGTGAAAACAAAAGAACACAATGGAATTATAGTGAATGTCTATTAGACTAATAATATATATTTCACAGGTTAAATAAAATCACTCTAGAGTGATTTTACTTAACCCAGAAAATAGTTAGTAGACTAACCATTTTGTATGTTGTGTTCATTTGACTATTACACACTAACTATTAGGGTTTGTTTGACAGGTTTTAAAACCCACTCTATGATATTAAATCAGTCTAATAGCAACTAGTGTGTAATATATATTTGCATATATATACACATGTTGTAGCTATAATGTGTTCTACCTTAATTAATAATTATTTGTTATTTTATTCAAATACATTATATTGTTTATTGACCAACATTCTTTTTTTTGTTAGACTCCACTTGGAATCATATTTCAAAATGAAAATGTGAATGAGGAAATGTTGTCCATTCTACAAAGTTTTCATGACTATCTGCCCACAACTGGAGAAGATCAATTTGACAGTCAACTATTTGCAGGAGACCAGTTAACGGTCGAAAGAGCTACCAATGTCATAACTTCAGTTTCCAATGGCTACTCTGCAAAGGATAGACTTGAGGGGATACATTTACAGTTGGGGGACTGGCATGCAGCTGTCAAAATGCTAGATGTAAGTTTCATAAAAAATATATATTGAAATACAGTTGAACCTCTACTAACGGCCACCTCCCCACAATGGCTACCTATCTAGTATATTGTTGCTTGTTGCTTTCGGTCAGACAACCTTTATTGAAATAGGTGTACTATAAAGAATACTAACGAGCATGAAACAATATACAGTGTACAACCCCATACCCTACCCTAGTTGCATATTCATCTAAATAAATAAACCAAAATTCAAAAGGGATTGTAAGTGTTTTTATTATGTTCTAATGCTAATTATTTTTTGCTTAGTTGATCTATCGCCGTTTCTACTCAACTAAATCAGATGGAGACCAGTGTACTCTGTACTCTGATAGAACTTTAATAAACCGTCGTAATGTCACACAAGATCCACATGCAAACTATCGCTCAGATAGAGACTTTTTTCTGCTCATTCTACAGTCAAGAGTAATTGTGGCAGCAATGAATGTTCTAGGGTTGGATAAGAAAGACAGCAAACCAACAAGATTTGTCATTCCTGATGATATCTCTACTTATCCTAAGCTACAAAAACTTGAAATTCTCCATAAGGCTGCAAGTATGGTGGTAGACAAGTCATATTTAGAGAAGATAACCTTAGCAGGATGGTTGATGATGTCCTCACGGTTGAAGAGAGAGAGCAAACCATCAACAATCAAGTGCTAACAACTGATGGTCGCTTCCCATGCAGATTTGCAGACTGCACATTCTCATTTAAATATGATGGCAAGAGCAGAAGAAAACATGAACTGTCTCACACCCCACCTCCCATTATTCAAGAATCCACTAGTTTTGTCACTTCGGGGAAACCTAAAGTAAACAAAACCAAAGAGGAAGAGCATGATGATATATTTAACTACAACTGCGCTTTACTCTCAGATGGTCTTTTTTTCCAAAATTTTTTGGATGCCATTTCTGAAGGTGACGGCCTTAGAACCATGAGACAGTACAAGTACATGCTGCTTTATTGTAAAAATGACAAACAGCACAGCACTAAATATGCACTGGAGTGCCTGTATCAGTTCTTTTTAATCTTTGCTCTTCTTTCACCCAGAGATGGTGAAAGGTTTATATGGAACAGAAGTGTAAATAATGCTGGAGGAAAAGGCAGGAACATAGCTCTGGACCTTGACACTGAACACAGTAACAATTACTGAAACAAGCAATTAAGAATTTGGGGCCAAATCTCACTGAGAAATCTGTCACACGCATTTGCCAAGCTGAAAAAGCAACAAGAACAATTCTTCAATCAGTGGATAAAAATCTACAACAAGTTACTGATCCAGGCAAGCATTCATCTGTGTCTTTAGAGCGTGACTTGTCAGAGTTGGTGAAGAGGCTTGTGAATGTTAAAGTATTTGACGAGGAGATTGGACGTCAGTACACTCATTACTGTAATTTTGAAAGAGACCCATTTAAAGAGTTAGATATTTCAAGTATTTACAAGTGGATCAATGGACACAAAAGCAATGTTGATATTGGAATCAAGGCAAGATAGTGTGAACTTATCTCAAACATAGAGATTTTACTATTAATAATTATTTACTATTCCTTAATTATGCAATACCTAAATAGCTGAAAAGTTACATAATTTATGCAATTTTGCACTGAAGTATTATCTCTAATGAATTTTTGTAGACATTCATTAGAATATTATGAACTTGTTCATTGAAGTGGTGCAAAAATGCATATACATATATACATACATACAGTACTGGTATATACACCTATTTCAAAAATCGTTGTCGCAGCCGAAGCAACAGTCAACACTCCAAGTCTGCAAAGGAATTCGGTACTTTTTCTTGTAATTAATTTATTCAGTTGTGGCCATTGTAAATAGTTATCATGAATGTAGTTTTTCAACTCATTAACTGTTTAGAAGCGTGTTTTTTTATGCCTGCTCTTGTTCAATGGGTTTAGTACCTACAACAGCACGTTTGTAGTACTACGAAATATTCGGTTTAACACCTGAACTACCACTTCAGCTTGCCATAATAACATGTCACAAACGCATGCAACCAAAATATTCTCTGAATGAATGAATTAAGAGAAAAATTACCAAAATCCTTTGCAGTCTTGGAGTGTTGACTGTTGCTTCGGCTGCGACAACGATTTTTGAAATAGGTGTATATACAACTTTTCCATTATTGTAGTACAACATTGCACTTACTTTATATGATTGCATGTATACATGACAATTGTTCATTGTTCAGACGTTTCAAATTGAGCATCCTCAAAACTAAAATTCTCAAGAACTTCCAATACAGCATTAGGAATATCATTGTATGATACATTTGAAGACATTCCACTTTGTTCATTAAGTTCTGAATGCAATTGGGAGCCATCTAAGTTGTCTAAAATAAGATCCACTAAGTCATCGTCATCTATCACATTGTTCCATTCATATAGTGCCAAGTCAAGTTCATCTTCAAGATCAATATCTTCACAATTTTCAAAACTTGATGTATTATCAATTGGACTTGGAATGTCAGCAAATACTTGACAAATCAGATTTAGAATGTGAATAGCATGTTTCATATCCCATATTTCAATGAAACTGCAGACATCTTCGATTGTAAATAAATGACTGCAATGCTCTAATACCTGAGAAATCTGTAAATCTGAAAATCCAATCAACAATGGAAGAGCGGTTTTGTGATTTTACTATTCCATGAGCATGTTTTCCCACTAACTCTCCTACCAATGATTTATGATAGGCAAAAAGGTTCTCTTCCAGCTTCTGCTTTTGACTTTCTGTGACTGCTCTTTCTCTTAAAATAACAGGTTGTTTAATATGTTCTTGTGTTGAAGGATACCTTGTTTGCAATCCACAATCAGTTGATTCACATTTACATAACTGAGCACAATTGTCACAACAAAGATGAGGGACAACAGGTACATATGCAGCAGTGTCGTCAAAGTGTTGAAGTAAACCCTTGCGCCTACATTCTTTCAGATGTATAAAGTCTTTTATGTCTTTTTCAACATGTGTGAGCAGAAGTCCATGGAATAAAAGGTAGGATACACTCTGCTTACCATCTCGTCCAGCTCTACCAGTCTCTTGAACAAAGGCTTCAAGATTTTTTGAGGGTCCAAAATGTATTGTCCTGTGCACTCCCTTGCAATCAACTCCCATCCCAAAGGCAATGGTAGCCACCAAAATACGAATGCTGCCATTATGGTCTTGAAAGGACTTGAGAACTGATTCCTTATTACAGGGAGGAGAACATGAGTGGAGCATTTCCAGAATTACATTTCTTCTATCTCCATGTTCGTGTGCATAAATACTATCCCCCAACATAGATCTCAAGGTTGCATAAATGTGGCCACACTGTTTAATTGTCTGACAGTAGTGTAATAATTAAGCTTTTTATTTACAACTTTTTTACAGGCTTATGAAGGGCTCCCTGCAAGAACGAAGTAAGTGACTTGTGATCAAAATCTAAATTCTCCTCAAGATTCTTTGAATTTCAAAGGAGAATTTGGGTTTTGATCACAAGTCACTTACTCCGTTCTTGCAGGGACCCCGTATAGAGCGTTCAACCCTCTCATTTCAAAATGTGACAGCTTAATTAAGCTTAATGTTTTACTTGGACACCAACATCAAGCAAAGATATAATTATTGACTTGTGAGTATGCATATGGAATACATATATATGCATGTACACTGTATAAATATACATGTATGCTTGTATGTAGACTTTGTGTTTGGCAAATTAGTTATGGTGGTGACCATAAATTGCTATACCTGTCTGAGCAGTCTGATTAATAATGGATATATATTATCATTACATATATACATGTATTATTATTATTTATGTATTATAATGTACGATATTATAAGAACGTGTACTCCATGCCACATATTTCCACATGTTTTTACAAATTATGGATAGTCATTTTCCATGAATCTAAGAGTTTTATGGCCATATTTTTTTCTTTGAAAGTTCAATAATTCTGCTATCTTGTTTTCCCATTTCTTTTTCCCATTTTTTTATTTCAGCATCCATTAAAGTTAATTTCTTTAGCACCTGTACTTGTATTCGAGAAAGTACAGTTTCATACTGGTTTTTGTAATAGTAGTGGAGTTTTTGTTTTTTGTGAGAGCATTTCTGATCTTGTCGATTTTTAGCACGTCTGGTGTTTTTCCAAGTATCTTCTCTAACACCTTTGCTGTTTTTGTTTGATAGATAAAGGAGAATTAGGTAATCGGACTCTATTGTTGTTGGGGTAAATGAATAAGTGATAAATAATGTGGGGTGGAATTGTGGATAAAAGGGAGAGGGTCTTCATTGGGACTGTAGAATATGAGCTCATATGATCACTGAAGCATGAATTTAGAGGTAGGGTTGGTAAACCCAGTTTAACATTACTCATCAGGGGTTAAGACGTTAAACTGTTGTCATTATGGTAGATGACAAACGTGTTTCATACTTCAAGGCCTTGAAGCTTAACCCTACACGTGGTTACCAAATAAATTCATGCAATAGTGCAAGGGACATAAGTGTTGGGTGGGATGAATGGGAGACTTACAATGTACGCTAACTCGTGAACATACGTAAGGCCAAAAACCTGAACTTTAACCGGAAAAAGTGAAAATAAATGGTAAAAATAGCTGAAAAGAAACAGAAGGTTGGAGAAAAGGGAAGAGCCTACCTTGAAGAATGAAACGCTGGCGGACCAGTGATCATCTTGAGAAGAATCAGGTTTTCTCCTCTTTGGAAAAGCAGTGTCCCTTCTCACAAGAGACCTTTCGGTTCCTCTTTGAAGTTTTGCTATAGTGTAAATTTATTCCAATATAAGTTGATCATGCATTGTAGTGATGTAGTGAACTCATGAAACAAAATGTGAGTTTACTGACCTTGATCATTTTCATCAGAATCTGTTAAGAAACAAAACCTGTGTAATTATTGACGCTTTTTATCGGCTCAGATGATAATGTACATTTTACTTTTAAACAATTTATATGTTGAATGTGAGCACACAATCAACAGCACTCAAATCATACCTGTCATTCCATCATTTGTGAAATCAACACGCGAGTCATCATTGTCTATAATTACGAATAATAATTTTAATTATTTATTGTGAATACTAAATGTAGATTTATGCTGTGCTCGAAATCAACAGAACTACATATACCTGATCTGAGTGGATGCTCATCATCTGCTGCTGAATTGGTCATATCGCCAGGTATTTCATCTCTGCTGTAAACTAATTTACCAGCTTCCTCTCTGAGTTTGAAGAGTGGCAACTCTTGAGGATTCAGCTTGCATTGCTCCCAAGTTTTAGCCAATGTTTCCTGGACTGCTCTTATATTATGGGACCTGAAGTGGTAGAGTGGTGGTCCCTCTGGCCTTCTGTTCACCTCTGAACAGGAGTCAAGGAATTCAACTGAGTCATCATTGTTCCATTTCCACCATACATTAGGGCCTGGTTTTAAATAATCACTAATTGTTGATAAGTGAGCTTGCCAAAGACGTGATTTCTTAGCCATGTGTTCTCTTGTAATAACTGTGTTTGTGGTATCTGGTAGTCCTTTGGCCAATACTGAAATTTCCCTTTCTTGTTTGGCAAAGGCGTGCTTGTCAACAGACATGACATCTTCAGCTTGAATATGCAAGAATGCATTAGGCACTAGGTCCTCCAAGTGCTTGTTCCAGGTCTTGCGTGTGATGTCTTCTATTCTCTCAAAGCATCGCTCAAAAAGCTCGGTACAAATTGACCTCAAACAGACCATTCTATTAATGAAAGCAGCATGATTCACTGCACCATGATAATATATACCACAAAGCTTCCTTGCAGTCATCGTCTTGGGTGGTAACAGCCTTTGGATTGCTTCTCCATGTCTGTAGGCAATATTGTGGAGCCTTAAGACTGATCGTGGACATCTATGTTCTTCATTTTCATAAAAAATGCCTACCATTTCAGAGAAGAGAAGAAGAAGATCTTTTTCACTTTCTGTCAAAAGATGTGAAAGTTTGATGGCTACTTTCAGCAGTGCTTTTCGGTAGTCAGTGGCCCTGAGCTTCTCCTTTCTAAGAGCCAGTGAAGTAATCTCTTTGAATATGAGCACTGTTTCCACATCCATTATATGCAATGGCATCTCAGTCAGGATATGTTCTATGTGGTTTAGGCAGGCATGGAGTGGGTCAAAATAAAGGACTTCATAATCTTGAAGATTCAACTCTTCTAGTTTCATTGTTCCATTTCCAAACAAGAGGGCTGGTACTCTTGATGTTCCACCCAGTTCTTCAGTAAGTCTTTCCTGGAGATCTTTCTTGAGTCCACTGGTATCCAATCGCCGTGCCTGTAATTCTGATCTTAAGTTGTCTACTTTTAGATCTTTAAAAGGATGGGAAGTATTTGAAGTCCCCCATTTACCCTTCAAAACAAGTGCTTGCTTTTCTTTAAGTGTCCTGTACTTTCTGTAGGCCATGTAATCATACTCATTAGCACGTCTCATATCACCGTCACATCCAACACAGGATCTATGGCCCCCTTTCTGATTTCCATCTTCAAAGGCTACTGCTGGTGTGTCCCCATTCATATATCTCATTTTGTCCTTAATTATAATTTCGTCTAATTTCACTGGTGTAAGTAGGTCTTTCAGACATTCCTGTCTTGTGGGGATAAATGGCAGCTGGTGAATCTTTAGCTCCAGCAGCTCCCAACATATATATGTGGGGGGCTTCAATGATTGATTGGACATCTGCATACTGATGGAATTTTGCTTGGTATTCTGCAGATGTCAAGTGTATAGCTGGGTCATAAATTTCTCTTAGCAAGAATAGCATGAATCCAGAGTTGCCAATGCTAGAGTGATCATGCCATACCATCCAGTGTCTTGTCCTCTCACAATTCTTTAGTTGTTCTCTCTGTTGTTCTTCAGACATTTCAGGGCTGTATTCATATATTTCTTGAAGTCCAGCTTTTAACTGATCACTATCCAATTGTTGAAACTCATCATCAGGCCTTAATTTCATGAGATTTTTATTCTTTTCTGCACTTTTTCTTCGAATTTCAGAAAAAGAATATTTTCTCGCTGAAATGTTGAACAATCTCTCTTCAATGTCTCCATCCTTTGTCAACACATGCTTTTTGTGTTCTGTTTCCAAAACAGGCATACCCAAGTTGAAGTATCCACTTTCAATTTTTTCTTTTGTCTCTGTTCTAAGGGCACTGTTGGGACGCATGACAGGAATAGAAACATCACCTCCTGGTTGTTTTTTTAATGCTCTTCTTACACGAGTAAAATTACCTAGGTGCAGACACGCAAAGCACGTCGGGCACAAATGACCCCAAAATCGGCAATGTTAAACGGCCTCTTTTACATTAACCTTCGTATTTTCAACAATTTGACATCAATTGGGATGAAAGTTTCGGAGGTTGCTTACTACATGTAGTGTTTTATTTTAGCATGCTAAAAGTTACCACTGACGTAATTGTGACGTCATCACGAATTGTTACATTTCTCGGGAAAATCGAGATCACATTAAAACGTTCTGAAAAGTATATATTTCGAAAGAGAATAACATTCTCTAAAACTTGGTGCAATTTTTATCTCGTTGCGATAATTTATGGCTGAGTTATAAAGGATATTCATTTTATGATGACGTCATATAAATGACATCACCTAAATAGCACTAAAGCTTTACAGAGCAATGAAAATCGATGAAATGACGTTCTCGTGATCATTATTGGTTAATAATAGACGTTTGTATTGGACGAAGCTTAAAATTTTGGTCCACGATCTCTATTAGGGATATTTTAAAATATTGGTGACGTCATTATGACGTAAAAGAAATCTGTCAATATTTTTGATTAATATTTATAATACTTATCTTCAAAAAATCAAAAATCTAAATCGATACGATTTGAGGGGCTTCTTAGTTCTTTCAATATGCAAAGTGTGAAGACAAAATATTTTCAAACAAAAAAGTTGAATGAAGAAGTTATTTTTATATATATTGTTCATAATTTCCCAAATGAATTATATAGAGCCATTCGTAAATAAACTTGCATAAAGAATTAAGCTGAAATTGACATAATTCTAAATTTCCATCTTTGCCCAATAACTGGTGCAAAAGTCGTTTTGATCGGTCTAGGATAAGTCAATTCGCCAAATGAAAAGTGTAAGCGTGGTCAGTAAAAAACTACTTTGAGTCACCTTAAGCAGTATTACACAAAATCTAAGCAAATAACACAAGAAAATTACAGAACTGTCTTATAAAGATACTTAATTTTGACGTCACTGTCATGCGCAGGATACACCTCAAGTCATAATATCCCACATTGGAGAGAGCTTTTGTATTCGTAAGCAGTAAATCATAACTTGCTGTTGATGCTATGCAAAGGTCAATGATACGAGTAAATGAGACCTTTGCATGACCTGTGTCAGTTCTATATATCACTGATATACACTGTAAAACTGATTAGCAAAACATTAACTACATGTACCTGGTAGTGCTGACGTACAAATGTACCAGTGATACAGCACTAAGGTTTTATTCATTAGGTCTGTATCACTGATAGATACACTGATGTTTTATTCATCAGTGTCTGTATCAGGGTATATTCAGATTCATGCATGTGACCGATTCAACCAACCTGGTTGGATCAATTTATTGCTCATGAATTATTAATGAGGTTTATAATGTTTATTACAATCAGTGCAAATTAGCATGCACAGCCTGGTAATGAAATATAAAAATAGTAACCGAGTGATTATCATAGGACTCATGAACTCTCTTATACTCTCTTGTTTCACAATACATACTGTATGTACACCTAATTTTCAATTATGTTAGTCCCTCGAAAAAGGTGAAAGGTGCAACCCTGAAGGCCAGATCATGGGGGTTTCTATTTGCAGCCAATGTTCTTCATGAACATCTTGTACATGTACTAAACAAGAACACTGCAGTGAAGCTAATTCAAGTGTCATTCACAATGAGTTTGGGGAATCTGGGTAGAAACACCTGGTAAACATTATCTCCCATGATTCTCTGGGGTCGCACCTTCTTTTTTTTAACAACTGAAAACTAAGTCTACATATACTCACCTTGTGAGTCAAGGCCGGGTGACTAACTTAATTGAATTAGGTGTATGAATTATTTAAGAATGTATTATGTCTTTTGTGTGTGCATGTGTGAAAATTACATGTATTAAATGAATTACCTCTTCTAGAGTTTCCATATGGTCTGATATCAATTCCATGTGCTTTAAGGATTTCCTTGAGCATTTGGCCAGAATTGGGGGAACATGATGGAGACACTTTTCTGATATTATATTCCTGAGCCTTTTTAGACCAATTAATTTCCTGTGGCTCCCATTGTGTTACATCTGCTAACAGCCTTTCAATTTCTCCATCAAAATCAATAGGGACATGGGATCTTTTCTTTTGGTTTGGGGTGGCCTTTTCCATTCGTCTCTTTGCCTCATCAGTAGTTTCAAAACTTTGTTGTATCCTTTGTGTTCCTCTGCAAGCATATGAAATTCGTTGGGCGAGATGGCTTTGAAGATCATTTTGTGACCATAATTCTTCCATATCTGACTTGAGTTGCCTCTGAATTTCTCTTTTTTTCTTTCGTTTTTCAGTTGGACTTTGCTTCTTTTCAAGAGTGATCTTAGGAACACTTGCGAGGACATCATCCAAAGGGACGCCAAGATTTTCCTTACATTTCTGATCAAATTCAGAATATAAAGCCTGGCCTATTATTTTCAACTCAGCCCTGGTTGGGCATTGGGGTTTAATAAGGAACTTTGCTTGTGTATTGATGTGCATTAGGGGAGCTAATGGTGCTTTTTGTGACTTGCTACTAGGGAAAGTAGTCTGAAACGTTGGATGAAAATCCTGGCAGCATCTACAGTTCTTAATTGAATGCATACGTCTTCTTGAAACTGTTAGCTTCTCCCATTTTGAGGGCACAAACTGCTCTAAATATGCAGCCTTTTCTTTTGGTCTGTTCCATTTCGTAATTTTTTCATGGACTTTCTTTAAAACTTGATTGAAAGTGTCTACATTGTACAATGTATATCGTAATGTTAACAATTTAAATATATTAATAGACAAGAATTTCCCTAAAACAAAGAGCTTGTAAACGTTTTTAATTAAAAAAATTGTACGCACCTTTGTCAATTCTCATTTCTTCATAGTCTTGAAATTTGTCACTGAAAAGCTTGAATCTCTCATTTAAGACCCTTATATCGTACTTGGTGTTGCTTTCATTTTGCCCTCTTTTGATGTTTTTACACGCAATCTCTTTCGTACGATAGAGATAAACTCTTGAAAATCCACAACTTACTCTGTCTGTCATTTTGAAATCTCGCGCCAAAAGTGTATTATTTGAAGCATGCGCAATCGAAGAAACTACGTATGATCTTCATGCATGATTCTAAATAATGGTAGGGATGGGCCGTTTACTATATATTGGGATTTTGTGATTATTTTATATACTGATCTAAATGATTGAGCCAAGCCATATATCTTTAGGTCTTCAGTTTTTGGATATCGCTTTGTCAAAAGCGTTTTTATATATAGCCTGTAATAAAAACACCCGTAACTTTTAATAACTGACGTCTTTTTTGTACCATGTACGCGTGCATGAGTGGAGCTCGGATGGATTCGTTTTATATTATATCCATTATATCTACACAGAAAGAAACAAATATATACAACAAAAGTAGTTTTATCTTTATTTCACCAATAGGACAAAAATATTGTAAGCATAAACTATATGTTTCTTCAACATCCGGTCCGAACCCAACGTTTCATTGCGAGCCGGCAATCTAGTTTTCTCAGCGTATTCATCAATTCATCAATCACTCTGTGTAATTGTCACCAAATGTGAGTCAACAAAATGGCGGTTCACAAGAGAAAAGATGTGTGCATTTTGATTACAAATGCGCTCTCGAGTTTCTAAAGTAAGTCAATCCCATCTATACTAAATTGTTCTTTATAGCTCAGAGAAAAACATGGTGTCTCAATTGGCTGATTTTCAATCAAATCAAAACTACTAATTATTTGTTTTACGTGACGAGATCGTCAGAAAACATCATTTATTTAATTTGTTCAAAACTTTGCAGACTTTTTCATCGGATTGAGACACAAATACCTAGAAAGGGGTTTACAGAATATTGTAAGTGTATGAGTTTATAGTAAAGATGAAACCTCGCGAAAAGAAAAATCACGTGATTGGTCACGTGACACAATTTTGGGAAATTAAACCTAAAAATCGGTAGCGACAATTAATATCTTTAAAATGGCGAAGTTTCAGGTTTATTGCTTAAGTAGTCTTGAATATACAAAAATAATTGTTTGGGTCCTAAAATTGGCCTTAAGCCAAGCCTTAACATGCTTGAGCAGTTGTTGGTTGTGAGTTCCATGTATAGGTATGATTTTGGTATGACAGAGAGTGTTCATTGAAATCATACTACCAGTATGAGTCTTCTTTACTTCACTTGGAGATCCACATTGCTGGCAAATTTTGAGCAGTTCATCAATTTTGCTTTCATATACTATGAATTTCCTCTCATTTTGATAAACTTGGTTTTCAGATTCTGATTCACTGCTTTCATCTGATTGTGAACATATGTATTCATCATCACTATCATCTTCACTACGTATGATACTGTCAGAACTGTCATTTTCAACGGTACATGTATTTTTCACAGCAGTCTCTGTATCAGAGGAATGAGTTTTAATCATCAGTTTTACAGGTGTTTTAATAGCAGGGGCAGGTGCAGCATAGTTGTGGTCTATCAGATGACCTAAATGGCTATTTGTCTCTTCTCAATGTTTCTGATGTCATTTTTGGAAGACTTCTTTTACGTGGGTTTGGAATTTTTCAGTGTCTGAGTTCCAATATCTCTTGAATATATGTGTGGACATTGTGTGTCAGCCTCTACTCTTGTCACATCAGTGTCATTATGGTTTGTTGATGTACTTATACATGTAGTATCTGATGCTTCGCCTTCCGAATATTCATCTGGGACATCCATATTAACCTCTGAACTCAAACTGGGCTGTAATAATTGACACTTTTATACAGATTTGAAATATTTATTTTTGTCTACTTTATTGTCAGTATTACTTACTGTAGCTAAATTTATTATTAATCATATTTATTATAAGAAAACCATTTTGCAATCGATCAGTTCAATGAGTCAATAAAATGTATATTTTAAAATACTTACCTCACTTTGTCTTGTTTGCGTCGTCTTTGAATCGTCTTGAAACGTTCACGTTTTTGAGCCAAGTGAGGAAAAACTGGCGGGACAGAGCCAGGTTTGAGACTTCTTTATTCTTGTTGACCACACAAAGTTTTGAATGATACCTCAAAACAATCTGGATCGAAGTGTGCACTGCAAACATAACTCGAATTAATTTTGCCGGGATTCTGGCGGCGAGTTTTTGTGATCCACAATTTCTTCAATTTTTCATATTTTGGCATCGATGATAAGAAATATTGGTTCCCTTAGTCTTTCTTGAGCCATTGGTACATCCAGGGACCATGCAATGAGGCATCTTGTTTTTAAACCTCGATTTATAAACCAAAGAATTACGAGAAGAAAGCGACTACCAGCTATTTTTTTCGTATTTCGCGCCAATGCACAAGGCACCGAGCGCGCAGTGACGTCACGAGAGATAACCGCTGACTGCTTGCAGATTCAGAAGAGTGTTCAAGATGGCGGCTTCCATGTCAGCGATTTATCGTTACTTCCAATAATTATTTCTCGACTTTATTGCAAGGTAGGACAATGAAACTTTGCAAACAAGTTAAGTGTCATAATACCTAACAAATATAAAAAGATTGTAAAATAGTGGAGTTCTCCTTTAAAGCTTAATATATATATAAGAGAGCGACATATTATTACCGTTGAATACAAGTAACTTTTGTAGGAAGATTTCTTTAAAGAATCTCCACGGCAAGAAAGCCAAAATTTTAACTCTTCTACTCTGTAGGAACTGAGCATGGATAAATCTAAGTCGCTACCAGGTATATCTCTTGTGTTAAACGGTTTCAGGTCATCTTTTTCCTCAAATGGGCGGGAATCCTGCTGATTTTCATCCTCGTCGTCCATTAATAATTAAAGTCACCTTCCAATGCATTGTTCGTGATGCCTAACATAAAAAAGACAATTAATTGCAATTAATACACATGAGAACATTCTTCAAACGAATGTCCTTCTTAGAACAGACAAACGTTTGATCTTTGACCTACTAAAGCACCCTAAGCATGTAAAGAAATGTAACGCAACAGGAAACAAAACATAAAGATAAAGATATGTTTATAATAATAAATCCTGAAAGGCACCATAGCGGGCGATTTTATATTTTACGCCCACTTCAAGATGGCGGATATTTCCGAGATGGCCTGGAATCTACTAATATGAGCACCTCAACTTCCGGTGAATCGTATTATTTTCTATTTCTATAGCTACGAGTTCACACAGAGTTATTCTTGTCATTTTCTTTGTTTTCTTCGATAAATGTTGAAGGTTATACATATTTGGAGGAGAAATCGTCGCAAACAATCCGCAATTGTATCGGTATTTATCAGTGTCTGAAATAAAACGATCCATTGTGATGAAGTTGGAGTTTTATTTTCGACTCTCATTTGCTACCGTATTCGTATGCGAGTAGAATTTTAAATGCCAATGCGAAGTCGTAAAAGCGGTAAGTATTGTAGGACAACTAAACATCAAGACAGCGGCATAAGATAAACACGCTTTATTCCAGAAATCGTGGAAAAATTCGACTCGTACGAATAACTACGAATAACTCGTACGGCAGTCTGATGTGTCACGCCAGAATTAAATTTATTCAATCTCGTATACTGTGCCCAGCGTAAACCAAAACTTGGCATCGAAATTTATAAAGCTGTTCTGAATCGCTTTGTACGTCTTAACAAAGATAGGATAGTTTGGATTCAATACGTTTCTTCAACTTGTCATAAAATCATAGTAATAATTCAATGGTACGAATAACAAAATCAGAGTCGGCGTACGGTTACCGTACGAACTTTAGCCACTGCATATTTTCATTTACTTACTGGCTATCCAACGGATTGTTCCCCTCAAAACACTTTTAAAAAGATCCAGCTTTATTTGAAAGTTTCTACTCATCGATCACTGCTGTAAAACGCTTGCTTTTTAGTGGGCGTAAAGTGTGAGCTCACTTCGCATTTTACGCCCACTAAAAAGCAAGCGTTTTACCGCAGTGATCGATGAGTATAATAATAAGTAGAAACTTTCAAATAAAGCTGGATCTTCTATAAAGTGTTTTGAGGGGAACAATCCATTAGATAGCCATGCAGTAAGTGAATGAAAATAAGCTCCAACTTCATCACAATTGGATAGTTTTATTTCAGACAATAACTGAATACATACAATTGCGGCTTGTTTGACACGATTTCTCCGCCAAATATGTATAACCTTCAACATTTATTGCAATTACAGTTTAGCCAACAAAGAAATTGCCAAGAATTACTCTATGTGAACTCGAAGAAAATATGAAGACGATTCACCGGAAGTGAGCTGTTCATATTAGTAGATTCCAGGCCATCTCGGAAATATCCGCCATCTTGAAGTGGGCGTAAAATATAAAATCGCCCATAGCGGTGGTTAACAAATCTCTCTATCTCTCTCTAAACAATTATGCTAACATTTCTGAGTTTGTGCCGATCTTGGTCGTCGTAATAACAAACTTCGGCCGCCGCAGCGATAACTGTATCTAAGTGCAAATAACGATAAAACCACATTTATTTGAAAACTAACATACTACCTTATCTATATTCGTTATATACTAATGATAATTCTTATTGAGAGAAATTGTTGATAAACTATCAAAAAAGAGAAAAAAACTACAATCAACAGTGAAGAAAACTACAGCCAAATTTACCTCGTCGCGTCCTCGTCCCCAATGAAGATGCTCTGTTTACATAATAAGCCTCGCTATGATGTTACGTGAAGGTGCGGTTACAAAGTTTATCATTTTGTCTATATGCAGAATTATTTACAATATGGTGTATAGCGATATATATATGATTTTATAAGGCAATGATTAGTGGAAAAGACAATATTAGTTTTGTGTACGACTCCCAAAGTAGCTACAGCTTTCGAGTTGGGGCACGCTTATCTATTGATTTAATTGTTTCATTTGTAATATCATTTATGGATTTGTTATCACCAATGATTTTATTCCAGTTAATTTTGTTAATATCACATAAAAATTGATTTTAGTCAAATGTGCTGTAGCCTCTATAATATGTTTTAGTACTTTGTTTACTCAAGGTCGTGTCAGAGAAACAAAAAACTGGCAAATGATCTGAAATTTCAGTACATAGAATGCCACTTTGGCAGGTATTGGATATAGTGTTGCTATAAATGTGATCGATTAATGTTGCTGTATGATCCGTTATTCTAGTTGACTTGGTTATAAAGGAAGGAGGTTATTGCTATAGAGCATATCCAAATATTCCTCACTTGGTTTGTGTTCATTATATTTTAGAAAGTCGATATTCATGTCACCTAAAATATACATTTTAGGATTTTGTTGAGATAAATTGCTAATCAGGCTTTGTTTGACATTTGGGCCATGTCGATGTTCATGTTTTACCGTATTTTGAAAGTTTATTTGATAATTTGTATTGGAGAAGTAAAATTTTATTGAAATTCGCAATGTAAAGTACTTAAAGGGGAACTGAAGACTAAATTTATTTTTGCAAGAAAGGTAGATATCCCTTGTACTAGCATTACTTGAGTATTATTTTTTGTAAATCTTTCTTAGATATCAACATAATTTACGTTCAATATGGAATATCATCCGCCATTTTGCCGTTTTACCGTCGGCTCAGGTCTTTGTTTGTGACATCATTTTAGGCGAATATTAAAATCCATTCACACATTCTCTCGGGTACAAGAAAATACAATGCACTTATAATTACTCTATATTGTTTCTGCACTTTCCCTTGGGATAGGTGACGTCTATTATGGGGAATAATTACTGAAGTGAGCCGCGATCATTTCAGCGGTTATCTATGTCTTTTTACAATTAAAACTCTAGTTTCTTCTTCATAAAAATAAAAACAATTGAAAATTATTTCAGAAAATGATTGTACACAACATTCTCTTTGTTTTTATCGAAAGATAAATTTAGGCTTCAGTTCTCCTTTAAATCCGCGATCGAATTTCAGTCCTTAGAAGCGCGCGGCGCCATTTTGAATAAATTTAATCATAAAAACTTACGAATCCAAAGCCTCGTTTCTCAAGACCTGACGAAAGGACCCACCTGTTCTCTTAAATACCTACTTCTTTCTGGACTAAACCCAGCAGAAGGGATAGGAGGAGGATACACCCCTATCTGTGGAGGGCAAGATACACCCTTCTTTAAGAGACGGATATGATGTTCAGACTGGTCATTAACATGTTCCTTGGCATAAACATGTCCTGGATCCTCTGCAGAAAACCTGAAGTGATGAAACTTTCTTATACCCTTAAGGGGTATAAAAACCTGGCTAAGGTAAGTATCCCACCCATACCATTCCCAATTTGGCTCTCTCCCATTTCCTTCCCTATACATTACACATTCATTAATATTTGCAGACTTCTGGATAGTAGAACACAGCTGTTGAGGTGTATCAACATCACTCCTTTTAAAAAGCTGACGGATCTTACCAAAGCAGGCATCAAAATAACACTTGGTATGACCAGGCTCCATAAAATGGTATGAAATTTCCCTATGTAACCCCCTCCCCACCCTCCAAGAAAAATAATGTAATAGTGTTTTGTTTTTGTTTTGTCCCCCACAGTTATCTGCATGAAATACAGCTATCCCCTCCCCTAAGCCAAAATTAGATAAATAATAATCAAGCATACTTACAACATTATTTGGCCCATGGCACCTTTTCCCATCTAAACCCATACAATCAGCTTCACTAAGCAAAAAATTGACCTGCTTCTTTACACCCTCACAACATATACCAAAACAATGAACTTTAAAAAGACTTAAAAAATAAACAGGCCCTACTTGTAAACACTGGTGTGGCAACCCAAAACTCATAGAAAATCAAAAGTGCAGTGTGTCTTTTCTAAATGTTGTGAGCAAGGTAGTTGGGGGCCAGCTGGAACTTCTACCGATTGTAGCTCGTCAGATGATGCTTTGATACATGTGTTGTAGAACTCCCGTTCCAGTCTGGCCTTGTGTACATGTGTGTTGTATGCTTGTGTGTGTGTGAGATTGTCTTCCTCTGTAACAGAGTCAATTATTAATTTTCTAAATTTATCACATTTATGACAGACATCAGTACGTGGTTCAATTAAACGAATATGAGGTACACAACTATTCCACACAGATTTAAAGAAAGTAAGATCAACATGAGGGACAACAGGAGAACAATTATTACAAGACTCTACATAAATCTCATGAACATTCAACTTGGATTCATTGGCTGGAAGGTAGATGGGTGGATGATTGTCTCGGCCATGGGGGGCAGCTGGCATTGGTAGACCATTCTCATTTGCATATTGTGTGAGGAATTTCACTACATTCTCAATGCTCTGTAGAATACAAAACCAAAAAGTCAAAAAGGTTTTCAATAAAGTAAAGAGTAACATTGCAAATGTATCACTGGAGCATGATACAAGGTTTATACGAACAGCTAAAGTACCTCAATAAAGGCTAAGCCAAAATGAGTATGACATTAGGTACTGTAGCAGTATGTACACGTACAGTACATTGTACACTGAAAGTGATTGTTATGAATACATCATGTTAATTAGCTTATGTTCAAGCAGACAATCAAGGAGTTAACTACATTTATTTTGACAAAAAATACATATTTGTTTGTATTATATAAAATACAGCCTTTTGCAAAAATTCTGTCGCGACCAAGTATATCACTATATACCCGAAGATTTATACTATCAAATGAATGTGAAAATAACGTTTGTGTGTAGCTTGTATCGTATTTATGGCTCTCCAATCCACGCTTGTACAGTCAACCATCTTGAAATGCGTGTACGGGTAGCGTGCGTGCGGAACTCACTCGGGTATATAGTGATATAGTGATATACTGATATACTTGGTCGCGACATAATTTTTGCAAAAGGCTGTAATTATAAGTATATCACTGTTAAATTTTACCTCAAATGATTTAAAAGCATTGTGTGCCTTTTTCCTTTCAGCCCATGTTGCCTTGGTGATATTCCCTTTTCCTTGTAATGCTTCTTAAGGTTTCTGAAACTTCTTGAACCTGTAAAAATAAGAACAGGTTGATGATATTAATTTTTGTGTGATGCATATTGACATTTATTGCATGTACATAGAAAAATAGTTGTATTTTAATTTAATAAGTTAAGTTTACTCTGATGTAACTTTTTGAATGATATTTGTAGTGAGTTAAGCTTATACAGAAAAATTCAAATCAAAAGCTTTTATTCTAAGCTTTTACATAACTTTTGTCAAATATTAAAGTTAAATAAGTCTTACATTGAATGTACATGTACACATGAATGAGCTAAGACTTACCAATGTCATGTATAAATCACCAAGCGGATTCACAAATTGTCTGGCACAGGAAAAAATCTAGAGATTCCAATGTTGGTATATCATTGGTATATCATTGGTATATCACGAAGTATACCAACATTGGAAAAATGGTTACATATTCCAACATTGGTATGGTTAATTATGATATTCCAACATTGGGATATCAAAAATAATATACCAATCTGAAACCTAAATGGTTTTTCATTGGTATAGCTAAATTGTATTATTCCAATGTTGGAATATGATAATTAAGAAACCAAATGGGTATATCATTGGTATATCATTGGAAATACCCAAATATACCAACATTGGTAAAATGGTTTCATATTCCAACATTGGTAGGCTATTTCAGTTTCATATTCCAATATTGGGATACTATTAGACAAGTGTTCCAATGTTGGTATGTCATTGGTATATTGTCAAGATCATAGTATACCATGCTTGGTATTCTTGGCTGTATTTTAACTTACCAATACTGGTAAATTTATTGTAAATTAAGTATTCCAACATAGTATCTCAAAGTGGTGATTTGTTATGTGCTTTGAACTAATTTACTTTATAACATGATGTTACATATCCAGGAATATTTAGGAACATTTTGCTATTAAAGTACAGATGGGGCTAATTTTGAAAAAAATATAATATGAACTGTTCAAAATAAATATATTTCAAAATAAAATATCTCAAAAAAGTTTCTAATCACTGTCAATGTCTTGAGTTTCATCCAAATCTTGGCTTTCAGCAACATCTTGAGTTTGATCTTGTGCCAAGATGATCTTCTGTAGTTTGCTGACATCTCTTAGTTGAGCTTTCTTGAAATTTAGAGATTCGGCATCAGAGTCATCACTATCATCCACACATCCATCTGAAGAGGGACAGCTGGTTGGAGGACTTGCCCTCAGAGACTCATCAATAGCCTGGATATTTCGTTGGAAATGTAATGTCCTCTCTTCCTAGTGAGATGAAGTTCTCTCCATCCAATATTTTCACGTACTCGTGGTTTACCAATTGAATGGCCATCTTTTTTGCAAGATCATATTTGCCTATAGCTCTTGACTTAACTCCAAGGACTTTTGAAGCTTTCACCATGTTTTTTATAAGAAAGGGAGCGGAACATTGCCTTCCTAAATGCGACTGTTACAATTAATTGCGCACTGTACGCACTCAGCGATGTGATGTCTGCAGAAAAATCTAGTGTTTTTGGTTTCTCGACATCAGTAGCCACATCTGAAACAAAGGATTAATTTTAAGTACTATTTAGTATGGATCCGAGCAGAAGGGCCAATGTTTTATTCATCTGAGTACTATCTGTATCGTGTTATAAAGGTCTGGGCATGTGACCATCAGACAAGTGAAAATAGGGTGCCTGGTATCAAATAAAACTCCATTAATTTAATATCCTATTTTTCAATCCACTGACAGTTACTCACCTTTTTGATTCTCTTTACGGGCCCGTTTGGCTGGAGGGCTGGGATCCTAGTTAGAAAAAAAGCAATAATATTTTGTTATTGTGATATTAATTTATGGTTGCCGGGGTCATTTAAATTATCACCTCAAAGTTATATCCATCTTGAATTCTGCGGTTTTTCTCTGATGCCCAGTTCAGAATGTGTTTTCTAATTGCACCTGAAATAGATAGATAGATGTGTTTATTCACGCCTCTTGCAGATTACATCTGAATTGCAGGCAAGGGTCAATAACATACATAAATAAATAATGGTTAATTAATAACAATACATATATCAGGAAAACTACTATGGTTATTGGCATACTACATACATGTACATACTAGTTATTATCTATATAAACTTACTTTTGCCAAAGCCAATTTCCTCAATCTTTGCTAGAGGCTCCAACATCATTACCATCTCAGATAGTATGAGACTGTTGGTGTTGTTGCCCTTGAAATACACTTTGGTATTCCCAGGCCATTTGTTATTGCATTCAGACCTTATGAGCTTGATTCTGTGTAACAGAAACACATACATGTTATTTCACAGTAAGAAGTGTCAAGTTGCAAGGCTACTTAGGAAATGAAAAGAACATACAAGGAATACTTCAAATATTATTGCTCTGAGTTTATGGCCGGTACACCTAATGTACATGCGCATAGGCAAACATTAGCCTGAAAAACATAAAATAAACATGCATTTCTTACTTAGTATTATATAGATGTTTTAGTTCTGCCGGCATTGGATTTCTCTGCCCTTGTGATTTGTTTTTTTTTCAGGATGTTCAGCCTTGCTTATTTCTTTCACTTCTGTTGACTGTTTGTCTTGAAAAAAAAAGGGCATTATCAATGGCATTGCATTCATACCGATGATACCCATATATATATACAAAACTGATCCAATCCAAAATACTAACCACACAAGTTTTTTACGCGACTAATTATTAGAAGCTGTTTTCCAAGTGATGTCACGCCCATCTCTCTGAGGCAGTCCCTATCAATGACTTTTAGTGCTTCTCCATTAATGTCAGCATCTGAAACGTGTAATGATTCAAGTCACATAATAATAATAACTAAGCCTTAAATTTATATAGCGCCATATCTAAAACCCTACCACGGCGCTGGTATACTAATGTAAAATAAAAGAGAAGAAAATATAAATAAAAAATTAACTAAAATTATAAAATATATTATATAGAGGATATTACACGGCGGCGCGAAGATATGAATTTTATTTTCGAGTGGTAAAAACATAGATCATATTCGGTTGTCTTTGCTGTGTTTTCGTTTTCATTTTCTTCTGAAAACTTAACTACTGAATCAGCGTCGGAGACCTCGGCGAAAAGTCGAGAAGCCGCCATTGTTTGTAAGAACCGAGCGACAAGAAGCAGAAAAGGCGGGAAAAAGTGAACGCGAGCGTACATCCGGGATCTGTGGTACAAAATTTTTCATATTTTCACTAGTGTCGTAGTGAAAATATGAAAAATACGAGTGTTTTAGTTTCCAGTAAAACACTGACATCCATATATAAATAAATATGTAATTGTAAGCTTATATGTCTGAAACTTTGGATCATTAATTAGTGTAAGACCTTTGCGAGAGTACCTTCAAATAGTTTTCCTCGGCAGCAATCCCCCATTCCATCGATCCACGATGAAACTTCCTTTGAAGTCCATTCTGTTTTATTTATAAGTTATGAAACAAAGTTAAGCTTACTTTAATACGAAATCTTACTTGCATATAAAAAAAGATTGATAGGCATGCATGCACACTGAGTTCCCGAGTCTCGTCAACGCTTATAAAAAAACTAAACCATTTTCTCGCCTAAATAAAGTTCAATCATTTTCTATGGGTTAGATGCTTTTGTTGCTCTATTTATTTCACCAATATGAATTATGTTGGAAGAAGAAAAATGCTATAAACTAAGAGTAAGAAGGCCCGACGAAGTCTTTTATCTGGCCACGGCACGTGATGCGGATCGTGTTTGATCGATTATGTTGGTACGTCCTGTTGTTGGAAAACTAACACTGTCTTTCATGCTTTAATTTGAATAGATACTTTTTACTTACCTGCTATCTTCTTTGACATCTTTCGGTTTTAAAGTTGAAATAATGGTGTAAACTAAACTTCCCTGACAGAGTCTCCACTTCGCCACTACAAAAACTGGAAGTATAGGCGGGAAAAACCGCTGACTTGTACAGGTCCGCTATGTATGTTGCATTGTGGGTAAATAAAACCACAGGAAGCCCGGGACGAGGTACCAGAATGATTAGGGACTGGTGTCGTGGTGAACGATGAAAAGTGTACGCAAATCAAGTAGTTTCTTTCTTTTTCACTTGTCAATATTATGGAACAGCCTTCTGTTTGCTATTGTACCGATTCGGAAGAATCCGTAAACATTTCTAAGTATGGAGATTCTCATATGGAAAGCCATGGCTGCCTTAAGTGAAAACATTTATATTTGTTGGGTGGTTTCGTCATTGTGTTGGGTGGTTTCGTCATTGTGTTGGGTGGTTTCGTCATTGTGTTGGGTGGTTTCGTCATTGTGTTGGGTGGTTTCGTCATTGTGTTGGGTGGTTTCGTCATTGTGTTGGGTGGTTTCGTCATTGTGTTGAGTACTTTTGTCATTTGGTGCGGTGCTTTTGTCATTTTGTTCCGTGCTTTCATCATCATGTTCGGTGCTTTCACGTCGTTGGGTGGTAGTCACGTGGCTTTTCGATTCGGATCGTCTTCGGTAAGTGTTCGTACTGATATCGGAAAGTCCCGATGAAGTGTTTGGGTTCCCTGTGTACATGTTTAATACCGCAAGGTACTATGGGATTCGGCAATTGGCCAGCGGTTTAATTTATGCACATCTGTCAAACACTGCAAGTACAATAATCATCGTGTTTTACGCACATGTACGCGGTACAGTGTCGGTGAAATGGAGGAGATTTTGCAAGAGATTAACCTGGAAACCTTGGTTCAAAGGTTTTTGGAAGAGAAAATAGACCCAGAAGCCGTGGCTTCGCTTTCAGACCAAGATCTTATTCGACTTGGCGTTCATACGATTGGAGATAGAGTACGCCTAAGAGCTGCATGCCAGAAAAGGCGAGAAGATACCCAGAGCCCTTCAAGTTCAAGCCGTGCACAAGAGAGGTCACGGCTATTCAGTTTATCGGGCTCCACATCCAGAGGTACTTCATCCAAAAGAAAAAAATCAGCACCAAAGCGTTCGTGGACTGTTCAATTTGTGTGCTTGGCAAGTCAGTCAGCTACTAAAGTGCCAACATCAACTGAAAATCAAATTCTCCACAAAGCTGGATTGGGTTTGAAAAAAATCAGACTTGATTTAGATGATAACGAAAATGATGTTAAAGAAAAGATAACGTCGAAAGAGGTAGACGATGGTGTGCCTTTGGGTTTCCCACAACTCTGTTCATGTGGGGGCTTTGAGTTGATGTGTTGCACACCCAACTGCAGAGATCTGAATGTAATCGAAAACTCGTGGGCAGCCAGGTCTCTGAAAACAGCTCTTGGAGGTGGGCAAGCTAAAATCTATTTGAGGCCCATTCAGATATCACTGTCAACATCACCTCTCGCTGGGACCCAAAATCAGTCTTCAATTAAAAAAAAGTGCATTATTTGCGGCAAAGAAGTGCTGATTCGAGAGCTTAGAGTACACAGTTGGATGTGTTCCGATAAGGCGATTAATGAGAGCGATGAGAGTACTGATGAAGATGCTGCCGGAAGTGCCAATGCCACCGGAAGCGATATCACCGGAAGTACAAATACCACCAGAAGTGTCAATACTTCCAGAAGTACCAATACCACTTCAATTAGTACCACCGGAAGTGCCAATACCAGTGTCAATACTTCCAGTAGTAATGCCACCAGAAGTGCCAATATTGCCAGAAGTTTCAATACTGCCAGAAGCACCAATACCACTTCAAGTAGTAATACCACAGGAAGTGCCAATACTGCCAGAAGTGTCAATACTTCCAGAAGTACCAATACCACTTCAAGTAGTACCACCGGAAGTGCCAATACTAGTGTCAATACTTCCAGTAGTAATGCCACCAGAAGTGCCAATATTGCCAGAAGTGTCAATACTGCCAGAAGTACCAATACCACTTCAAGTAGTACCACTGGAAGTGCCAATACTGCCAGAAGTGACAACCGAGAAGTTATAGCAATTCCAGATGATACACCCAGTGTCGGTACAAGTGAAAATGACAAGGTCGAGGATGCAGTTAAAAAAACAATTGCATATTGTAATGATGTAGACAACCCAGTTGAAATACTGAGGTGCTTTCAGAGCTATGTGGTCACTGGTAGAGCCCTTGACATAAAAGACCCTAGTGAAGCTGAGGAGGGGGAGACAAATTTTATCCTGGTTGACAGGGATAATCTTCTCGACACTGCCTTTGATGAATTAAGCAACGTGCCAGATCTTACAACAACCCTGGAAGTACAGTTCTATCACGAGGTAAGAGCAATGAATGTGACATGACATTATTAGCAATTTTTAGACATTTCATTTGAAATATACAAACTATAGAAATATCCTTCTAATTTTGTGTCATTACTAAGTCTATTTCACTGTGTCACATACGGTATTTCATTGGTATATTTTTTCTGCAGGGTGCTCAAGACTTTGGTGGGCCACATAGGGAATTTTTCCGTCTCATTTTAAAAGAAATCAAAGAAATGTACTTCGACAAGGGTTTAACTGGCCGTCTCTTTAAAAACCTCTCAGTCGTTTTCGCTTCTAAAATAAATATCTCCCAAACTCTAGCTAATGAAAGACTATATCAAGGTTAAAACTAAAACGGGTTTGGTTTGCTTCAAAATATTTTTATTTTATTTTATTTTATTTTTTGAAATGATTCCGTCTGAGAGCTGGTCAAGAGGTCAAATTTGCATGAAATTATGCACTTTTTTACGGCGCTGTACAAACTTCGTCTCGCATTATCCAGCGAAACTTTTTGTATCATGTTGTAGATAAATGTATCTAGTTTGTCTAGAGGTAAAGCGTTATTAATCGGTTCAGCCGTTTATGAGAAAATTAGTTGATAATTAACCCCACTAAGATCTAACTGAACGGCGGCTCAAAATTACCCAACTTTACTCGATTATATTTTGCAAAAGTGGCACCTCGCTGGACTCTCTCATTGACACAATCGGATTGAACATCATTTCATTTATACAAATCTGTAAAAACCTGTGTACGTTTTGGATATTTCAAAAGTTACGACAATTTCAGTTGGTGCATGTTAGACGATTTACGAATATTAATTGGGTGCAATATCTCAGATATCTTATCCATATGAAGTTGAAAACAGCTTACCTCCTTCCTAAATCGCTCATGTTTCCCATTTTACCCATGCTAGACTTCATTCCAGGTCAACATTTCCAAATACAGCGATTTAGGAAGGAGGTAAGCTATTTTCAACTTCATATGGATAAGATATTGCACCTAATTAATATTCGTAAATCGTCTAACATGCACCAACTGAAATTGTCGTAACTTTTGAAATATCCAAAACGTACACAGGTTTTTACAGATTTGTGTAAATGAAATGATGTTCAATCCGATTGTATCAATGAGAGAGTCCAGCGAGGTGCCACTTTTGCAAAATAATCGAGTAAAGTTGGGTAATTTTGAGCCGCCGTTCAGTTAGATCTTAGTGGGGTTAATTATCAACTAATTTTCTCATAAACGGCTGAACCGATTGAATAACGCTTTACCTCTAGACAAACTAGATACATTTATCTACAACATGATATAAAAAGTTTCGCTGGATAATGCGAGACGAAGTTTGTACAGCGCCGTAAAAAAGTGCATAATTTCATGCAAATTTGACCTCTTGACCAGCTCTCAGACGGAATCATTTCAAAAAATAAAATAAAATAAAATAAAAATATTTTGAAGCAAACCAAACCCGTTTTAGTTTTAACCTTGATATAGTCTTTCATTAGCTAGAGTTTGGGAGATATTTATTTTAGAAGCGAAAACGCGACTGAGACGGCCAGTTAAGAGATATGTTGTTTGATAGGTACTACATGATTGGGATCATTTTTGGTAGGTACACTGTATAATTAGCCACTTTAGAAATGAGTAAAGGACTGGGAACAAGTTTTTAGAATTAATCTAATTAAGAAATGAACCCCATCACAAGTGACCACTTAATTACTGACAATGCTATAAATTGATTATAAATGTAAATGATACAGACTGTCTCAATGGTGATAATGGCCTTGTTTCATGAGTTTACTATTTACACTTATGCAAATACAATGTAGTTTATTCATATATACATTATACTGGTAGCTATTTCATGAGTTTGGAAAACAATTACATGTATCTCAAAGTATATCGCAAGACTTACATTTACCATACCAATAAAAGGCTGAAACACATATATATATCATATATAATAATAATTATTATTATTAGGCTGATTCAATTAACAAGTCTCTATACACTAGAGATCCTTGTTTCCCAAAACATGCAGTGATGATAGCAATCTTTTTTCAATTCTTTGTTATTACAGGCCTAAGCATGTTGCAAAATGGTAAATTACCACAGTTCTTAGAAGAGGAAATTATTCAAAAAATATTTTCCTCAGATGACTATGATGATGCTCCATGTATTATGGAATTACGCAAAGGCTTAAAGAAAGTTGGTATTTATCAGGTTGTTTTTTAGAGAAAAGTTGATGAATTTTATTATCACAATTCATGGACCTTAATTTTGTACATGCATTCACAGATTGGTAATCAGCTGCCTATGTTTCTGTATCTATTGCGACCTTCACCCTCTGGTAACTTGCAACTGAAACAACTCACACACTTGCTGAAACCAGCTTTTAGTGAGGAGGGCTCTAATAACAGAAAGTATGAAAATGCTGCATATACTGCTTTCTTGAAGTACCTGAGAGAAGTTGCAAGTAAGACTAATACTGAATTCACTCTTATCATGCATACTGATTTTTCAGATCAGCAAACTGGTTTCTTTCTCTTGCAAACAGCCTATAATATCTCAAAGAGTCTGTCTGAAAGAACATTTCTGGAAAGTTGTGATGGTATAGGATAAAATCTAAAAAAGTTATCGATTGAAGAAAGGAAATGAAAAATATGAAAATAAAGTAAATATAAATATTTGGTATAGACAGGGGGAGGATGGCAGACTGCCGAGGGAAACTAGTGTCTTTATATATGATAGAGGGGGGAAATACATAAAAATATAAAGTTATATAAAAAGGAAAGAGTAAAAAGTAAATGTTCTTTCAGACAAACTCTTTCAGATCATATAGTCTGTTTACACCAGAAAGAAATCAGTTCAGGCTGATCTTAAAAATCAGTACGCATGATAAGAGTGAATTATTGAAGGTTTTGCATTCATTAAATGTAATGAAAATTTTGTGACATAATTATTTATCAAGTTGTAGGTATACAAATGAGGGGTCAAAATTTCCACAAAAAATTGTAATTAATATTGACAGGTGGTAGACGTCAAACTTTGTCCCTCCATTCAGTGCTGCAGTTTTGTACTGGAAGTGATGAAGAACCTGTACTGGGATTCACCATTCAACCGTCACTGGTTTTTAAAGAGGCTGAAACTAACAGTTTTATTCCTACTGCTAACACATGCATTAATTGCATGACTCTAACGAGAGCCTCCCACAGTGTACCACTGCCTCAGTCAGATCACCTTTTTAACCTATATGATTTTGATTTTGCAAATGCTTATTTTGGCAATAATTAAAAGTATGCAGTTACTGTAGAGTACAAACTGTCACTAAAAGTGTGAAATAGTACTAAATCTAAATACTTTAATATAGACCTCTAGACTAGAGTGGTTTTCATAAAGCTGTGAGAAAAAGATATTACAATAATAATTATGATAATAAACTAATACACATTAATATATTAGTATTCCTAAATTCCACTGTTTTCTTTTGTTATCATTTGACTATTACACCTATTAGTTAGTCAGTTTCACACTTTTAGTGTTTGTACTCTATCACTTCCAGGTAATATAATGTATCAATCAGAAGTTAAAGGTTAATGGATGCCCTTTTGTTGACATTTTATAGTAAGGTTGTACTCCATTTGACGTGAAATGTAAGTAAATTTGTACTGTTTTCAGTAAGTACACTATATACGTTAGGAAATCTTTCATTAGTTGTTGTTAAAAAATGTTGAACATTATTTTATTTTCAAGAATAATTATTGGTACACGTGGACAGAAAATAGTACCAAACTATTCAAGAAATAAAAATAATAATATATTTTGAAATATTGATTATTTTATCAAATTTGCTTTCACTTTTAAAAACAAAACCATTTTTGGATGTAGCTGAGGCAGATTGTACTTTGCTAAAGGCAATAAAAATGTGTTTCATGTACACTGATCCATTCCTAGACATATAAAATCAATTATTGTTGTGAGATTTGATGATATTTAGAGGTTGAATATAAATATCAATACCAAAATTTGATGATACCCAAGATTGGGGAATGTCTCTCTCTAGTTCCTCCTGACATTCTTCACTGATGTGAAATGGTGGTGCATCAAGAATAGGTCTTTCACCAGCTTGTTGGCTACTGGATGTAAAGCCTTCTACACCATAATCCTCAAGATTCTCTAGGCTAATGTCAAAACCAACTGGATTCTGTATTTGGCCTAAGAGCCAAAGCCTGAGTGGTGAACTTCTTGTTGTGCGCATTCGATGGCGTGCCCAAGCTGCTCTCCATACTTCAAGTTTAGAGTCAATCTTGTGGAGGAATACATGGTGTAGAGCGGCAGTGCACATGTTGTCAAGTGGATCTAGGATCCCTTCATCTTCCATGAAGTAAAATAGTTTGTAGTATAGGGCCAATACTCCATTGAATACATCCCTCCATAACCTCTCAATGCGCTGGTTATGTGTACTTTTCCCAGTAATCATGCTACCTCGACCCGGTCCTCTTCTTGAGATCATGTAATCAGCAATGGAAATATTTTCAAGCCCTTTATCAGAGCGTACTCTGCTAGGAAGACCAAAATTCTCTACACCATCTAAAAAATAACTCAGAAGAGTTTGAGCTTTGTTATTATTACCACCTCTTAAAACTACTGGTAAGCGACTGTAACCGTCAATTGCACCAAATATCACTATGTGCCAACGAATCAATTTGTGGTTAGTGTCGATGTGCCAAAGCTCATTGGGTCCTTTAACATTGTATACCCGGCGGTGCAATGTTTTTTTTTTTTTCCTTGCATCCACACCATCCTGGTCCACTCTGTGTATACTATCTCTTAGACGCATTCTCTGTACTGAAATGTTCATTTGTGAAAGCAGATGTTTAAGCATCGTTTCACCACAAAATGGATACTGCTTTGTACATTCTCTCAAATAGTTGTCAAGATCATTGTCAGAAATATCTGAAAAAGATAATTTGCTTAATCCATACTTTGCCATTCGCCTATACACTGTTCTTTCAGATACAGATAAAATGGAAGATATCTCTGAAATCATGAAATCGTCTTCAATTAAACTTTCCAGTAACTCTCTTGGTATGTCAAACTGTGGAGCTCCAACATGGTGAATGGTTTTAGCAGGTTGTTTTCCACTTCTCGTCTTATTGCATTCCATGCGAAGAGCCATCATACTTCTGGCATCAATGACACCTGTGATAATGATCTATTGTTGTCAAAGTTCAAGTCTAGGTAATAATAATAATTAATAAAAACTTTATTTACAGAGCTGGGTAACACTAAATTGCAATGCTAATAAACTTGTGGCCCTCTATACTACAAACTAAATAATATTTTACTACTATAAATATATATATAATATATACATGTATATGAGAGTACAGTGTCCCCCAATTAGTGCGCAAGCGCTAGAACGCATTGGACACTTTACGTGTGGACACTCGAACCGTGAACACTTCGAGTTTTTTTCTAATTTTATGTAAGTTTATGTATGTACGATAAAAAAAAAATTATGATCAATTTGCTCAATCGATAATATTTATATAAGCTTATGTGTGTTAGAAAAAACCTAAGTGTTCACGGTTCGAGTGTCTATAAGTTTATAATGTATATTAAAACAAGACGCTCAATGAGCGTACACTCGGGCTTATGAAAAGGACAATGTCAGTTGCGTGAGGAGAGACCTGACAATGACTGACAGTTGCGTGACGAGGGAGACTATATGTCTGATGAAGGGCTATGTACGATCTCGATTTACGAACATTGACCTTGCTCGCCTTAAATGCTTTGATGTAGTTTTGAAGTACGATTTTTACGATTCCTTTTCCTTCTGAATTTTTCAAACGTGGAATAAAATAAACATCCATCATGAGTTACTGAAAATAACTCGACTGGCTCGACTGTTTGCATGACTTCTGTACATATAGCTTTCTGTCAATAGATGGAGTTATACATCGTTGGTCGTGAGTTTAATTATAAACCTCGACTGTTTGCATGACTTCTGTACATATAGCTTTCTGTCAATAGATGTAGTTATACATCGTTGGTCGTGAGTTTAATTATAAATACTCGAGGACATAACTGTACACGTACTATTACAATTAGCAACAAACATGTACTCAAGGACATACGACTGGACTGTACACGTACTATTACAATTAGCAACAAACATGGCATAGCGAGGTCATGATAGTTTTTGAGTTCATTTCATTTACTTTTCAGTCTCGACTGGCTCAATTAGCAACAAACATGACAACATAGCGAGGTCTTGATACTTTTTGAGTTCATTTCATTTGCTTTTCAATTCATTTTTTGATGAGTTCGAGTTCGTGGAACGACGTTGTACAACAGCCGATAAAACACGGGCTTTAAACACGCTCATCTCACAGACAAAAGCATACGCCGATTCGTGTGGGCCCACTCTGAAAGATGTCGTTTCATTTATAACAACAAGGACATAACTGTACACGTACGACTTTAGGTGATCAAGCAGCTTCGGTGAGGTCGCTCATGTAAATGAAGCCTGTAGGAAGATTCACAAACGTATCTCTTCTTTGTGATACTACTGATTGATCTTATTGCTTCTTCTTGGTGACTGTTGATGTCAGAAATATTGAAGTATTTGAGTAAGAACGTTGAGTCCTGTGTGTCGTTTGTTTTTTTCTTATCTGCTGAGTAATCTTGAAACTCGATACGATTAAATACGTCGCATACTTTCTTCATTCTTTGACCGAACAAAACTACTACTACTACTACCGAAAAACCCATTTTATAACTCGGGCTTCCTTCGGAAGGGCCCGAGTAATAAACAGTTTTTTTATTATACATACATACATACATAACCTTACATGCTGTAGTTTATTGTACCTCCCAATATGGGTTTTTCAGTTACAAGCTTGGTCCTAAGCTTATTTAACTTAATATCATTTTATGATGAATACAAATATAGTCAGATCTGAGAGTAAGAATCAACCTGTACACTCCAGGTATTAAACAGGAGACCAGGATGACCTTGTCAAAAGAAATGATCACAGACATGTTCGTCACACAAACAACTAATTGAAGTGATCAGAATGGGATGAATTTAAGCTTAAGTTAGAACATGTAATAAAACAATAAGCTCGAGTTAAGCTATTTAATATTACAATTAAGCTTACCTAGACTTTTCATTTCCAATAAAGACAGTTTCCCTACAATGTCAGGTGTGATTTTTTCTTTTTCAAATATCGAGTAGAGATTACCAAGGTTAAGCTTTTTAAGTATTGTAAACATCTCATTTACACGACCTGCCGCCATTTTGGACTGCCTTAGACTCTTCCACAGTCCCCGCTCGGCCGTTGCACTCAGAGAGAGTGCAACGGCCGATCGGGGACTGTGGATAGGACTGTCTTGGCAAACCGGACGCTTGGCGCAGAAAATGCTCGATAGCTAGTCGGGACTTTCCGATATCAGTACGAACACTTTCCGAAGACGATCCGAATCGAAAAGCCACGTGACTACCACCCAACGACGTGAAAGCACCGAACATGATGATGAAAGCACCGAACACAATGACGAAAGCACCGCACCAAATGACAAAAGTACCCAACACAATGACGAAACCACCCAACGCAATGACGAAAGCACCGAACAAAATGACAAAAGCACCGCACCAAATGACAAAAGTACCCAACACAATGACGAAAGCACCGAACAAAATGACAAAAGCACCCAACACAATGACGAAACCACCCAACACAATGACGAAACCACCCAACACAATGACGAAACCACCCAACACAATGACGAAACCACCCAACAAATATAAATGTTTTCACTTAAGGCAGCCATGGCTTTCCATATTCTCATGTTCACTGTCCGTGTCCTAAATGCAAAGGAAGAGCAACATGGCGGATGACAGCTTGGCGGCATTTGAATCGAGAACGCAAACATTTGAATGAAGAGTCTACAAGTACAACAGAAAATTCGCTTGCAAAGAAACATCGAGTTGATATCGAAGAAGAAGAGCCAGAAGAAGGGGAAAATCTAGAAGTAAATGATCAATCGTCCATTGTAGGTTTTGTCTCTGACTTGGAGCTTGGAGTTGGAGATCCTTCGCTCTGCAATGCCTCACCAAGTTCACCTGATCCGGCAGATGATTTGGGCGATAGCAGCGACAATAAAGATGATGTAAGTCCTGTAGAACTCGTTAGTCAGAATCTTGAACACTTAAATGCTGATTCAGAGGAAATGGTTAAAGAATTTGTAGAAGATGCAGTTCTGCGCTTACTCGAGTTAAAAGAAAATATTTGCTGCTCTGAAAAACACTTCGAAGATTTGTTGAAATGGGGGAAGTCGTTACATACCTCTGGAAACCAAGGTGCAGGAGAATACTGGCCTAATAACTGGAATGATGTACAAATTATTTTAAAAAACATTGGTTTTGTTTCACCGAGGCTGTACTGGATTTGTTTAAGGCCAGAGCATCCAAGTCATTATGGTCTAATGGAGTCACAATATGAATTTTGCCCACATTGTGGTCAAACAGGAAATATTCCTTATTATTACATGAGTTTAATTGAAAAGGTGAAATCGTGGTGTTCATGTCCAGAAATGTGCAACAAAATGACAGCTCATTGGAGAGAAAAACATCATTGGCTAGCTGAAGAAATGAATGTAGGTTGGGGTTGGCATTCCAAAAAGGAGATGTGGGATGGAACCAGATTTGCTGAGCTGTCCTATTTTTGGAACCCAAATGCAACTTGGAGTTTACCAGTAAGATGTCAATTCGAGGGATGTGTGAATATTTTGTCAGCAGAGCAGATAATGGAGTCACCCCTTAAGGATGATGGAGTCACAAGGATTATCATATGTCAAGAGTGTGGTTCTCATTTTGACCACATCCCTGTTGAAGTCAGAGGTGATCCACGTAACATTGCTTACTCTGGTAAGATTCAATGAACTATACGCTAGAATGACTGTAGAAATTGGAACTAATCCACCCCCCCCCCCCCCCCCCCCCCCCAAACTGGAAATAATTAATTAATTACATGTATATGTTGTAGTTTAAAATGATCCCTTGGTTCAATTTAAATTAAACCAGTTCAATTTAAATTAAACCGGTTCAATAAATTGAACTGGTTTAATTTGGAATTTCAGGGGGGGGGGGAGGTGGTCCTAAAAAGAACTAAATAATGTTCACCTCCCTCCCTTCACTCTCTTTCTTCTCCCCTCGCATCTACCTAACTGTCTGTCTGTCTGTCTGTCTAATTATCTAGAACTAATATTAATAAACCTAAACCTAAGATAAAGTCTAACCCTAAACCTAACCCCAAGGTACTTATAGTCTTCCCCAATACTAACCCTAAACCTAACCCCAAGGTACATGTACTAATAATAAATTACTATAATGTCTTCCCTAATACGTACTAACCCTAATTATACTTGAACGGTTCAATTTAAATTGAACCAAAAATCATTTTAAACCTGTACAACATATATACTTAGTTCTTTTCTTTCTATGTATTTGTATTTTTCTGTAATCCATTATTTATTGTATCTATTCATTCAAAAGTGCAAATAAAGTTCAAGTTCTTTATTTAGCACTTATTTAGTTACAGTATATGAATATGTATTGTACTGTATGTGGCTAAATGTAATTTAGGTTGCCATGGTTACCTCCGTGAGGGGCTCGAACTAGCGAGATCAGTCCCACTCCTGTGGTACCCAACCCCAAGCTCATCTATTGGTGATGAGTTTAAGAGTGTACGCTAAGAATACAATGTACATGTATGTATGTATGTTTATCATTGAAACTTTATTTATTTTTAGGACACTGGGATGGCAAAATTGGATAGATGTCACAAAGATGAACTATATGTCATCGGCTTTGTTCCAAATTATCTTATTCCTAATAAGAGAAGTGATGCATTGGATCCATTTTTAGAACCACTTATAAGGGAACTGGAAGATGGTTTTATTGATGAAATAAGTGTTGACTATAAACTTCCTATTGAAAATAGTTTACCAGGTAAAGCGATTATAAGACATTTACTTATTTGCTGGAAGGGAGACCACAATGGTCAATGTGAGGCAGGGAAATTTATAAAGTGTGGCAAAAAGGCTTGCCATCGTTGTCATGTAGAAGCAACCTGGGTACCAGTCTCCAACCATTACTATTATCCTGGATTTAGAAGGCAAGGAAGGTACCCAAACAGGAAGAAATGTATCTTAGAGAACTTGGAAACACTGAAAGATATTGAACAAGAGGAACGTATTTCTGTGAAGTCAAGTAAAGCAAAGGAATCTGGATACACTGGTCTGTCCATTTTCCACAGGCTTTATCCTTTATATGGGTTTTTGTATGACCGAGATCTTGTTTTTGATGAAATGCATGTTCTCTCTCTGAATGTTGTTAAACATCATATACAGTTAATTCTGGATAATGTAAATGGGGAATTTTCTAATATCAACTGGCAAGAAGTAGATGAAAGTCTTGAAAACTTCCCTTGGACACATGAACACAAGACAGGAAGGTTACCAAAAGCTATTAGCAAACGGTTTCATTTTTGGAAAGCAGAAGAACTAAGCCGTTTTGCCTTTCCAGCAGCTGAATTATGTTTATTTGAATTGGATAACAGTCATTATCACATTCTTGTATGTCTTTGTCGAATTGTGGAATATGTTCTCAATCACGCAAGGAATGGTTGGACAGTTGATGCAGCAAACACATTTCATGAAATGTGCTTACGGTATGGAACATTAGTTGAAGAAACATATGGACTCAATAAATGTGTGATCACATTACACAGTCTCCTGCATTTTTATGAGGACATTCAACGCTTCAGCTCAATGGATAATTATTCATGCTGGACAGAGGAAAGAGCTGTACACCATTTCATCAGAAAATCAAATAACCACAAGAATATTGAGATTACATTTGCACTAAGTGAATCAAGACGTGAAGTCCTAAAAATCAGAAGAAGTAATCAGGAGATTGCTCACCCAACTGCTGAAAAATTTAGTTCTGACAAGGTAGACATATACATGTACAAACTATAATATTAGAGTATAATAGTGCATAAAAATATAATGCTGTTGGCGCTTATAAATGTATATGTTTATGTTAATATTATAACATCTCAATTTGATTGGATAATTCCCTTATTTTATGTTAATTTCAGGCTTGGGCTCATTCCTTGTCATCTGCTAAGAATCTAATTGAAGAAACCAGAGGTGAGAGAGATGAGGAAAGACTTAGTCAGGGAATTATAGTTGGAGGTTACCAGTGGTGTGAAATTGGTATTGAAGATCGACAAAGGATAAGTACTGTAATAGGTGTTCCAATTCAGGATGTTGCACAAAATGCATGGACAGCAAGAAGTCTTTGGAAACCAAACCATTCATTTAGAGGACTGCTCTATAGAATTGGTGATTATGCAATGTTTACACATCCTGAAGAAGGAGACACTGTTATTGAACTGAAAAAGTTTGTTTCCTTAAATGTATCTGGCTGTGCTCTTGTATGCTGTTATGCAGATGTGTATGCATACTGTGGAGATCTTTTTAAAACAGTGGTATGAGGCATGTACAATCTACACAAAACACCATCATGCTTGAGGCTGGAATGATAAGTAGAAAGATAATGCTTTACTGGAACTTTATTGACATCCAGAATTTGACAAATGAAGATCAAGGAGAGATGTTTACCATTATTGACTATATGCGCCGCCTGTTCCCAGTTACATTTGGCACTGTTGTTATTCCTTACTACCCAGAAGAGCATGATATGGTGGAAGTGAAAGGCGATGATGGTGAAAAGTGGAAGGCACATGTCATCAAATTCTCACTTCCAAGAAATACCATCAAAGCTAGGTTCTTTCAACAACACCCAAGTGAGCAGAATAAATGGATCCCAGAAAACAGTCCATATCAGGTTATTCATTTCAGTAGTATCCTTTCAATTGCAAGAGGGTATTGGGAAGTGATGTACACATGTTGGATTGAGGACAATTAACATAATGTATGTATTTTAAAATTCATACAACTCGTATATGTACATATACATTGAATGTAATGCAGGGACATAGCCATGGGGAGGTTCCAGGGATTCGGTACACACCTGGCATCTGACTGCAGCCCGACATGGAAAACATGATTGAATCCCCCATCCTTGTTTTTTTTCAGAACCCCCCTAGTGTAGCCTGATTGGTCAGCGGTTGACCCGTGCTGTCTGAAAATCAGGCTACCCCTAGTGGGACCCATCTCAGAAGTGCTGGTTATGAAGTAATATATGTAATTCCATTCCAATATAGTTAAAACAGTTATATTTAATTCAGTTATATAGAGTGCTGACACTAAAGTACAAACTACATGTATTTAGTACAAGTAGTGTAGTTCATAAGGTGCTGTCAAGTGTAAAAAGACTCAGAAAAAAATACGGGAATTGAACTTGTCACCTCTTGGATACTAGTCAGGCGCTTTAGAACTTGGTTCGTATTAATATGTATTATGCTTGACGAAACCTTACGAACTAAAATTTAATACTAACTACAGTGTAGAAGATATGAACATTTGAGATTGTGAAATTGCACCAAAACGAGGCTGGTGAGGACTCACTTGAAAAATACATACAAAACTCTGCAATACAATTCTATTTATGATCTGTCATAACTCCGATGATATTTTATCTACAGCAAAGAAGCTTTCCAAGATTGTTTATTTCTAGGTACTGTAGATGACAGTGATCATTTGTACCAGAAACGTATCGTATCGCCAAACTAAAAATACATCATTATGAATTTGGCGTATTACCAAGCGATAAATTTCTTTATTTTTAGTACTTACTACTAAATGGCACTAATTAAGATGTTTGCACCAGTGCTATTTAGTACTAGTACTATTTAGTTTTAGTACTGTTACAAGGATTAAGTATAAGCACTCTTCCTGTCATGTATTAAGTTTATGATATATTGCAAAATCTAATCAACTTCCAATATTGGTAAATGAGAACTGATTAGCTTTAATAGTGATATACCAATGATCAACCAATCAACTTCCAATATTGGTAAATGAGAACTGATTAGCTTAGTGATATACCAATGATCAACCAATCAACTACCAATATTGGTAAATGAGAACTGATTAGCTTAGTGATATACCAATGATCAACCAATCAACTACCAATATTGGTAAATGAGAACTGATTAGCTTAGTGATATACCAATGATCAACCAATCAACTACCAATATTGGTAAATGAGAACTGATTAGCTTAGTGATATACCAATGATCAACCAATCAACTACCAATATTGGTAAATGAGAACTGATTAGCTTAGTGATATACCAATGATCAACCAATCAACTTCCAATATTGGTAAATGAGAACTGATTATGCTAAGTGATATACCAATGATCAACCAATCAACTTCCAATATTGGTAAATGAGAACTGATTATGCTAAGTGATATACCAATGATCAACCAATCAACTTCCAATATTGGTAAATGAGAACTGATTAGCTTAGTGATATACCAATGATCAACCAATCAACTTCCAATATTGGTAAATGAGAACTGATTAGCTTAGTGATATACCAATGATCAACCAATCAACTACCAATATTGGTAAATGATAACTGATTATGCTAAGTGATATACCAATGATCAACCAATCAACTTCCAATATTGGTAAATGAGAACTGATTATGCTAAGTGATATACCAATGATCAACCAATAAACTTCCAATATTGGTATTTATTGTCATAGTTAACCAATGATTTACAAATGATGAAGTTAATCTTCCAACATTAGTAAGATAAACCAATGATTGTCCAACTTTGGTATATCATATAGATGATTTACCAATGATAAACCATCTTGGAATTTCTAGATTTTTTCCTGTGTGGCCTTGAAACAAATAATTAAATCGCTGAAACATTCCCTTTCCTTTTCCTGTCTCTTCTCCAGTATACTCCATCGCTTTCAGTTTAGTCAATAACAAAATGTCCTTCTCTTCTCTGGTAAACTCGGAAATATTGAGGAGATAATCGGTAATTAACTTGAAGTTTGAATATAATGTAAAACAGTTCTTCGAACAACCACATTCTATAGACTGCTCGTCCTCTCCGGCTCCTTGCTCCTCTGTTTGCCTTTCATCCTCCTCTTGTATCTGTCCCATGATGTTATATCTTTCTACATACTCTTCTGCCAGTCTCCTATGATCCTCTTCATGTACATCTAATCTCTCTTCCTCTTCAAAATCTTCCTCATCACTCAGTTCACTCTCTGGTTGGCCATGGCTGACACTCAGTTGACTTTGTTGGCTCTCGTAGTCTGCTCCATAAACACTAGTTAAAAGGTCTTCCATAACATCTCGTAGCTCAGAATCAATACACGAATCAAGGGAAAAACACTCCATTTTCAAACAGATGAGACGCAGGTAAAATTACGAAATAAAGGTAGGAGGTTGAAGGAACGTAAAATACCGGTTTCAAGCAAAATAACGAAGACAACAGTATGGTTTTTGTACTGCCACTTTAATCACTGGATTTTGCACAAAATTCAAGCTTGATCTCATTGTATGAATTAGAAATAAAAGCACAGTACCTGTTTGAAACTTTTGAGGTGTTGAAAGCTACAATTTACAGCGATTTTCCGGGATAATTAGGCCAAAACTTTGGACCTCGTAAACACGCTCGCATTCGTCCGCCATTTTGCCCTGTTGTTTTCGAATGCAAATTAGATGAAATTACGTCATATGTCGTCCGGGCCCTTTTTGCGCGACGCGGCCCATTTGTCAGTGAACTCAGTTACATTTGCATATGGATATGGATGTTTGTAAACACAGCAGATAATTATGCGTGATATACTTTGTCATGGGTCAATTTCAACCCAGCAAGACTCGACTTGGTGCATTTCGAATTTTAAATCAGGCCTTGTAATATATATATTTTAAGGTGGCTATATACTGTTTTTCAAAGCTCCGACCGGCAATATTCAGAGCGTTCAAAAACTATCTTTCTCTCTTTGCAGTGAAACGATTTTAACACATGTGTTGACCAAATGATTGAAGTTTGAAATAGTGGGTGTCGCATGGCAATCGCCATTAGTATGCTCATTAATTTATGTGTACCTTTTAGTGGTCGTTTTCAAAACCGACCGCCGATCACCCCTAGCACTTGGACAAAGGGAGTTATTTGGACCCGGTATTTATCTCAGTACGACAGTGCGCACTTTAGATCACGTCACTCTATACATTCTTCTGGAGAAAGTATATAATTTATACACAGAATGAAGGGATATATTTTAGCACAAACAAATTACTAACTATTGATTCATTCATTATAATTATAATTTTAGATATAAAATTAAACCGGGTGGCATTTTGAGCCAACGGAAATGCGCGTCGAAGTTGGACATTAACGACGTGACAAAAAGTAACGCTAATATGTAAAATTATTGAAATTGACGTGAATGGCATTGTTAGTGGAACAAAAGGGAAAGACAAAGGCTTGAATTGATACATGTGAAGGGGTAGTATTTATCGGCTTTTTCCCGCGACTTACATCGTTTCAATGCAAATAAAACTTGATGCATTTTGTTGTATATATGTTGTAGTTCAATATGGATTCTGGTACAATTTGTTTTGAACTGGTACAATTTGTTTTGAACTGGTACAATTTGTTTTGAACTGGTACAATTTGTTTTGAACTGGTACAATCTGGCATTTTTAAAAGGGATTTTATTTTGGGGACTCATTAAAATAACAGGGGCTTGGATTTTTTTAGGGGGTTCTCAAAAGAACTAGACGACTTCCTGGCACCCACCCCTCCCTTCATTCTCTCCCTTCATTCTCTCCCTACCTACCCCTCCTTTCCTTTCCTGTCTGCCTACATTAATTATGTCTATCTGTCTAGATGTCTATTTAATACCATATTAACATTTGTTTTTCAATTTTTGTCTTACCTTGTCTGGGACTCGAACTCCGAACTCTGACTGTAGACCAGCGTTGACCAGCGCATTAACCAACTATGCCATCGAGGATTTCGATGTCGCTTTAGCATCACATTTACATTTTATTTTCTATTACGTCATTATGTCATTTAAATTCACGCATGCGCGCTAGATCAAAACGTGGACTTGGCAATATGGCGGATCACTAACCATGGGTTGATCGTGAGGCTTTCTAACGAGAAATAACAACCTGAAACAGGAAACTAAAAGTAAAAATTCGCTTGTGATTTTCGTACTTGAAGACACATTTTATGAAAAGGCAAAGAAATTCCTAAACCTTCAAAGCGTCCCTGTCTTGTTCTATAGTGGCGCCTGGATCAATTCACGGACCGGGCGCGAGTTAAGTTGTGAGCCGGTTCGTTCTCTCCATTGGTTCGATGAATTTTCTCCGGGTACTCCGGTTTTCCTCCCTCGGTAAAAACGAACTAGTGAGATGAGTGTTGGGTGTACAGAATATATAATGTAGTAAGAAGTGAGTGTGAGAGTCTTGTCCCCACTAGTGAGATGAGTGTTGGGTGTACAGATATAGAATGTATAGTAAGAGGTGAGTGTGAGAGTCTTGTCCCCACTAGCCATACTGATATCAACACTTGACATGTTAAACATGATATTTATTTATTTGTATTCACATCAACGCGTGCCTGTATTGCTCTCTAGTAGAACGAAGCAGCTTGTATTCACGTCAACACGTACTCGAACGTACATGTACCTGTCTTGCTCTCATAGTATAGTAGAACGAAGCAGCTTGTATTTACGTTAACACGTACTCGAACGTACATATGTACCTGTCTTGCTCTCATAGTATAGTAGAACGAAGCAGCTTGTATTCACGTCAACACGTATTCGAACGTACATGTACCTGTCTTGCTCTATAGTAGAACGAAGCAGATTGTATTCATTCCTACCAAGTCTACCCCAATACTAACCCTAAACCTAACCCCAAGGTACTTGATTACTATATAGCAATAAAATACAAAGTCTTCCCTATCCCTAACCCTAAACCTAACCTCAAGGTACTTCATGATTATAATAAAATACAAAGTCTTTCCCAATACTAACCCTAAACCTAACCCCAAGGTACTTCATGTTGTACCAGTTCAAAACAAATTGTACCAGTTCAAAACAAATCGTACCAGTTCAAAACAAATTGTACCAGTTCAAAACAAATTGTACCGGTACAAAACCAAATTGTACCAGAATCCATATTGAACTACAACATATATATTGTATTTAATGTGGAGAAAGTTTGGCAACAAGTTATGGAGCCATTTCCGAGAAATACGGACCTAACTTCGATTTAAGTTCGGGAAATGTTTTGACAAAAAGTACTCTTAATTTGCTAAGCTGTAGTTCCTCATCGGTATAAGAAAATGGTTTGAAAATATCCCTAAGAACATATTAAAGATTTAATTAAAGAGTCGAAACTGAGAAATCAACAATAAACTTAGCAACATCATAATTTTAAAACGGCTAGATTTAATTTGTTGAAATTCACTCAGCGGCAAGGCCTAGACTCAAAGTCCAACATCCCGAGTTTGAGAAAAATTATATCGAGGATTTTCCGAGACTGGCTCCAAAAACTGTTTATCGGGATTTCCCCATAACATGAGCACACTAATGGCGATTGCCATGCGACACCCACTATTTCAAACTTCAATCATTTGGTCAACACATGTGTAAAAATCGTTTCACTGCAAAGAGAGAAAGATAGTTTTTGAGCGCTCTGAATATTGCCGGTCGGAGCTTTGAAAAACAGTATATAGCCACCTTAAATATATTAAAATGTGTCAGAAACGTATATGCCAACACAGTTCGGATTTAGTTTTGTTTCAGATATCGCAGTTATATCTGGATTAGAGTTGAGCGAGTCAATGACATTGTTGATCAGTGTGAGATTCTTAGGTAAACTTCTTACATTACTATGAATCATAGTCAAGCTACAGGCTCTAATATTATCTAGTGCTTCGTTTAGTTGCAAAATAGAAAACTAATTTGATGTCGGTACATTGAAGTCTGGTTCTGTATCATCACGTTTATCAGGGTTGGACATATGCTATATAAATCTAGATCGGGATTTGGATCAGGGTTTGGATTTGGTGTCATGTTAGAGCAATAATATATAAATTATAATTAGAGTCTGTAGATTAAATTCATTAACTTGGATTCAATGAATTGTTGCCACTCATCCAGTGTAGCAAAGGAGAAGGCCTAATCAACGCGCGAAATTCAGTCGGTTATTGTTCTATTGTAGTTCTATGTATTGTTTTGAAGACTTTGCCGTTGTATCCGTGATGTTGCTTACAAAAATCGATTGAGTGTTATAATAACTTAGAGGAAGATATATTCGATTTTCCAAGCGATTTGTCGCGAGATTCTTCAGATCTGCCCGTGTGCTGAATTCACATTCGGATAGTTTATTTGGGTTGAGTAAGTAACGTCACTACCCGGGGACAACTATTTAATGGCGGATGTGAAGTTAATCGCAAATTTATAGAACTTCTCATTGGAATATTGGAAAATATTTCACAGTTTGTTTATTTAGTACATAAAGATTATAATGGCAGTGTTTGAGGGGATTTAAAGTATTTCAAATTTAGAGGTGTTTTACGTGCTAGTCCCACTTTAATCGATTCAATTAAGTGTTTCCAAGAACTTGTCAGATTTATCTGAAAGGAACTGTTGAGATTTCTCTATTGCATCTAGTCGACTCGTTAATTCAGTTGTCTATGACTTCCCTTTGGACGAGATATTTTATCAGTGTTTATCCTGTCTGTGGACAACGTTTCAACAAACTTGGTTTGTTTGTCTTGTGTTTGTTGAATGCTTCTTCAAAGAGTGGTTTCCAAAAGTCAATATCAGGTATTCTTTCGTTGTGCATTCTCATTCTCTCACTGATTGAGGATTCCCATATTGGGAGGTACAATAAACTATGTATGTATGTATGTATGTATGTATTCTTCATTCTTTCTAACGAAAAATCGAAGGCTCTGGTAAGAGACAAACCGGAAGACCCAGATTCTAGGTCGTCAGATATGCGCATGCTCAATATTTTCTAACTTCCGTTGACAGAAAGTCGGACTACAGCGAAGTTAAAAGAAAAACAAATATCAGCGGCATATATAGTATGAAGAATTTCGAGTTCATTCTACAGCCAGCAAGCTGGAGCGTGTATTAACTGAATTACAGTGAAATGTTCAAAATATAATTTTAATCACAGTAAATATAAAAGCAAAAATATATTTAGCTAGATCTTCCGACGCTTGCGCTGGATATCTCCTCTACAACCATTCCAATTGCAACCATTCTACAAAGAAAACACAAATAAAGCATTTATTCACTCAACCAACAAGAACAGACTGATCAGAAACGGCAAAAAATGCTTGTTTTGAATAATAATTAGGTTCGTGTTTTACCTTTCACATCACTGAAACTCTACAACGAGTTTGATGAACAGAAACAAATGAATACGGCAAATCTTTGATCCATCAAAGCTTTTAAGCTTTTAAGCTTAAACGAGGCATATTCTCTATTAGTCCATGAGCCAAGTCGGATTTCGGTAACACTCGAGGTGGCAAAGGCTATCATACATCAAATTGAAGCTTATCATGTGTAGATTCCAAAAATATATGATAGCAAGGTAACGTGACCTTGAAATTGCGCAATCTGAAATTGCCCGGGAAGGTATATATTGTCACTATAGAGTGATGAGTTCGACGTAGAATTGCTCCTTACAGACCTAGATCGCAATTTATAGTTAGAGTAGTAAACATGGTACAAAACTAAAGAATGTTTCTTTTGATGTTATGACGTCACTTCCGGTAGAATATTCGTTACCGAAGTTTAATTTTTTACAAAAAAAATATATTTTTGTATTAATCTAAAATTATAATGGCTTTTCGACGCACATACACAACACAGAAAGCTTTCAATTATAACTTTTTCAAATGCCGGTGTTGATTTTTTTAAGATTTGGTACCCTGTGGTGAAGAAACATACCTCAATATGAACATTTATTTATACATTAATATATTGTTGAGACTCACCTTCACGATACAGGCACACATCCTTCGTTAGAGGCCTTCACATCACAGGAGATTCATACAGGTAACGACATTGAATTCATTAAACAAAACTAACCGATCAGCTATGAAAACAAATAACCGTTGGTTCTAAGGTTGATGCCATTTTCAACTTTATAGTCGAATAGTATGCCTACTTACCGTGCCTATTCTCCAATCACATATAACGCAACAGTTGTACATCTAGCTTGTAGTTATGAGTTCAGGAACTCTGCAGCGGCACTGAAATTCTGATCAACAGTTTACTCCTTGGAGAGGCGCGCGTATTAATTCAGATCTAGCGTCAGGTCATGGTCATTGTCTTCATCTTCTTCGAAGGAGAAATGTTCGTCTTCATCCGGATGGTTTGAGCACGGCGTGAGACGACACAGATCGCTGCACTTCAGTCCATTAAGGATGCAATCGCATGTATTGCTATCGCACGACCTCTTACAGGTGCAAGCCAGGAGCTCAATTACAGCTCTTGGTGCAGACAGCCCACTCATCCACTCTATCTCCAACCATTGACTGCTTTCATCGCTTTCCAGACACGTACGGCTGCCTGTGTGTCTGCCCTTATTAGGGGTAGAAGAACACATTCAAGAACACCTCATCGAATATTGGCCGACACTACAGGAACGTGCACTCTATTGTTCCACAAGATCTGAACAATAACTTTTCAATTCTGAAAAAATGCACTAATAAGTTTGACTGCCTATTGTATGAAATGTTTTTCATAAGAGACAAAAGACCTTCTCTAAATATTCAATCAGACTCCCTGAGGACCCTAGGAAAGGAAAGGCCGCTCGAAATAAGGAAATGTGATACTAAGTAGCCCACCATATTGTCGGCCCTAGGCAACCCCTAAGGCCATGAAAGGCATTAGACGCCCGCACCTAGGTACGACAATAGGTGGGAAAATACGTGAAAGTATATATATATGTGTTTTTTTTCGTTTTTTTTCAAGTTTTATAATGATTAATATTTGCTACATTCTGTAAATTTATATATGAGTTTTAAATAGGGAAGGTACAAGTTGCCCCTGGTACTAGAAATTTTGAATAACTTTCAAATATTAATCAAAAGGCGTAATTACCTAAATGGAGTAAATACAATGACAAACACATTCATGCATTAACAGCGCCCTGAGAATTAATTGCCTTCAGAGATAATTACACATTACTAGAATTTTGAATAGGTGCAGTGCCTCTGGAAGTGGCCTAGGCGGCCACATGTGAAGCACATTACTCTGCCACGCCCTTGTGCTCCTTGTGCCCCTCGATTACCAAAGCCACGACCACTTGCCGGGCATCGGTATGGATGCATGGCCGGCTGTCGGCTCCCCTTCACCATCTTTGCAATTGTCGATGCAACCGAGGTTTCCTCTTTCGTCCCCAACAATCTGATTTTTATATCTCCAAACTCTGGCATGTACATAAGGGGTCTTGTTTGGCGAAGTATCGCTTCATACTCCGGAACTTTCGGATCATTCGCACACCTGGCTTCGTCTGCCAAGCCTTGCAGTGCAGATAACATCATAGTCGGGTCTTTAAACCTCGCGGGGGCAGACGCAACTGCCTTACAAGCTGTAGTGAGGTGGCTGCTCCCCCTGAAATGCTACGTTCAACCTTCAGGGCCGCCAACTCCTCCTTCAATGCTTTTATCTCATTTACGATCTAAGAGGGGCGGGAGTTAAAAGAATACAAACTATTAATAACGGGTCGCATATACAAATTACTGATCAATTTTTACCATTCTACTTGGTCATTACACAATCAAATATGAGTTCAAGAATTCTTTTTGTCTGCTAATTAACGAGTCAAGTTTACCTGGGGGAGGGGATTGGGGAGAGGAGGAGGAGGGGGATTGGGGAAAAAGGAAGGGAATGAGGGCCTGCCCGCAAGGCCGGGCATTTTAGATATTTACGGCCGTCGGCGGCCGTAAATTCCTATTGGTCGAAAATGACCAAAGTGACGTGTGATTGACAGTTACATTCTAACACATCCCAGACCAAGCCAAGCCAAAGCATATCAAGTTGTAGTGATGGAAGAGTGTAGTCAAGAGAATAATTTATTAGAGAAGTTCGATTTAAAACCTGAGCAAGAGCAAGCCATAAGAGACCTTTTATCGGGTAAAAATGTGCTTGGAGTACTCCCACGGGGTTCGGAAAAAGTTGGATTTTTCAACCTTTTACTAGCATCAGTTAAAAACGAAGAAACAAATGGCCGTGTTGTGGTGATTTCACCTTTCGGCAGCATTCAGGCCAAGACCAAGTGAACAAAATGAACACTCTGGGTTTAACCTTGCTGCTGAATTGTCCAATCTAATGGCGGAAGACATCAACTGAATTGTTCTGAAAGTTCAAATTGTCTTCACAACCGTTTGGCGTGTATCGTGGTTTTCGAATCTATAGATTCCGCCAAATAAAACGCGTTTGGAAGCGAACAATTCAATTTATCATTCAAATGTCAAAGAAGTAGTGATCAAACTGTTTTTAAAATTATAAAATCCTTGAACGTGAGTTAGCTTAGATAGATAGATAGATAGATAAATAGACACCTTTATTAGAGTGGTTTTCATAAACCCGCGAAATACACTTTAGCGTATTTAGCACTACTTCACTCTAATTCTTTTGTTTTCTATTGTGTTTATCAGACTATTACACTCTAATTAGTACACTTTGTTTCACGGGTTAATGAAAACCACTCTAAACTCAAATAAAGTGTAAATTATTACTTCTTGACTTGCGTTGACTTCCCAATCCCCCCTCCTCCCCCGTCCCCCTCTCCTTCCCTTCCCCCACACCCCTTCCCCAATCCCCCTCCTAACCCATCTGAGTGCTTCGTTAGTGATACTGATGTCCCTTGTAGATTCACTGCCACTACTTGTATCATCTGATAGAATAGTGCTTGGCACTAAATCATTGAGTTCACTTCCAGTGTCGCTCCCACTTTTTATTTCCTATAATAAAAAGATCAATAAATAATTCAACTATAATTCAAGTCTATTTTTATATAAGTCTATTTACTTGTAGAGCTTGACCTTGTGCCTGTGCTAGATCGTCCTCTTTCTCCTCTGCAATACACACTTCAACATCACTAGTTTCTATCAGAGCCTCAGGAGCTTCACTTTGTACTTGAGCATGCTCATCCTTTTTCCCTTGGGTTACATTTACATCGTCACAGACAAGCGGAAGAGAGAGAGTATGTAATGAACCAGATTCTGATTTCAACTGACCTCGACAACGTCTACATATTGCTGAAAATGAAATCACTTGTTACAGGGGTGGATCTAGGGGGTACAGCGTTAGGGACACCGTCCGAACAATTGTAATGTGACGCTACACGCGCACAATTAAAAAACAATATCAACCGTAAAGTTTTATCGGATGGTCGGTTTAGACATTTTCCAAAAAGTCTGTTTTGATAGTTTTTTGCATGCATGTTATTTTATTTAGTTGGTGCGATTTTACCGACTAAATAAATGTAGCTGATGTAGATGTGGTGGTTTTTTTTTGAACACCTCAATCACGTTATCCGCGATGTTAACTTGGTTTCCATTTGGTTTCTATTTGATCGCTGCGATCGTCTAAAACTGTGTTCAGCGATCGAAGCGATCAAATGGAAACAATGCCGTCCAGCGATCGCCGAGATTATATTTGGTTCTATGTCAGCGATCGTTACGATTGGATCGCTGAACACAGTTTTCGACGATCGCAGTGATCAAATGGAAACCAGGTTTAGAATGTTCACGAACATCAAGCTTGTGAGCAGTTTTACTCACATTAAATCGTCTTCAAGACTGTTTATTAGCGAATGGGGAAAAAAACACATGTAATTTTACTTATCTCATTGGACACCAGTCAGATGGAAAGGGAGCAAAAAACAGCCCCGGAAGGGTACTACCCTGCACTGCCTACCCTGGATCCGCCCCTGTGTTAGTTGATGCAATTATTTACATGGTTTATATTAAAGAGGACAGAAATACACTTGCCATGAGCCAACGGCGATTAATTTATTGGTAAGCATGTTAATTTCTTTAGACTGAACAGATGTAATGCCACGGTCTCCTTTGAATGGTTTCCACTGATGTGTAGCCCAACTAGGAGGAGCAGCACATATTATCCTATTGCTGCGCCACCTTATTCCGAATATATCCCTATGACGCGGACAGACAGTAATCTTCAGTTCATCTGGAGTGTTTTCAAATAATCCTTCAAATGTAGAATAATTATAGTTAATCATTGACTAAAGTTACTCATTGACTGGTATATTAGCACAAGGTCATGTATTAAAAGGCCATATACATTAAAATACCCACCAGCTCTAGCTAAGAGGAGTTGCGCCTCGGTTTGTAAATTTGTATCTCTAACATCAAACGATTTTAGGTGTCCTGTTATATCTCGTTCACATTTCGCAATCGGTATACAAGATATATTTTCGGGGTAGTCTTGACTCGGACCACATGGTCCACCAACAAATGTTGCGTAGCCACAAGTAGCCTTGTCCAAACATGGACTGGAGTGGTGACCAGGATAGCTTTGTGTTCCAATTTCCTATAGGTTTCAAGTGATGTACTTCAAATATCATATGAGAGAAATTGAATCAATCTGACAATTAGGAAAAACCAGGCCGAACGTCACCGTCACTGGCGGGCTGATAATTAGTGATGCCTATTTAGTTTCAATTTTAAATTCCACTTTCTATTTTTTCCAATTATCGGCATTAAAAGAAATGATAAAGAACTATGATATATGTATAGAAATGGTAACTAATGGAGAATATACAGAACAAATGTTCGGAAAAATCAGACGCCTCGAGCAGGATTCGAACCCACGACACCCCGATTTCATGACAGGTGCTCTACCCACTGAGCTACCGAGGCAACTACAGTGACGTGGAGTTCAAATTAGCTCAAAGATGCTGATTTTAACCGAACATTTGCTCCCAGGCCTCACGGAACTGGGAATTACTTCTGTAATGACGTACGAACCGCATCACGCAGTCACAGTAGTCATATTAGTAAAGTACATTAATGGCTTAACTGCATCGCGCAGTCACATTAAATCAGAATAACTGATATCAGAGCCATCCAACCACCATCCAAATTACTGATAAAGAACTATGATATATGTATAGAAATGGAAACTAATGGAGAATATACAGAACAAATGTTCGGAAAAAAATCAGACGCCTCGAGAGATAATTTGAACTCCACGCCACTGTAGTTGCCTCGGTAGCTCCGTGGGTAGAGCACCTGTCATGAAATCGGGGTGTCGTGGGTTCGAATCCTGCTCGAGGCGTCTGGTTTTTTTCAAACATTTGTTCTCTATATTCTCCATTAGTTTCCATTAAAAGAAATATCAAGAAAAAATATACTGTCAAGAATTAGTTTTTTGAGATAGCAGGATTGGTTTTAAATAGATCACCAGTACAACACAGTACAATAAAGTAGACATGTATTGTTACCGGGATTCCTGTGTGTCACTCAAGCGTTTTGTTGTTTAGCCAAATGTTCGAGAAGGGTTCTTTGCTCCCGCTCGCCGTTTATTTCTTATAAAAAGACAGTCTGTTTTAAGGCCATTCCATGGAAGATTATCTTTATCCTCTTTATCCTAAACCTTGTTCAGTATATCTGAACGCGTTCTGGTATTTCGAAGGAAGTGAGACTCATTCAACTGTTTGACGGCCGCATCTTACAAAGCTGGCTTCCAGTTCAAATTCACAAAAGTTCAACTAAGATGTGGAAAAATGCCTAAATATCGAACAAAATGTAAGTAAATGTGTTCAGTAATCTTTATTTGAAAGCACTTTGTGGTACCGATTGCCATTAACCTTGTATTAATTTATTGTGTCACTGCAACGTGATTTTTGGGTGAACGAGTGATATGTAAATAGCGTGATCTTTGACATTTACACTGGATTAGTTGTCGTGCTCTCAAATATTGTTATTGGAATGGCCCCAAAATTTTATTGCATATTTTTGGAGAGGAGGAATCCATCTATCGCTGGGTTATAAGATTATCGGCTTAGGCCATGTACCAGTGGCGATATCTTCCTTCAAAGTTGAACTATTTTGGAGTACTGAAAAATTACTAAAAATAACAAAATATTCAAACATCTGTAAAATATTTAGTATTGAGCTGAATTCAACGATTGGACTTTTCAAATGTTCTTTATAATCTAGTTATCAACACTGCTATTCCGTTTTGTAATAACCCAAGGCGTTATATTTTTAGATGGTCTGTGAATCTTGTTGGGTAGAAGTGGTCTGGAAACCGCCAGAGAACCCCAAAATAGAAAATGCCCTCGTTCGCCGAAAAAAAATAAAGGAACCGATCTCCAAGTATTTTTTCTATTAATAGTTGCCATAGACCTATATTCTGACATGACGTTTAGTATTTCGATTTTTGGCCGTTTTACGCATTTAAGTGTCATTGTCTGAGAAAACCGGGCAGAGTTGAAAGATGGGGGTCGGCCGATTCCTTTCAAATTGCTATCATTTATTACCTATAGGAATAGATTAAGAATGGTCGTATTTAAAGTTTGGTTCAGGCTTTTGCTCGAAAGTTGACCACCCCCCCCCTTGTTTTGCATCAAAATCGCCCTGAAAGACGCTAAAATTTCGGGTCACTTTGGCGCTCTGTAAAACTCATATTACATGATTTTCTATGATACATTTAGTTTGGTTGTGATATTTAGCCTATGTAGAGCTGGGTTACATGCAATAATGGTAAATTTTCGAAAAACATCTTATTTTCACTTCGAGTTAAAAGTCAGTTGTCGACGGCCTTCGGCGGTCGACTAAATTTAAGCCATTTTATGGAGGTCCGTTCTTAAAAGTGCGGCAGTTTATTTTCTTAATTTAGCCATTTTTAACAAGTTTATTCTTTCCTTTCTTGATTTCCAAAAACTCTTACTCGGATATTTTCAACGACTTCGCGTGAGCAGCCTCCGACTCTTCAAGGTAGTCGGCTCTTTTCCCGTCAAATTTTGTTTGTTTATCATCAATAAGTCGGACTTGGTTCTTCGTATACTGTCTTTTTAACCGCAAGCCACTCTTTAGTGCTTTAAAAGACCTTAAAAATCTTACAAGAACATGATAAAAGGTAAATAGCTTCGTTTCACACATACTAATTTAATTTAATTTTTAATTTAATTTAATTTAATTTAATTTAATACTAATTTAAAAGTCAATAAACACTCAGTCAGTCAATTTCAGCAGATTGTGTGACAGAAGTGTTTGATCGCGATTTTGCCGTGAAAACAAGGGTTTCAAGCTCTCTCTATGTACAACATATTACAATCCAATCAAAAGAAATATATGTAATGCCTAGATGGATTTATTCAGTAAATATACCATTATTAAACATTTGAGAGTTCGTCCGCAAATCATCATTTAGAATCTGTATGTCAACAGCAACACGTACTGAATGAATACTAATTACTTCATTGAACATGTTCATGCAATGACTTTGCAACAATATCGATATTTCTTACAACATTGCCGTGAAATAATCTGCTTCATTATCATTAAAATGGAATCAAAATTTTGTATTTGATTTATCACAGAGTAATTCAGGACAATTAATAGTTATTAGTGTTTTAATTGCAAGATTACACAGTCGTACAAATGAACGTTACTGAGTGGTTACCTGAAATAAATAATTGTTACAATTGCCTCGTGTGTATGAGAAACTCATGTGTTTCACTATGGATATATCGATCATTTGTTCGTTTTCATCTGAAAGTTCACGGTGCAGTTCTGTTAGTAGGGTCTGGGCTATACGGGGGCGTGCCGCTGGACAGGGTATCGGTTTTTGACTGGGTATATAATGTTATGTGAGTCTGTCCTAAACAGGGTATGGTAATGCACGATTGTCGTCGGTGATGAATTTTTGTGTACTGTATCAGTAGAACTGCCAGACAGAAGACAGTATTTTGTCCTTTGTCATAGGGTCATAAAATAGAGGGTGTTGTCCTAGACAGGGTGGATATTTTAGTATATATATTTTGTCCTAAACAGGACCAGGGTTTCAAACCCTCAGCGGCACCCCTATACCCAAACATGGGTCAAGTGAGTTTTAATCTACTAGTCATTAGCTTAGTTTTCTAAGAAAAAACAAATAGGTACTTTTAGGCCAGTTTCGCGTGAGTTAGACATAACGATAATAGTTTTCACGGTTTTCACGTGAAGGCTGCCACCAGTGCAGCCGAAACGTCATTTGAACCATTATTTCAGTACGCGTGAAAACTGAAAAAACTATTATCGTTAAAGAACACTTATATATTCCTTTGATTTTCAAATGTACAAAACACTGAACATTACTCTAAAACATGAATTGCTTGTATGTGGTATAAACAGTTAACGATTATGATTTTTATTCCTATCTTTTCTCATTTTCTGTTTTGGTTATCTGGATGGGAGAATGTGGAGGGGAGGGGTGGTTTTCGACGCCGTAAATTGTTGATTTTGGTACTGTACCTTATTTTTAATTTATGCGCTTCCGTTATTGTCAAGAACAGGCGTTAAACCATCTGTAGTTTATAGCAGTTTCTATAGCCTGGCTTTGACTGTAGTGCACCTCTCAAACTCCTCGCGGCACGTCTCCCGCCTGCTCCCTACCCCATCTCCCTCCTCCCTCCCCCCTCCCCCATCCCGCTTCCCCTTCCTCCTTCCCCCGTTCCCCCTCCTCCTTTCCCCATCCCCCCTCTAGGGAGCAATGGTGGCCGAGTGGTGAGAGCATTCGCCTCTCATGAAACGCTGTGGTGCCTGGTTCAATTCACGAATCGGGCACTTCATGTGAGTTGAGTTTGTCAGTTCGTTCTCTCCCTTGTTTCGAGGGTTTTTCTTCTGGTACTCCGGTTTTCCTCCCTCATTAAAAACGAACTAGTGAGATGAGCGTTGGGTGTATAGTACATAATAGAGAATGTAGTAAGAAATGAGTGTTGAGAGTCGTGTCCCAAATTAGCAGTAATGCTAGATCGATTGACACGTTGAATTAAAAAAAGTAATTTTATTCCAAACACCCTCCTCCCCCTTCCCCGCCCACCGTTCCTCCTTCCCCTCCCCCTCCCCTTTCCTCCCCCTCCCCTTTCCTCCCCCAACGCACGCTCCAATAGCGCCAGATACCACAGGGCCCCCTAATTAATCAATAATTTCACAAAAATGCTAATAAAAGAATAAAAGTAATTATATCGCTTTTTGTTTTTCTTTGTCACGCGCGCGCGTGGTACACCGCGATACACCGCGCGCGCGCGCGTGATAAAGAAAAACAAAAAAAAACAAATATAATGTAATATAATTTGTAATTTTAGCTGGAAACGTTCATTATGCTGAGTTTTAATCAAACAAAGCTTTTTCTCTATAATTACTTTTATTCTTTTACTAGCATTTTTGTGAAATTATTGATGAATTAGGGGGCCCTGTGGAGATACCCTTCTTTTCCTGCGGGTAACTGCGGCTTGCATAACCAGTTGTGACGTAAGCGTTTCTGAAAAGCTCCGTTTTTGCACCAAATATAGATCCAGGCGCAGATCCAGACCGGTTTACGCCGTTTTCCGGAGAACGGTCAATTTTTTCAAAGTAAGAGTAATATATATATAGCTCTCTTGAATGTTTAATTTATTCATAAAAAGGTACATATACAAAAACTGCCGGTTCGGGAAACGGTCACATCTTTTCCTGGATCTGAGACCTGCATGCGGCGTTTTCAAACGTCTCCACTTTTGAAAGCGTTTTCGAAAACCTCCGTTTTCATCTATGTTTTCATTTGATTGTTTGTCAGTGGAATGCGCTATATAAGAACCGACATATTATTATTATTAGTGGACGATCGCTAAAAAACGGATAAAAAAGTATGCGTTTTCAAACGAAAACGGATTAGTGTGGACGGGGCCGGCTCAGTGCGTGGACTGACGTAATATGAGACTGGACATCGACTGGACAGTAGAGAGATTGGCTGGTGAGAGTTCACTATTATAGTCCAGTTATGTCTGTAACTGAACACACTAGTTTGTTGATTTGTTGTATCAAATCATTTTTAACTCACTGGATTACAAGATATTACAATACTATTGTATCAGCAATCCAATGCTACTTTAACGGTGAATACAGCCAAATTTAAATTAGTGATGCGTGACCATGTTCAATGAAGTAATTAGTATTCATTTAGTGTCGCTGTAACATACAGATTCTAAATGATGATTTGCGGACGAACTCTCAAATGTTTAATAATGGTATATTTACTGAATAAATCCATCTAGGCATTACATATATTTCTTTTGATTGGATTGTAATATGTTGTACATAGAGAGAGCTTGAAACCCTTGTTTTCACGGCAAAATCGCGATCAAACACTTCTGTCACACAATCTGCTGAAATTGACTGACTGAGTGTTTATTGACTTTTAAATTAGTATTAAATTAAATTAAATTAAATTAAATTAAATTAGTATGTGTGAAACGAAGCTATTTACCTTTTATCATGTTCTTGTAAGATTTTAAGGTCTTTTAAAGCACTAAAGAGGGGCTTGCGGTTAAAAAGACAGTATACGAAGAACCAAGTCCGACTTATTGATGATAAACCCAAACAAAATTTGACGGGAAAAGAGCCGACTACCTTGAAGAGTCGGAGGCTGCTCACGCGAAGTCGTTGAAAATATCCGAGTAAGAGTTTTTGGAAATCAAGAAAGGAAAGAATAAACTTGTTAAAAATGGCTAAATTAAGAAAATAAACTGCCGCACTTTTAAGAACGGACCTCCATAAAATGGCTTAAATTTAGTCGACCGCCGAAGGCCGTCGACAACTGACTTTTAACTCGAAGTGAAAATAAGATGTTTTTCGAAAATTTACCATTATTGCATGTAACCCAGCTCTACATAGGCTAAATATCACAACCAAACTAAATGTATCATAGAAAATCATGTAATATGAGTTTTACAGAGCGCCAAAGTGACCCGAAATTTTAGCGTCTTTCAGGGCGATTTTGATGCAAAACAAGGGGGGGGGGTGGTCAACTTTCGAGCAAAAGCCTGAACCAAACTTTAAATACGACCATTCTTAATCTATTCCTATAGGTAATAAATGATAGCAATTTGAAAGGAATCGGCCGACCCCCATCTTTCAACTCTGCCCGGTTTTCTCAGACAATGACACTTAAGCTGTCCGATAGAGAATATGCCTCTTAACGGTTCGTTTTTGAGTGGTCTTGGAAATGATTATAGTAATTTCGCCACTTAACACTACGATAATGGAGGAGCAGATATCCAAATTGGCAAAAACAGGAATTCCATGTGCTGTGTTAAGGATGAAAGATGACTTAAAAATTATGGAAGACTTGAAAAGTGCCAAAATTCGTATTCTCTTTACATATTATTGTAGTTGCTAATTACGCATGGAATTATTTCGACCAATGAAATTGAGACTTGAGACGTCTCTTACCAGAACCTTCGATGTTTCGTTAGAAAGTTGAGAAGGGTCTGGGGACGAGAATGTCTCCATGACTTCACAGCTTTGAACTCCTGTGTTACTGCATGTTTGATAACAAGGTGCCAGTTCCTGTGAAGGCACTCACGATTGCACAAGTTATCTGATGGCGGGTGGTGAATCACTTGATTTCGATGACTTTGATGGCACCGAGTTTGATGCTTGATAGCCACTTATGATGTGTGAAATTTATCTGCGTTGTCGTTCGTCCACTTGGACGTCGTAGTCATCTATCGTTGACTCACGAGCATGACCAGTGATTTACTATATGATATGGCCGGATTTCTTCAAGTTTGCTACCAGCTTCTTCCTCATGCTGTGATTTGTGATCTTCTTATCTGTTCCCAAGTAAGCAGCCATATATTTCACTATCTTACTGGTGTTTTGCCCATGCGTACTTTAAAGAACCATACTTCGTTGGACTTCAGTCTCTCTATTTTTCCAAGATATAGGGAGCCGGTTTTTTTTTAATGCCGTGAGCTCTCTTTGATAGCCAAAGCTTAAATATTGTGACTGGGTCACGCTTTACTCCATCAGAGCTCCACATTATTTGTTTGGTTGTTCGCCGTTTGATATGAAGGCCACCACTTCTAGTTTTAGTGGGATTTTCTGCAAATTCAACAGATTCATCTCCACCTTCATGATTTTGGATTACAAAGTCCCTTTCAACAGTGTTCTTTGATGCTGATTGGATCATTGTCACGAATGTATGCAAATGTATTAAAATGTGGTCACACTTTTGTAAGTCACACAGTACCCAAGTATTTTTACACTTTATCACGAAATAATAATATGGGTTAATTTTATATGTGTATATAGCCAGTGTAACTATCATGTAATGTATAGGATAACTGGTACCCCCATCGGGTTATCACGTATTCCTACCGCGGTAAAATAAACGCGATTCAAATAAACGTGTGACGTTCGTTTCCATGCAGCTATATCGGTATTCACCTATGAAATACACCCATGATGTGATTCATTATTATATGTCTAATGCATGCCAGATGGCTCTCCAAAATTAGTCGGAGTCATCAGACGAAATCCCTTTTGCCATTTATTGATAGCCTTCTTTTGTGCTTTGGCTGCACTAGAAACTGAATGGACTATACCTGGCAACAAATCCAATATGTCATCCAGTTTCCCTTTTTCTTCTTCTGTTTGGTCTCTTTTACTTCAGCTAAATGAAAAAAATACAATTGATATTCTCATGTTATTCAATTGAGCAGTTGCGAAACTGAGTTTTGGTATACAGCGATGCAGTGTCCACATAATGTTGTCAGGCAGTGACCAGCAAGACTTTTCCAACATTTTAAAATTGGGCTTAACGTTTGGACTTTAGATGTAATTATAAAATGACACAGATGTTGAAGTATAATAGTGTAATATTACTTCGCTTGGAATTTACTTACACTCATTCCAAAGACGTCTTTGTCGATATGCTGTCTTTCTTTTTCTAAAGAATGGTTGTTCTTTACCCACCACTCATTGACAATTTTGTCTTGCACGGTTTTAAATATACACATTTCATCTGTGTTTTTCTTTTCCTCTTCTGAACTACTTTGATGAAGTAGCTCAGCGTCAGCAGGAGTGTTACTTGAAACATGTTGTGTAGTCAACATACTTGGCGTTGCGCTATTTATGATCGTAGAGGTCGTGTTTGAAGTTTCCTTAGTCTCGCCACCAAAAAAAACTCATTGGGAAATTATGCGTCTAGTTGACTCTCTGGATGCTCCGCCAACTTTACCCACCAAAGAATATTACGCCTTTTCGTTTGGGCCAAGTTTGGTGGACATTAAATCAACATATCGAAGCACTTTGGTCGGCAGACGCCCGACATTCTGAACTGCTTCTTTGATTACAACCATTTCTAGTGCTTTGTTGAGCTTTGTCTTTTTCACGGTTTTCATACTGTCGTTTTTCTTGTCTTTTCTGTTCTTGCATATCTTCAATTTGACTCAGTTGTTCCAAAGCGGGCTTTCCAGCAAATGCTTCAAGAAGAGAGAGATATTTTCGTTTGATATCATGCATTTTCGAGTTCAATTTACACCCAAAAGATGTGAAATGCTAACAGTGAAGTTACTTTTTGTACAACTGCACCTCTTCGCATTGTTGCATGCTCTGTTGTTCTTACATATATTTTGATTATTTTTTGAGAGGTTTAATTATTTGCGTTCATTTATTATTTGAGTTGCAAAATTGTGTGTTGCAGTTTGACATGCATGTTTGTCTTAGCAAAGTGTTTATAGTATAGTTGTTCAAAACAACATACAAACAATTCAAACGCTGTTGCTGTTATAGTAATATTTCGAATTATATAATTTCCAAAAGCTGTTTATTATCTGCATAAATTCCCTCGCGTTTGAAGGCGGCCCAAACAATGTATTCCTCAATATTTCCATCTTTGGAGAAATTTCCATGACTGGAGAAACTATTGAAACACTTGAGGACATTGTTTTCAGGATGAGACTGCCTATCATTGTACTAAATCGTTGTTGCAACGGTGCTCGGTGAAGACCAATGATTCAAATAATAAAAATAAAAATAACGCCGTAGGAAAGCTTCACTTTTGTTCTTTTAGTTGAGATAGTGTCAGCCTTGAACTCTCAATGCAGCATTTTTGGGAAATAAAACTATAAGGTCACGGAGTGTTCAAATTAGCATTAATTTCGACCTATCGGCAACATTTTTCTCATTGAAACTCAAAACTGAAAGTTAAAACACGACCATCTTGCACTTTTGGTTGATCTCTGACAATGGAAAATTATCTTTCAATGCATAGGAATAATTTCTAGTAACTTTTTAGTATTTTTCCCTAAAACGGATCATTGAAAGGAATTGAAGTCATAACGTCGGCCTTTTCTTGTTTTGAAGTCAATGTGTTGAAAAAGTCGCCCCTAATAATGTCGAGTACGTGTACACAACTATAAGCTCAACTGTTCAGTTTCCAGAATCATTCTGTTACTCAACTATTCTCTAGATTTAGTCCAAAGCTTAAAACCTTCTGGTCTTACTTAATATTACTTTGTTTTCCTTTTATGTATTTATTACAGACCATTACAGTTTTCTCCATGAATGAATATTGAAAATACGGATACATATTAAAGCTTATAGTACTGGTACTCACTGTGCCAGTGTTAGTCAAATAATATTACCAATAATAAATTGCTCTATGGTTTTGGTATAGGTGGAACAAGGACAGAACTCTGAAGTCAACAATCTTTGATTTCGATGTCCTCCCAAGACAGTGTTCTATCTCCTAATGTGAAGCCTTGATTACAAAGGTGAAGATGATGAGGTTCACGTACAGTACATCTTAGACATGTATCAGGTCTAATCCTCCTGGAACTGTAATACTGAACACCCAGACCAACCAAGTACAGCAACCACTAGCTAGAATAATTATCTCATGTTAGAGACGTAGATGATGATTCATGAATTGAGGCCCTAATAGATTTAGAGGATGATAATGATTACAAGTGATGATGATAATATTGAACACGAACAACAAGCAAGGCAGCTATTTAGTGAACATTTTGCATTAAAAAGCCCAGTAGTTATCATGAAGATTGCCAGAATGCACTGAGAGATGGTAAGAATAAGGCAATTTAAATCAGAGTCACTTCAGAACCCACCAACCCTAGGGATAAAAAATGCCACAGTATTACGGTATATTGTAGAATCTTTCATTGATGATAAGTGCCCGTGGCAACATGTTGGTTTTATTCCAAGGCAAAAATTACAGAAGTGGAAAAGTGCAATGCAGGCAATGAACTGATTCAAAGTGTGCAGTTGATCAATCATTTATACATTTAGACCTTTTTACATCTAGCATAAATTACCTTTATCAAATGTTAAACATTATTTTTTTTTAACCTGTGCAAGATGCCAGTTTGTGACATCACATGAAAACTAACTTATTTATTAATTCACTACTATATACATGTATTAAATAAATATAGCTGTTATGGTTTCAATAAATTGTTTATTCAATAATTGATGGCAGTCTATTTACTGATTACTCTCAATGGGGAACAAGAAACCAGATGGAGATGTTTCACCAGCCCCAGGATGGTAATGTTCCTCTCTAATAGCTGGCATTCCTGGCTGGTAGAAATGCTCTACCAGTCACAAATTGGGCCAGACTTGGTCTCTGGTTTCTTCGTACCCTGTGAAGAAACAAGGTATTTCTGTGGGCCTGTCCACCTGCACCATCATCATCATCATGTCTGACATCAAAGTTGTCAAGTGGATCTTCTCTGTAGTGTTCATTGGTTGTCCAATAATAAAATGGAAGGTTTGCATTGAGGTGTTTAGGAAACTCTCTGAAACAAAATAGATCAAAGTTCTGTGATGGCATATCCTTGGAAACTCAGGCGTATATTCTTCTGGGAGCGAGAAATGAGAGACAATATACCCCTGGGTTTCCAAAGATGCTGTAATGGCAAATACATCAAAATTAAAAAAACAATGCTCACCCAGCTTGTACTAGATACTGGTCAATAAGCTTTGGGTATTAAAAAAAATATGAATGTACTGCTAATCGTACAATAGTAGTACTCTCACATTACAGTACAGACACTTTTAACTGTGCAACATAATTTAGTACTAAATAGTGATAGAGTACTATCATTACAACGGTAATAAACAGTGATAAGTTACTGCACTCGCCACTGCGACTTGTATAAATGGAGCTCGCATATTCAATCAGCTTCCCTTAGCAATAAGGCAGATTTCTAATCTTGTGGAATTTAAGACCAAGGCCAAGTGCCATTTCAAGCGCTAGATAGATCACAATCCCGGGGGGGGGGGGGGCGTACTCCCATATATGGGCAATACGGGGACGTGCCGCTGGACAGGGTATGGTTTTTGGCCTCTCTGTCCTGAACAGGGTATATATTTTATGTGAGTCTGTCCTAAACAGGGTATGGTATTGCACGTTTGTCGTCGTTTTATACGGAATTTAGCCATCCGAGATCCGAGACGCTTGCCAATCTATAGCAGGTCATCAGTCAACATAAAACGCGTTAAAATTGTGTAAAAGAAGACAGTGTGTATTTTGCACTTTGTCCTAAACAGGGTCCTAAAATATAGGGTGTTGTCCTAGACAGGGTAGGTATTTTATATATTTTTGTCCTAAACAGAGTCAGGGTTTGAAACCCTCAGCGGCACCCCTATACCCAAACATGGGTTAAGTTCCACCACCCCCCCCCCCCCCCCCCCCCCCCGGATCACAACGTATACTGTTGAATTTTGTAATTGCATATTGAATTAAATAAATAAATAATTTTTACACTATTTTGTTTTCTATTATTAGTGTTTGCAATTAGTGTATTTTTAAAATTTTAATCTTGACCTTGACCTTGAGTGAAGGCATTAATTTATATTAACGTGTCAATTATTTGCCTAGCATACACAAGTGTAAACTAATTGAGGACACCTATCTACCTTTCACGGGAATGATCGTGGTGTTTCTAAAGGTCTCTAAAGAAGTAAAACAGAAATAACATATTTCTAATGTTTAGGAACCTCTAAGACAATAATATCAGTCAATATTTTCCCGTAGTACATGTGTGTGTACGAACGTACGCCATATAGATTTGTTATTGTTAAGAATCAATCGATCGTAAAAAGGCAATATTCATGGCTTCTGTTCAGGTCTTAAACGAGGGGACCTTAGGGGACCTTCGCAAGAATAAGCACCAACATCTACTCATATTTAAGGAAAACGGGGTATTTTCTCAAATGATTTCAATTTCAACATGGATTTTTGATGTTTTCTGATTAACAAATAGAAAACGTTTCCCGTGTTTACATAGCCTGATATAAACACGAGGGAAGTTTGGGAGAAGTCTCGAGCTCTGTGTAAAACCTCGCCTAACGGCTCGGTTTTACACAATAGCTCTCGACTTCTCCCAAACTTCACTCGTGTTTATATCAGGCTATGTATATACGGGAAAACGTTTTCTATTTGTTTTATAAAATAACTACAAGGATTTCATTCATAAAACTCCTTTATTTACGCGAGATTTTAGTGATCAAAATTTCAATTCTCCTGAAAAGCGTCAGAAATCGCCCATCATCCAATCAAATCTCACGAAAGAAATCAAAATGGCAAAGCGACTCGACAACTTTTATCTGTGCAGTTTAATGTTTTGACACGAAAAACGATTTGAAGAATGCTATTTTCTGTCAGAAAATTACAGAAGAATGCTTGTTACATTTTGTTTTTGTATCCTGTGAACACGAAACACGAAGAAAAGTGAGAAAAGCTGAGCCGAATCACGATCAATGACGAAGAGTCGTCAAACTTTCTGAAATATTTGACATCTAGCTTGATGAATGGTGCACGAAGTCAGGTAGCCAAATATCTACAGTTTTTGTCGTATTTTTGAATCTTTTCGTCGCTTTTCTCGACAAGAATGTATAAACGATGGACGTTCTGAGACATTTCAAGATATTTTTTCTCTTTGACATATTTTACTAGAGATATGAATGTTCTGGCGAACCCACCGTGTAGCTACAGGAATCGCTCTGTTTTTACTCTAGCCTTTTGTGAGTATAAATACGGCTATCTTTTCTTGATATTTTCAGTCGTACACTTGAGAAAATATAAGATTTATGTGTAGCTAAGTATAACTTACAAAATGGTTAGTATGTGATTGAGAAAACTGAGCCGTTATATTTAATTTTCTTCGTTATTGTGCACAGAAATAATTGGATGATTCGTCAAGTTTCTTACCGGCCGAGTTTGAAGCTCAATTCTTGCAAAATTACTTAATTTTCGTTTAAAATCATCAAAATCACATCTAGATAGAACTTGAACTTAACTAAACAAGAAAAACTGTAATTATATGGCTTTTGTTTAGTAAATAAAACATGTTTGACAACAGAAAAAAATACATTTGTGGTCAGTTATTTTTAAAATCAAATCCACTGCATCGCTTCAAGGTTGTTCAAGGTCATGAACCATATTTACATAGCCTCATATCAACATAGTAATTAACCAATCAGAGCGCGAGTTATATTTAAATTATTTTATAATAGATACTTGAGCATTTTCGAAGCGCTCAAAAAATTCTTAAAATGGTCGATAAAATTCAAATATAAAAATAAAATGTATAAAAACAACTCTGACACTAATATTGATAGTGAACATAATAAAGTAAGTATTAGAAAACCATTTCCTTACCTTTGCTTGTCCATTCGAATAGAAAAGCGCGCTCGCAAAGCATTAGTAGGATTGGCCTCGCATCCTCCTTGGCTCTACCGTAAGAGGCAAAACCAGATGTGGAGGATTACCATCAGCCACTCTCCCCCATGGGCGCACCGCTTGCATCGCGACCCATTTGAGAATTTCCCTGGACACAAAATCAGCAAATTGTTTGGACAACGCATGATTTGGAAAGCTCTTCTTAGGGGGGAACTGACTCTCAAAGGCGATTCTCTTAAAGCGGCCACGGAATGGCTGTTTGAACTCTTTCACATCGACTCCATAACGAAGCCAACCCAAATTCCTCTCTGCCATTGGATGTCCTGATAAAACGTTTTCCCACTCTTTTACATTACCACCCGCAACAAAATGATCTGGGTCACGTAGACGTAACAACATCATATCCGGGGACTGGTTTGACGCTAATACTTGATCAACACTTGGCAGAAGTGAACCTCCCTCCTGAACGGGATCCCCATTCACATTCACCCAACACGCTTCTTTTCGCAGTTTAACATCAGACAGCTGACTGTCAAACTCACTCATTGAAACCCCTTGCTTAGAACCACTGGAAGTGTTTATGAATTTTCTCTTTTTGGTAGAAGTCATCTATATGGAAATAAATGATAGCCCATAATTACAAATTGAAAGCAGCGAAAAGAAAACTAAGAAAATAACGAAACAATTAAATCCCGATAATAATTCATTCTGAACCCGCATAACAAGACTGAATATCTGGGGTTCCCGATCAGGAAGGAGCAAACTACAAAACGACCTATAAAGGTACGTCCAAAGGCACTCCAGAATTAAGAGTAACCAATGGGAGCTGCTTGTCCTAATTCGAGGAAAGAAAACGATATAAACCCATCCCCTCAATGGTAATAAATATATATAGGCCAAGATTCTGAACAAAAATGAACTGCAGCACATACAGAAAAACATAGACAAGACATTTTATTCAATTGATTTATATAGCTAAAAGCTATTCCTGAGGGCTGTAGGACTAAGATTTTCCTCTTTTGGCCGGTGGGCCATAACCCCTATTGTGTCGACGTTCTGGGCATTTATTTTGAAAATGGCCAAAACCAGAGCAGAAAAAACATTGAATATTATTCCCTTGGCGGTCCTGCCTCATCCTCCTCCTCCCCCATGATTGAGAGGGTTGCGAGAACTTCCATGCGGATGACTGATCAGGAGACACTTTTAAGGCTTTGTCCACTTTACTTATCGCATCCAATACCTTCTCCTGATCTTTATCACCAAGAAGTACGGACAAGTCCCGGGGGGGGGGGGGGGGGGGGGGGGGGGGGGGGGGGGGGGGGACAGTAGACGGGGGTGATCGTCGGCAAAATCAATTTTAACCCTAAGGGATAGCACATTGGGTGTGGTCAACAGCAAATTTACCCCTAAGAGATAGCACATTGGGTGTGGTCGAAGACATTTTTAACCCTAAGAGATAGCAATAAAACAAACACATTTTCAGTTTTCCTGAATTTTATTACGGTCCTTAAGACACCGCCATCGAGCGCATCTCTTTTCTGGTGACTGTTGAGAGTGCTGTCATCCAGTCTTCAAGTCCGGCTTTTTTTGGATAGGATGATCCATTGTCCTTAACAGAAACAATTGTCCTTCTTTTATCAAACAATAACAATCGGCATAAAAAATGGTAAGATATCCCCAAGATATCTTCGCTATGGATGATGCGCAACATAGTTAATCTATGACATGAGCATATTGATTAATCCTGATATCAAACTAATCTTACTTTGATGCAGGGTAAAAAATCTAAGCCTTAAAAACCGTGTCCGATCCAATTAGCAGTGCGTGCTCCCTTCATTTTTTCCACGATCTGACTCATCAAACAAAATATTTTCATTAACATTTCTATCAATATTTTGCTTTCTTTTGCGTATTTTTCAGATCTTTGCTTATGGGATCGGACACACGTACTTTTAGTTATATACATTATGTACATTAAGTAATCAACGATTTCGGTGATCTAATAACCTCTAGGGCCCATTACTAGTAGCATCTATATAGCTATGTGCAGGGGAGATAACGTGCCATTGTTTTGTATTTCAAATAGAAGAGAGATCAGTCATATTTTCCCACAAACGCCGCTGTTAGTCAATGACGTTCAAGTTGATACTGTGAAAACTGGCTCACTTTTGCTTTTGTTTGACTGAGATGTTTTAAATTTATGGAGTCAAAAATACGTAAAACGCCATTGTATGAGATTGGCTATTCGATTGTGTATGGAAATATAAATGTAATCAGTTCTATTTTAAGCACAAAACAATTATGCAATTATCTCAGACACTCGTAACCCAATTATAATGCTCCAACTCTAGCGTGTGTTGTAACATCACGGAAACTGTTGCAATCGAATCTATCTAGAATAGATAGCTGACACGACGACTCCGGCGTCCACTCGAGGTTGTTACAGTGTCTACTCGCCTTCCTTCATCTTCCATGCCCTCTCTATTCTGGCATCGTGATACTGATGTACCTGCAGATGGCGGGGCGGACGACCTCGGACGTACTTCTATTGATTTAAAAAAAAACTGTACTATTAGGACGTCCCTCGGATTCACTTGGAAGGTGTTTCCATCGTTCGTAACTAGCAAATTGACCTTGCAAATAAGGGACTCAAGGGGCATTGAAACAAATGTTTCTGTGTGAGAGTAGACATCAGTTTCTGTAACCAGATACTTGGTGACCAGTAATTCAATCCCTTTTGGCCTGTCATTTAGACTTACGGGGCGAACATACTTTACGAGACCTCTGCTGCCTTGTTTACGAATTCTTTGTACCTTTCCTAGTAAAAACCCGGATGCGCACTCAGAATCGTAAAAAGCACAATCATCAAAAAGACCAAATGAATCTTCAGCAGGGGAAGCATCTGTTTGCGCGTTCGATAAAGCAGCTGCAGTTCTTATCCGTTTAAGACGGTCCGTAGATAGGTCAGGATTGCTCCTGAGCTCTGCAATCGCGGTGCTCTTGTATCGGCTTCCAACACCAGGAACAAGCATAGTTGGACTACTTTTCGAACTTGGATGGTTGATGTTATCTAATAGGGGATTCACAATGTGCCTAATGTCCTCAACCCCAATATCGTGCAAGTTACCTTCGTCGACATGCGCCTCTGAGCTACAAGAGGGAGGCTCCTCATCGTCGCAGCTCCCATTTTCTTCACTATCAACACCCAACGCATTTCTTCTGAGCACTTCCTGTTGATCTTCTGTTAGCATCCCCTGTAACGACTTTTTGAAATCTACGTGTCCCATTGGTTTATGGAACCACTTGTTGTCATCGTCATCGTCATCGCCCTCTTCTCTCTCGTCATCAGGATGCATGCCTAGTTGCCTGGCAAGATCCTTTGCCATAACAACGCCTTCCTCCCATGCACATATCACCTGCCCAGCAGAAGGGTAGTCCCTCAAATCACAAACACGTTTCCTTTGATCTTGTTGGAACTGCTTATCCCAGATAAAGTCATTGTTGTGTTTGCGATTTGGGAACTTGATATCGGGGTTCGTAGCCTTGATTACTTGCAGCCTGTTCATATAACCAAGGCTGGTATGCATATCCAGAAACGTGTATTTATGGCGGTTCTTCACAAAACTTCCATTTTCGGAAAAATACCGCTCACAACAATCCGTTCCCGTCAGATCTAAGGGGCATTCGAGGTCTGGGTACTCGTCACGGAAATACGATATCAGGATAACGGCGAAGTGACATTAAAGAAGGACGTCTTGAAAGCATTCCCTTGTAAGGAAATTTTCCTTAAGGGTCAAGCCATCAGTGAGAATGACCCAGTTGCGCCATAAACTGAAGAAGATAACAACAAAGGCAGCATACTTTACGCGTTCTCGAAGGGAGGCATGAAGGCTAAAGAATAGTTCAGTATAGTGCCAGGCGACGTACAAGAAGGCCCATGTACCATAAACTGAAATGTCCTTGGTAGCACCATTGTTCCCGTCAACGATGTACTGACAAAAACTTCAGTCGCTGAACGACTTCCCATTTCTGGCGGTCTTTGCGTGACACATCATCTGCGCGCAACCCATGAATGGAGGGGGGGGGGGGGGGGGGGGGGGGGTTGTCATCACAAGACGCAGATGGTTCATGTGGGCGGAGTAGCGACCAAGCCTCAGTACTCGAGTGGGGTGATCCAGGGGGTTGATGATTTTCTTATCGTTATGGATACTGTCCTGGTCGTATAGATCTTTGACGATTCTTTTTCCCGCTGGAGACAGTTCTATCCTAGCTGACATTATAAATCCGAGCTCGACAGATACTGGGCGGTAGCGGTGTTGGTTTCCGGACATTGCCTGATTTAGCATGAGCTTTCGCCGCCGATTATCGCCATCAGACGCGTGACCAATCCCAGGCCCGAGAACAGGATCGAGGATGCTCTCACAGAGAGTGTCGAGGGTGAGCCATTGATGCAATACTTCGTTGTGGGTGAAGCGGTTGCAATTTGCCTGGAGTAGGAGAACGACTCTAGGGAGGCATCTGTGTATATACAGACACACCATATAATAATAATATTATTGTCTTTCGGCAATGGAATTTGTCTTTAATTTGCAATAGTTATAGTTAAGCTATACAGTATATCTGTTTTTTTTCGAGTTTTAACATTTGACATCAATAAAGAGTTTCGCTTTATATCTTCAGTTGCTATTTTTCTCTACCGAATATACATTATACATTTTGTTGTTAGCGTTGGTGATGATGACCATGCGTATGAACGTCTGGTCGAAGCTTTTGCGACTTGCCAAGTCGCAACTCATTCAAGGGTCATCATGATAAACCCCGTCCAGATTTTGCGCCACAAAGTCGCACAAACGGGCCCCCCCCCCCCCCCCCCCCATCGTCAGCAAGACCTCATAGAAGTCTTTCGTTGAGCTGCTGTATCGCTTTCCCTCTTTCTTCTTCCTAAGGTTTCGTGAAATTGTGCTAAGAATGTCGACAAGTCCTATCAGCGGCTTCCCCGAGGGGTCGACCCCCGGGCTAACCACGGAGATATGTGGGGGAATACAGAGGGATTGGATGCAAACATCGCCCCTGGGGTCGGGAAAATGCTTGACTTTGTTTTATGGTTGGAAAATTGGGGTGGGGGATTTGTTGAAATTGTTTTCGTCACGAAACTAACGACGGCGATTGATTTTCGTCTTTCAATACAAGAATAAGTGGGATATGAGATCACTGCTGACTAAATAAATGTAGATTTCGATGTGTTCTTGACTTGGGCTACCTGTGTGAAAATCCAACTTGGAACAGAGAGGCTGGGACGACCACAGGCAGCCCAAGCAATACATTTGTGGAGTGTACGAACGTGATTTACAGTGAATGTATGGGGCGAAAAATACGTATTTTTTTTGTTTTAATAAATTTGAACATACCTTGGTCCTATGTTGTTGTTAATGCTATTTAACGTCATTCTGGCTGGTTTTTAGCCGTTTTAGAGCGGTTTTTGACTGGTGGGCTAATTTTTCAAAAACCGCTCTAAAACGGCTAAAAACCAGCCAGAATGACGTTAAATAGCATTAACAACAACATAGGACCAAGGTATGTTCAAATTTATTAAAACAAAAAATACGTATTTTTCGCCCCATACATTCACTGTAAATCACGTTCGTACACTCCACAAATGTATTGCTTGGGCTGCCTGTGGGACGACTGACAACTGTAATCACAGAAATACAATTTTAGCTAACTTTGTTATTGTTTGTTTGACAAAATAAGTAATTGAGAAATGGCTTCTATTTGTAACACCTATTTGGGAGCTGAACTGAACTGAACTAGAACATGTTATATTTTATTGGAACACAAATGTACGTTTTAAACCATTCCATAGGCATTTACAACCTCTTTGACGGTGTGCACTCATGAAAGCCCACAACCAACTAATACATTTGTACTTTTTGTACATTTAATGTATGAAGTCTTATAAAGTTAATTAAAATTCCATTTGCTGTTGAAATTAAGCTTAGAGTGTTTATAGAAATAACATTAGTAACGAGATTCAGTATTAAACTATATAGTCAATTGGCTCCATCGATCTCGACTTCAAGCTGGTTTCATGCAAAAGGACGGTGGATTGTAGCTCATGGTTTTTCCCTTGTAAAATAAAGTTTATTATTATTATTATTATTATGGAAGACCCTAACCAGGGGACTTTGAAAGGGATGACTCTCCCACCCCTGGGGGAAATGATCAAGATTGTTCCTGCCTTTTTACAATCCCCCTGGTTAGCCCGGGGGTCGACCCCTCGGGGAAGCCGCTGATACGTGCATAATTCTGACGTGTTTCGAGTCGATTTCAAGAGGACTTCGTTTATGACGAATTTCTCGAAAATTAAAAAATATTTTTCGAAACTAACTACACAGCGAATTTAGATATATAATAGGCTAACACTGTGCGGAATTAAAAGAAAATCGGAGATACCCCCCTTGCCAGTAAATTTCGGGCCCTAGTAAATACTTGCTCTTAAGCGGTCACTAGGCCATTCCCCGATGGCGACCGCTTAATACAGGTTTGACTGTACTTCCCTATCAACTTGTTTAGTACTTTTATACTTTTGTACTTTTGTACTACTTTAGTACAAGCATTGCATTGCTTTATCTGTTACCCAATGACTAATATTTGAAGAGTATTTAATGTTCACTTGTATGTCAAACGTTTTAAAACTCTGGTTAACCGCCATGTTTCCACTTAAATATAGCTTGGTCTAACCTATGGAAAGAAAATGTTGAATTTTCCGTCAAACGGCGTACAAGTAAGCTAACAACGTATATCTAAAGCAGCTAAAGAGGTATCACGGTATCACAGGGCCAGGGTCAACGATATAGCACGACTGCGAAATCCTTTCACGTATCGGGCTATATACTTTCGCCACAAGTTACAGTGTGACGAAAATGAAAAATTGGTTGACTACGGAATTTCACACGTGTGCGCTATAGGTGGACCTTCCTTAGTGGTTGCTGGGTTTGCTACGATGCGATAAAAGACTATTATAATCTATGAGAACTTATTTAGGTACGCAGTTCATATTGTGTGAATGTATTCAGAGCGTAGCTAGGATCCCGTTTTATAATCTCATCCCCAGAGCCGCTATTTCTTACTGCAAGTGCTCGACGATGCTCGAACTTGGCTCTGGCAAACTCGAATATATCGGAGCTTGTCATTGGTCGTGAGAGAGCAAGAAACCGGAAATTCATATAAATCTACGACACCAGACAAATTCACCACAATATCCTATAGGACTAGAAAATTCACCAATCTAAATACTGTTATTGCTCAGGATTATCTGTTTGTCGGAACTTCTAGACTGGTAATTATTTTAGCCAAATATGTATGGTTTATTGGCTGAACTATATTTACTTACTGTGGTATACACAAGTTTACACAAGTTTACTCCAAAATTAACAAATTTAAAACAGCCGTTCTCTGATCGAAGACTATCGAAGACAGCATGCAAGAGTTCTATAATGTTTTCCATGCTCTTCAATTTAACAGGACCCTCATCCAATCGACGCACATCCAATCACGATTTCGCAATAGGAAGAAACGTACAGGGGTAGTTATTATGCAGGAGAAGTAAAGCAAATATTGTTGAAGTGCAGAATCTAAACTACCTTCTCGTGTGACAAATGTGTGGATGCATTCTATCTTTGAAGACATTGCATTGGACGATACCAGAAACATTGGTGAGTTTTGATTCAACATTGCAATTTGCATGTACTTCATTGGTAGAACAATCAGGTTGCTGTTCTTGGGCGTCGCTAGGATACTTCCTCTTTGATGGTTTTCTTAAATCTTCCTTTCTGACAGCATAAATATTTCTACTTGGAACTTTCCAAAACAATAAACCTTGGAAAACAAATGGAAAAAAAACTCTACTCAATTAAACAAATGTAATCATTATATTTTAACACTGTTATGCTTGGGTTATCCTTGCTTGAGGAGTAAGAGTAGTAGTTTTAATTCCATGAGCCAGGATTATTTTTAGTACCATCTCGGGGGGCACATTCTTAGTAGTACTATTTTGATTATGACCTTAAAGTGTGTCATATGATAGCCTTCGCAAAATTGTAGCGGGCTCTAGTTATTCTCTGTTTAGTAGAGTGCACACAATATATCCGTTAAATAGTACTTATACTAAATAGTGTTATCTATTGTCTTCTATTGTTTCATTCACTATCTTGTACTAATTAGTTAGTACTGTTTCATGGATTTATTGTTTGCACTCTACTATTTATGTAGACTGATTCCATAACTAGCGACTTATCACGTTTACACTAATATTCTGTTCAAACGAAAACGAGGCTCTTGCATTTTAATTAGCCTGACTCGTATATATATATGTCGTAGATTTCAGCAATATCCGTTGTTCCTAAAATTCTGGATAAATATTTAAAATATGTGAATCTGTAAGACTGAGTTATTTTATGTATATGTATATGCATGAATACAGAGAATGACTGGACATTTGAAAAACAATAAGGTTTATAAAGATGTTGGAAAAAAATGACAAGAACCCGGGCAAGAAGTAAATGCCACTTCGACGGCCCAGATTCACAATCGATTCACAGGACACAAAGAAAGACAAAAAGAAAGCTTTTTTTTCTCTCCAGCTGTCGAACCAAGTTCACTCCAAACTCAAAGTTGCAGCATTAGTCAGTGTTTTTATTCGATGTGCGTCAGACATATTTCGAAAATTTCGAGTGAATTCCCACAACAAATGCTTTGTACGGCGCCCAAAGGAACACTAACAAATGTATATTCCGATTGAATAGAGTCCTCCTTTCCTAATTCTTTAAATGAACCCTTTCTTTTCCTTCCAGAGTTTCTTTAAACAAAATATATTCTTAATTGAAATGGATTTTTCGTCGAGACTTCTGGATAGCACTTCACTGCAGTGGTGTAGCTGTGCTGTAATGAGCAACGCTTTGCTTATTTCAGTGGCCAGAGATTGACATGATGTGGCGGTTTGGTACTCCAGCATTGGACCACAGCGTTATGGCAGTGGCTCTAATCGAGTGGTTGGTGTATACTTAGGAAAATTGTGCTGCTTGGCTGATTTCCTTCATCATACCATCTAGTTTGTTGATGCCAACTGGTCGGTTTTCATACCAAGATGAATCAGTCGGTGCCCAGTTCTTTTTGGGATATTGGAAAAATTGCAGTACATTTCGGGTTCAACTTGGAAAGGTAGACCCTAAGAGCTCGATATCCGTCATTTGGATGGTTTGTTTCGTAGATTCTGACATTTTTTTTCAGTGCTGTTGGTGTCCTTCAAACCCTTGGGGTGGTTCTTAGATACTTCGTCGTGAGCCATTGTTATGAAGTTTCGTCCAGCTGCATCAACTTCCAGTTTGAAGTTTGAAGGTTGATGTTGTGAGTTGTCGACCTCTCCTACAAAAGTGCAGGAGGACATGGAACCAGACATTTCGCAGCAGGGATTGAGGACAAAGAAAAAGGGCCTGGGGCGATTTCAACTTGAAAATATCTTTGTCCTTGATCGTTGGTTTATAAAGATAATTTTCTTTGCCGCTTCGTTTTATCTGGACAAGCTGTGCGTCTAGCATTTCCTTTGACCTCTTGAACATGAAATCACAGGATATCTTCAAGTTTTTGCAGCGAGGAGGCTGATTGAGATCTCTAAAGACGTCTTCATTGTCTTTTCTTTACATCAGGCTAACAAGGGGCTTTTTTGCTGCGCATGCGCGATATGCTTTAGTTCATTGCTGTTCAGGGGATAGTTTTCAATGATAGACAGAGTGAAGTACGTTCGGAAAGACAGGTTTCCTTCAATATGAAAGCATGAATGAGGCTCAAAGACCTTCTTTCTTGAATTCAAGTAAATATCGACCAGTTTATGCTTCGAACCGCCACGCCAAACAAGATGAAAGAGCAACTCACTCTGAAGAGAAAATGGCGGATGTTGTTGTCATCGGCATAATTCGTGCTTGATTTCCTTCATGGAATGAGATGGTATGCTCCCAATCCCTCTACCATGGTAAGTTTGAAGTCATTAGTACTTTATTAAGATACCCTGTTTAGAAATCGGCTGCAAGGATTTATCAAAATCTTCGTTTAACTTTCATCATGTTTTGTGTTTTTTTTCTGTCATCTTGACAGGGAGTTATTTCGAAATCTAGGATTGATAACCACAGCGTTGTTAACAGAAATGGTAACCACTATGCTTTTGAATTTGGTTTATATGGGGAACATTAATGGCAAAATTGGGGAAGTTATGGTTTTTGTGTCCAACAGTTTCGTAAGCGTTTTTCGTGGTATTTGTTGTTTGACCGAAATGTTATTACTGGGAAATATTTGATCTTATTTCATGATTCACTCGGTTTTCTTGTTATTCATAACGCTGTATTTGGCTTACATACTAGGGAATGAATGATCCAAGTTTCTAAAAGCCGGGGAGGGATTTGGAAATCAGCAGGGAAAGGCGGTGTTGATGAATTGTGCTAAATTGCTTGATATTTAATTAAGCAGTGGCTAACTCGAAAGCTAAGCTCCTTTAGCCACTGCACACAATAACATGTAAAATTATTAATTATATATTTTTTGGCTGTAAATCAATCTTTTATATTTATGCTTATAAATATTTAACAAATAGAAAACGTTTCCCGTGTTTACATAGCCTGATATAAACACGAGGGAAGTTTGGAAGAAGTCGAGAGCTATTGCCCTATTTTAGACAGTTATTGACAACTCAGTGCTTAGTAAGTAATCAGTGTATTATTAATAATTAAGGCACCTTTTTTTTCAAAAATCAAAATTTAATACCCTATCTAAGACAATTTAGGGTGAAATGTAAAAAAAACCATACCCTATCCAGCGGTACATACCCGTATAGCAAATATATGGGAGTACCCCCACTTCCCCCGCTGTGGCTGCTCCGCTGTGGCTTGTACTAGTAATATTATATTTGTAAAGTATAATAATCAATTGTATATATTATATTTATTACATTGGTGTATATACACCTGTTTTCAAAAACATTGTCCATTTACAAAATAGTAAATAGTAGAAAGGAATTAATTAGAGAAACAAAAGAAATTCAATCATGCAGAACTCTGGCTCATTGTTTCACTAATTAATTCCTTTCTACTATCTACTATTTTGTAAACGGACAACGTTTTTGAAAACAGGTGTATGTTCTGGTTTATAAATTGAACCAAAGATCATTTTACACCACAACATATCCATTTGGTACATATAATGAATCAAAATTACCAAAAAAAAGTATGACCTTACATGCAGTTACTCTTTTTTTCTGGGAAATATGCTGCATGAAAGTAAGCATTTGATACTGGAGCATCATGAATTGTTGTTGTTGTTGCTGCTGCTATTGCTGCTATTGCTGCTATTGCTGCTGCTGTGTTTGCCTCAGTATTTGCTGCTGAAATATTGCCATTTGATCTTGTGATTGTTTAGCTTGTATCTGTTGTTGCTCTCTTGCCATAATCATCTCCTCTCTCCTCTGTTGTAATTCTTCTTCCTTTATCTTCATGTCATTGCCTGCCTTTTCCCTCAACCAATCAATTGTGTCTGTTGCAGATCTTCTTTTTGTTTTCTTTACTAGGTGATTCATTATCATCTTCATTCTCATTTGTTGATGACCTCTTCCTTGTTTCCCCTAACCTTTCCATGGCCTTTTCTCTTATATCTTCAGCTTTCATTTTCTCTTGAACACTGGCATCTCGTTTTGCTTCTTTCTCTTTCTCTGTATCTTCAGCTAATGCCTTCAGATCCTCCAGTAGGTTTTCAGCTTCGGTTGGGCCTCCTCCACCTCCTCCACTTTCTTTATTTTGTTGTGAATTTTTTTACTTCAAGTTCTTTAATAAAATATTGTAACGGTCTTGAATCGACCTTGCAGATACATAGAATCCACTGTATGTATTTAGGTTATCAGCAACTTTAACCCATGCACTGCCTCTCTCTCTCTACTCAAGTATTTATATGAAAACACTCCCTCCGCAGCCACCTCCTTTAACATCATGATGTCTTTCACATCTGTCCATGTCATAACTCTACAGATAAATTAGAGTTAGTAATTAATTCAGTTACTGCGATTCTTTGTACTTAAACTAATTTGTGCTGAAGCAAAGGATATACATAATGTTTGTACTGTTTCATGGTAAAGGCTAAGTGTGAGAACTCACTCTACTAGTAATGTAAAATAGTAATTTATAATATGAGCAGTAATATGAGTTTAGTAAGCTTTAATACTGTGTCTGTGGTGATTGTTTTTAGATTTGACATTTGATGTACACTTAGATTACGGATATTTCATAACCCTTACTTTTTCGTAGTATTCTCGTCTTGAGTCGCCATCTAGAAGACCTAGAAAATCTACGGTAACATAAATTGAAAAAAAAAATCAAACTTGAGCTTGAACTTTTAAAATTATGTCCAAATCGCACTTGAGCCAAGTTTTCGCAATGTTCTAACATTTTTAGAACAACTTGTTACCTGAAACATGTTCGCAACAATCGAAAACAAATTGATTGAGATCACACTGTGATTAAACGAAATGTAATACATTATCGCATGACAGCTTGCACCGTAATCGTAATTTTTCCCACACTTCTTAAAACAAACAGTTTTCGAAGATTATCGACTTTAAAATGAAGTTAGACGACTTGGCAATGTTTTATTTGCTGTGTACATGTTGTTTGAATTCATGTATCAATGAGTGTCCGATTGTAAAGCTAGATGTAGCTTGCACAGCTTCAGCCGAAGTATAAATGTGAAAATATATTTACCGGTGCGGTATAGTTTTATCAAAGAAAAACAAGGTTTTGTTTGTTGTACGGTATTGCTTGAGAGCAGCACTTCGGCGCCTTGATTTGTAACGAACTACAAATGTTGAACAAGTTGAAAAAAGTCGGTCGCACTTGGCGTAGTGCAATGTTGACAGAATCAGTTTGACAGTTTCTTGACTTATCTAAACAAACTTGTTGCGAATTGGTTCAAGTACGACCTGGGCCTTAGGCTTTCTAAGTCTTGTTTCAGTGTTGAAAATAGAGTAGTTTTGCAATGAATAAACCACAGTACGTATTTAAAAAAATGTATTCATTCATATAAAGTTAAAAAAGCTGCACAGTAGTGTTAAAACGAAGTATATTGAGCTTGGTCAGTGTTTGTTACATGGATGCATTCCAGTTCGTGATTTTGATGTCTTGATTACGAAAAGGTTTTACGAACATATTTTCGCTTTTCACCAGCCAAATCACCTCATTCGTTATTGGGGATAGTATTTCAATTGCTTTGGCACAGATAAAGCTCTATTTATATCAATACAAATCAAGTTTTATCAATATAAACTTACCCGTTCTGGAGAGGACGTGAAAACGTGAAAATCCCGTCTTGTTGACAAAGTCGCGGACGCGAGCTTCACAACCGGAAGTAAAAAGTAACTCGCGCCAATCCTAACCGCGCGGTGTCACGTCCTCTTCGACGTTCCCTTCCTGATGCTAAATCAGCCTATTATGTGAGGTACAACCCGTGGTTTCCTTGATCTTGTAAATGCGTCCGGTGGCGCAGCTAGAAAAAAAACGGGGACAAACAAAACGTTTTTGCAAAGATCACATTTCTTATTGCATCTAAAGCACCCAGGTTCTGAATTTGATGCTGAAGATTTAAGTTTTGAAGGCGCTAGATAGAATATCCTTTTGATTCTTTGTTCTCCTATAGGCTGGCATAACTGAATCATTAGGGAATAAATCCAACAATTCAGGCGAAGAACTAAGTAAATGGGATTGTGATTTGATAATTTCATGGTTTGGGGGTTTATATTTAACTCCAATACGATTTCGTTTTCCGACAGTTTAACGCCAGTTAACCTAGAAAATTTTAAAGAGCGACTGTTCGTTTGATCTTAAAATCCAATCGAAATATGTGTTGTTTGGAATCCAAGTTGTTAGTGGCACCATACTCTGTCCAGTTCTTTTACCAATGTTGTAAAACAGCTTGCATTGTTTGCTTTTGTTCTCACGGGGTATTACTGCTACGACTTAAGAATGTTCTCCACATTCTGTTTTCGTAGAGAAAATTCCAAATTTTCCTTCTAGATCTCGCTTGAAAAGTTTTCAAGGATTTCAGCTAGTGAAGTACATTGTCCCAATACAAGATCGTATTTTTTGGCAAGCCTATTATTTGATAAAGAAAGGGCAGAATTTATGACGGGTACATACATATTACGTACAGACATATACTATAACTGTCAAATAAATGTCTCATGTTGTATGTAGTACTTACCACCATCTTTGGTTATGTTCCGTTAATATTTTCCTTTTCTTTGGCACAGTGGATCCGTAATTCATTTGTTTTTCTTTAGGATATAAAGCAATCTATCGAGTTATTTTAAAATAGCATAGTATATCGGGGATAAACGGAAACTTCTGTTTTCAAATTCAAATGTGATCAGTGAAAAACCCTTAGATTTATAAAAAACTGCTCTGTGATTGGTTGCAAATCGTTTCCGTTCTGCGACGGAAGTATACAAAATTCCACAGTAGTAGCAACTGAGGAGTTTTTTGGTTGGGTACAAAACTGTTCACTAGAGTTGGGTGGGGGTGAAATTCTACCTACATGATGACGAAACAGCATTCCTAGGATGCCATTGAGTTCGTTTTATACGACATATCCCTAGCAGAAAGCCAATATTCGTACTTCAATCCCGATTTCAAAATACTTCTCTTGATGGGATTGACTTTAAACTTGGCCAGAACGTTGGTAGATATCCGTCCTGTGATATCCCAAAGTTTGAGGAGCAGCCGATGAGGGGAAAGGGTGATATTCGAGCGAAAACCACGCTTGATTGGCGATTTTGAAGTGCCGAGTTGCCTACCTTGTGTTTCTTCCTCTCTTTGGGGAGCGAGCTAATCTTTGTCCCAAAACTCGCTAAAAACCGCTCTAATCGCTAAATAAACCACACACAGGTCTCAAGTAGATATTAATCTTTGTTTTGAAAGCAGTTTTAGAAATTCAAGATATCAAAAGGACAGGATTCTAGAAGTGAATTCACGGCCATATTTCGGCTTTATTTCAACGGCCGGCCGATCCAATAAGACACAGGAAGCTCAATACACAAACAGAGGGTGGTGAGCCTGTGGTCTTTACTACAGTGAATTATACTCACCGCAGAGTGAAAAGTCCGAAAAGGAATGCATAGATTTCTTATCAAAAGTAATGAATGAATCACAAAATTGTGATGAACATCTGACAGTGAAGGAATGCTACGATGCCCTCCAGAAATTAGGAAGTTCAAAAAGCCCTGGAAATGATGGGTTAACAAAAGAGTTCTACTGTACTTTTTGGGACAAACTTGGTCCACTGCTATTGGAATGCTTGAACGATAGCTTTGAAAAAGGATGCCTCACGATCTCTCAAAGGCAAGCAATTATTACAGTGATTGAGAAACCAGGAAAAGATGTCCGTTACCTTAAGAATTGGCGACCAATTAGCCTAATAAATGTTGATGTTAAAATCTGTAACTCTCTAATAGGTTAGTCAACATTCTTCCAAATATAATTCACCCAAACCAAGCGGCATATGTTAAGGACAGAAATATTGACGAACCAATTAGATTTATTAAAGACTGGATAGATCTCGCGTTAACGGAACGCGAGACAACTCTCCTGTTTGCAGCAGACTTCGAAAAAGCTTTTGGTAGCATTGAGCATAATTTCATGTGGGCTACCCTAAGACATTTTGGCTTTTAGTCTAGCGGTTAAGGGAATGCAATGTGCGTTTAATGATAAAAGCATGAAACTTTCCACGATTGTTAACCTATAGATACTTGACAATTTTGGATATAGAGGCATCGCTGAAAATTCCTGGGAAAGGAATAAATGGAATTTAGCATTTTTATGTTTTTTATATAAATGCTGTTTTGCGAATAAGATTCGGATAGGTGATACAAAATGACTCTATTATCTACTTTAGACAAAGTATATACGATTTGCAGTGATATTTGAATAATATCTAGTAATTAAATATTAATTAATTAATAATATTATATCAAAATATCTCAAATTAATTGAAAAAATCAAGTTATTGGTTATGAATATGATGCACAATGTAAAATGTGTTTTGATTTAGAGTTAACCTTATTGTGTTTAGCTTTAATGAATTATGCACAAATTTTAGCCTTTATGTTATTACAAACAAGGTCCCAAACCTCCAACGAAAAATTGTATTTTTTTATACCTCTTAGCTGAAGCAGTTTCCACCGCAGGCGCACAAAGCTGTACACTGCAAACTGGATCTGGAACACTTGCACAACCCTCGGCAGGCCTTCTTGCAGGAACAGTGGATCAGTTTCGTAGCAACTTTGCTGCGCTTGAGGAAGGGTCGTCCAAACAGGTCTCCAAAACTCGTCCTTCTCCCATCCCCACTCCGATGGACTTGGTAGTTCAGGTAGCGCTACGTGAACCTGGCTCCACACATGGCCACCTTGATAAGCAGCACGCAGGAAGTGTTGCCTAAGAGCAGCAGACGTCGGGGGGATGCGATCAAGGCTGCGAGAACGCTTGCAGAATAACTGCTGTCGTGCATCGTCAACGGAACTGAGCTGGCTGCCGCGATCATACAACAGTACCACAAATCGCTCAATGGTCTGTGTACAGTTATTAGATAGCTCATCCGGTGCAGTCGCTATCTCCAAGAACGAACGTGTAACTTCTGGAAAGGCATTCCAGGTGTCCCATGCGCTTTTCTTGCTTTTGCCTCCAAAGAATGAAACGGTATCACAGGCTGTCAGTGCATGAAAAACAGGTAAAGCCAAGCTTCTCTGCGGACCAAGCGATCGGGCAATAACATTATGGGAAAATACCTAAACTGCTTCCCAGTACCAAAAGCAAGCCAAAGTTCCTTGTCGGGGATTCTCTGCATCTGGGCGACTGCTAGAACAAACACATCTGTATCTACTGATCTGATCAGTATACGACGGTGCTGTAGGGCAGCATCATGGACATGCAGAAAAATCCGAGAATCTGCTTCTTCGTGATTACATGGTTGAAGACCATCCAATGCCGCTCTAGTCGTGTTGCTCAGGACTTCGTTACCGTACGTACTGTACACCTCTTTGCCTTGTGCATCTATATCTATGACTTCTTCTGCGAGGAGTCGGAAGAGTTCTGTCTTGTTCTCGTCGACACGTAGAAAGCTCTTCCAGTTAGGAGGGATTTTCACCGAAAGTGCCACACGGCGACGTGCTCCAGAACCTCTTCTGTCCCTTGTACCACTCTTCAGGCTGTCATCTTTATATGTATCCCATGCAATATCTATTCGTTGAGCTGATCGAAGTTGCGAGATGACATACGGTATGAAAACAGTTGCGACGTACTCTCTGAATGTAGATGCAGTTTTCGGATTCAGCATCTGCACAATTACAGCACCATCAATACTTGAGGACACTCGACAACTTCAGTGGTGCCTGTAAGACACTTTATCAGGTCAGCTTTATTGCCTTGCCTAAGTTGTCCTTGTTGCGATAATGATGGTGGACAGGGCTGGTTTTCATGTTTGAAAAAGTCGTGGAGGTCACCTTCCCGAGATTGGCATGCGATATACAGCCTTGAAAACAGTACACAATCTTCTTTTAATGCTGTAACTTGAGCTTGTTTTTTGGAAGGGGCTTTTGCTGGTGGTCGGCTAAACATCCAAAGTTTATTCCTCTTGATTGGATCAGTGATTGGTTTCTTCTGGTCTACAAACCTCTCTTTCACAAACGCTGTGTACTGATCATGGCCTAGTTTTTCAATGTTCTTCACGGAATCAACCACTTCTTTGGGCATGATGTCCTTTGTATCCAGCACGAGTAACTCACCACTGTCTTCTCGGAAGGGATTTCCCAGTTCTTCCACTGCATCAATTAGAGCTTTAACTTCCTTTACGAAGGTTTTTTGAACGGAGGTCATTTGGTCGTGGTGCTTTGTCTCCTTCTTCTTAAGTAAGGACTGGACTTCATACTCGTTCACCATTCTTGCGAGCTCGGGGCCGCCAATCATCCAACGTCGCAAAGCTTGTGGATTCTCTGTGAGCCCCACTGCACCTCCATCTTCCTTTATAGATGCGTTCTCCTGTTTTTGTGCGTGGTCGAGAGCAATGGAGGAAAATACGCGAGTGGATTTGTTAACCACAAAGGCGCCAGATATGAACTTCTGATGAATACTTGGATGTGTTAGTGACAGTGATGACATGTCTCGAACGTGAACTGACAGCCAACGCGCATAGTTCACGCGATCTAGTGCAAACATCCAAGGCATGAGACGCGCAATTGATTGCACATACTGATCAAAGTTCCCGTCTCGTATCGTTCTTACTATCTCGAGCACTATTAGCTCTAACTTCAACACCTGTGACCAGAAACAGAACTGTGGTTGATCCGATGTCATCTTGTCACACCATGGGGTGAAGTCTAAGGGCTGCTCAGACTCTTTGACTGATGCTTTGTACTGTTCGTATGCCGTTTGTTGCAAGACATACATGGCTGATGCTGTAATCTCGTGCGCATGCCTGGTTCGCGCCAGATGGCTTACTTTCAAAAATGACTCTGCAGTGCCAGTACTAGCTATTCCGGCGTTAACGAGTGCAGTCACCCAGCCACTGCCATTCAGCCACTCTCCTATACCTTTCATTGCTGCCATCTCTATATGCAATCCACCGAACATGATCACGTAACGATCCTCTCCATGTGTATGTTCCGCTGTATCTGTTTTGCAATCGCAAAAAGTGGTTGATCCATTGCTATAACTGGTATCTGACCGGGGTTTAAATGTTGTACAATATCGTTAACAATATTCATGCCATGTAATATCATGGCGACAGAGTGTGCGTTCTCTAGAAAGAGCAGCAAAAGAGCGACAATATCGACCTGGTGTTCTGGAGGAGGTTTAAGTGAAGCATGGAAAGCAGCCCAAGACATGAATTCCTCATTGTCAAGTTCGTCTTTTCCATAAAGTAATTTAACATTATCTAGCCAATCAATGTTTCTGGAAATAGCATTTGCTCCAGGCTTCATCTGGAAACTTTCTCAGAATGTCATTAGAAGTAGGACCTGGTTAGTATATTAATCAGGTTTATTTGTGTGGGGGGGGGAGGGGGACACATGACAGCATAGCTGAAAACCCAGAGGCTTAGATTAATAAGGTTTCTGGGAATCCATTTTTGCAGGGGATTAGACAAGATGTTTTGAAGTGTTGTATATAAATTACAGATTTTGGTATCAGTTATTGGAACACAAATGATTAAAACAATGGTGTTTGCTTTACATGTTAGTGGTCTAGACCAGTCTGTCTGTTTTAGAATATCTGTTATGGATCAAATAAAGGTTGAGCCATACCCTGATTGGTCTCATTTTCTGGATTAATTCAAATTTCCCCCCGCCCCTTTCACATGAAAGGCTATTTCTCCCATTCCCATTAATCCCCCAGGTAATTGTACTAACGAACTTATGATTTATATTCTGATTCACCAGGAAGAATAACTGTTCAAGATGCTGGCCTTGAAGACCCATTACAGGTGATAGATCCCCAAATATTAGGGAACAGCACACTGACAAGGTTGTTAATAGTGAAAATGTTACAATGATGATGATGATGAATCAAATAATACCTAAGATACATATATTATTTTGTTACACATTAAAAAAATCGAAATTCTTTGACATTTTTGCCACAAAACCCTAATATTATTTAATATTTATTAATTCCAGGACTTCATGGGTTAAAGTATATGGAGCAGAGGCACAGTGATTGTAATTAACTTAAGCCATGGAATACCTATATTTGGAGAAGTTAAGCAAGTATTTGTTGTGGATGGCGACAAGGTTGTGTTCGAGTGTACACAACTGAGTGTCATAGAGTTAGACATTCATGTAAATGCATATAGTGTATCAAGGTTAAATATAGTGTATCAAGGTCACTTACATTTTGCAAAGTGAACTTTTAGATTTTTATCCACTGGGATTGACTAATGGATTTGGTTGCAATGCAATCAAGCTATTTGTTATTCTCAAATACAGGGTGGACTGTTTGCTGTGAATGTGTATATATGTTATATATATAAGTGTGTCTGATAAATGGCTTCAGATGTGCATGGTGTGTGAATAAAAAAGTCTGAAAAGTCTAAGATGTAATAATTATTAATCATTAATTAATAATTATTTTTTTATATGAGTTGCTGCATGAATGGAATACAATGAAATTAAAAATAAACGAAATGCTCTAAACGGCATTAAGCTTATAATTCGATCATTATAGCTTGCTAATATATGTTCTAAAACACGTCACAAATTTGATAGGCAATAATTATAAAATGATCCTTAACCCTACTGACCCAAAAAGTGACAAAAATGGGTGTCTTTGATATTATTTATATTTCGCAAAAACTATTTATAAATATATGGGTACATACGTCTCATTTTAAAGCTTAGTAAATGTACTTCATGTTTGAATATTTTTTTTGTCATTGTAATGCCAATAAAGAGAAATATATTAGCATAAGTTAACATAAATTAGCATAAATTAAAAGTGAAATTTCACTGAACTACAGATCATTTTCTTACTACTTGGAATAAATCAAAACTTTGAAAAAGAAAAGTTGCAATGGTATCTAAGCAAACTTTCCAGAAGGTCTGAGTTCAGGATTTGGATACAAGGACAATATTTTATAATTTATCACAGTCAGCTGTTTATGATACCACGCGGTTCGATCAAATTATAATAATTGAACAAATACGCAAATTTGTCATTTTATTGAACTCTAAAGAAGCAAGTGTCTTTTCAGATATTGTTATTGATATTGTAAGCACATATTGTCTAAACTATGCCAATCAGACAGTGTTTTTTTTCGTTGCTAACATGTGACTATCGTCGTATCGAACTCACATCATTTCGTCGTCAGAATTTAGAAGTTGGAGGTCTATTTCAGATTCCTTTCCACTGAGCATTCCTCCAGAATCGCTGCCTGAATAATCTTCAACATCAGTTACTTATATAAATGCAATAGCTTCCTTCAAATTGAAGGACAAAGACGGTCTCGGGTCTCTTTGATTTGGAAGCCATTTTGGATTTGACCTTTCCACACGTTACCTGGCAACGGCTGTTGTTTTTCTAAAGAAACTAGCCATTGGCGGCTTCAAACTGATAAAACACGGCAGTTGATTGGATAATAACTATCTTCTCGTGTCACACAGCGATTTTTTGATTATTCTGAAGTAACGTCGCAACAAAACTATTGTTTTACGTCACCAGTCCTGCAGGACTGATATTTAAAGGGACAGTAGGGAATGAGTTAAAATGATCCTATTTCAGGATAATAAATAATAATACATAATAATAAGTCTAATAATGTCTTATCATTGATATTATTGTGTCGGAAATTACCAATTACCCATGAAACAATCTCTTTACTCAAAATGAAGAGTAGAATTTACTCATGATTTCATGAGTAAATCCCGAGTAATCGCAATATATTGAGTAAATTCCAAACTTTACTCAAAAAAAGAGTTGGATCAACTCATTCCTCAAAATGCTGTTTTTGCAGTGTATACTTGAATCGTCCTACCTATGTAGGCTTCTGTATACTTGAAATCTCAAAATTTCTGATGTATGATTTCCACTATAATTATATCAAGATAAAGTTTGGAAATAAGGCCACGCTTTTGTTCACGGATACGGATAGTTTGTGTTACAACATACAAACTCAAGACATTTACAGTGACATGGGAGAATATATCAACTTGTTTGACACTTCAGGGTATGCTCAAGATCACTTTTTATACAGCACAGTCAACAAGAAAGTGTTGGGTAAAATGAAAGATGAATGTCATGGGGTTCCTATCAGGGAATTTGTAGGTCTGCGACCCAAAATGTACTCCCTTCTCTATGTTGAAGATGGGAAAGCTATTGAGAAAAAGACTGCTAAAGGCATAGCTAAGCAGGTTTCCAAGCGCGATATTAAACATCAGAACTATAAGGAATGTTTGTTTGATAAGAAACGACAGATGGCCAAAATGACTAGAATTCAGAGTTTCAAACTCAATGTGTTCTCAGTGAATTTGAATAAGATAGGCTTAAGTCCATATGACGACAAACGCTATATTTTAGACGATGGTGTGACAACATTAGCTCATGGACATTATAAAATCAAACCAGAATTATCAGAGTTTGATATGCAACTTGTAGATATGTTATTGAACTAGATAACATTCAAAACATGTACTTAGATGAAATGATTTTAAAAGTGCTTATTGAGAAAAATAAAATAATTTGAACTGAAACAGTCTTGTGTGTCTAGTCATGCACATCACATGCGGTATTGCTATAAAGCTAATACTCACATAAATCCCGTTATAATCCCATCCTCAAATTTGTGAACAACCCAAGTGTAAATATTAAAACCACCTCATACAGATGCGTAGAAATACATCCCATTTATAAGACTTCGAGTGGAATGAAATTCGCCCTCTAAGAACATGGCGATTTCAACTAAAACAACAACATGAAAGCGCTGAATAACATGTGGGCTCATAAATCTAAAAATAGTTTGAGATTGGAGTTACATAACAGTTATGATAATATTACGTTAATTTATCAAATTGGAAATATACAATAATTTATTAAATCAGAATTATTATTATTATTATTATTATTATTATTATTATTATTATTATTATTATTATTATTATTATTATTATTATTATTAAGAACAGGAACAAGAAAAAACGTAGTCTCAGTTGTCTCTGGTATAGCCTCTAGAGCGAGGAGGCGGCATAGATCACTTCCTCATCGCTACTACTGACAACACTAACGACTTGTGATTCATCACTGCTTGCACTCCTTAGGGTCGTAAGTTCAATAGAGGGTGGTACCAACTGGGGGTGGAACATTCGCCAGAGGTAACGATAGGTGATATATAAAATTATTGAAATGACGATGGTAGATAGAGCACTGATAAGAGTATAAATGTATATGTCACTGGGGGACGGTGGTTTATAGATGCGGTTTTGAGTAGGAGAAGCACTGGTGCTAACTAGCGTGGGACTCATGGATGATGGTGCGACGACGATTGAAGAAGGCATATCATGATAACTGGATGTTGAAGTGGTTGATATGCGATATCTAGATGTCGGTGGGGTGATGATTGAAGACAAATAATTCAATGATGAAACCATAAAACCAGATGGAGGAGGATTTGATGTGGATAAAGCTGGAGATAAACTCATAATTATGGACTTGATTGAAGGTGTAGATGAAGGCAATAATAGATTCTTCGTTGTAGAGCTGACATAAAGCGAAGGCGATGGAATGCAATCAGTGCGGATGAGAATCTGAAGCGGCGGAGCATTTTGTTTAAAGAACTCGCAACAATCTAGAGGGTTTCCCCTCAAGTCTATTTTCTGGGGAGGTTCCCACAATTATTGAGATGTTCACCAACGATATGTCATTTCCCCTCAATGAAAGACTTGTAAACTTCTCGGCTTCATACTGTGGTAGAGTCTTGAAATTTGGTGGAATTAACAATTCCCTCGCAGAGGAGTCGATCAGATTCAAATCTTTCGGATAGCAATCGCATACTCGAAAACAGGTCATCCTCCATGAAGCATTAGTGGTCAAGAGAAGCAAAGAGAAAACAAGGAGAAGCATTTCACTTAACTCGAATGGTGTGCGGGCAATCCTGATATCAGTAGACAGAAATATGTGAAATCTACAACGTCTCATTAGCCTAGACATACCATTATCACATGTATGAATGTAAACATAAACTCAGAGGATAACTTTGATTTTCAATTTCCAAATGAGATAGTATAGGGGTTTTATTTTCATATGAAGAGTTGATTATGCTCAAACAAACCTACATGATCTGATTAACCTTAAGCTCATATATGAGAATAATCTACGGTTAGAATATGCCCTGGCTCTCAGTCCCTACTGTACTATTGGCTTATTCAAAATCCTGCGTAAAACGTCCTGATTGTCCTGACCTAGTGCTTCGAAAATTTGAAAGTGAGTGATGAAATCCTATGAAAAATGCCCTGATTGCCCTGACCTAGTGCTTCGAAAATTTGAAAGTGAGTGAAATCCTATGAAAAATGCTCTGATTGCCCTGAGATAGTAGACTTTAAGAATTTATATATATTTTTAGTCAAAATATTTTAAAAAGTACCCAAATTAAAGATCGAATATTTTATTTTATGGTGAAAAAGAAAAATATGGTGCCCAATTTAAGGAACTGGAGGTTCAAAAACCATACCCTATTTGAGGGCTCATACCTATATAGCATATGGGAAACGTTCTAATATCTCATTTCTCTCACAGTCTTCGATATGGTAAGGCGATATCCTAAAGATTGTCCTATAATTGGATGTCAATCTAGAAACTTGATTCAATTATCAAATCATTTAGCGGATGTTCATTTACTCAATTCAGAAGAAAGGAAACCCTTGCTACAAATAGCTAAATTTCAGGCAAGTCATGGAAATAAATACTCACAATCAATTAGTTCTCAATCAGCTTGTGACAACGATGGACGTAATGTTTCAAAGCCGAGAATGAGGACTAGACCCCGTCTAGTCCGAATTTGAGGTTTTGGAACGACTTCTCATACTCATTAATTATTACATGCAATGGCCTAAAGGCAATAAATAAAGAGTTGCAAGATTTTAGCCCGGAAAAGCAAGAATTCCAGTCTGCATATTCTCTGCTCATGCGCAGAGTCGAGTACATCGTATATAAATAATATCCCACATGTGTTGGACGCTTGAGTAGCATGAAGTAGAGCCTGCTTTCAGATTGAATCTCATTCGGAAATAGTGGTACTCTGTCCAAGGTCCCTATGATTGTTATATGAGGGATAAGAACTCAGGAAAGAGTACTTTGAACTTTGAAATCCATCATTTCAAAGTCCTTGGACTTTGAAATGCATTTCAAAGTACTCTTGAGCGGACTTTCCGGGGTTTCCAGGTCCATCATGTGACCGGATTTGATGCACCGGATTGGCTGGTTACCTCATGAATAATTGATGAGTTTGAGAAGTCAGGTTTAAACACCCTACCAATATCCAAGTGTGTGGTCCGACGTTCTGTGGGAAATCGTATTGGACAGAAAACCTTTTACGACATGCAAATGATATGTTTTCAGAGAACATTGAAAAGATTGTGTAATGCTATGAGGAGTTCCAACCCCGGTTTCTCATCATGGAACGAGAAATTCCAAACCTTCAGTTCATTCAAGATTTTCCAGAGGATATCTATTCTCTGTTTGATAAGAGGCCTGGGGCCGGTTGCATAAAACTTACGAGTCTACTTAAGTGTACTCGTAATTTAAGACTGTTGCAAAGAATGAGTTAATTGCTCACTTAAGTGTTTCACTTAAGTATTGGATCTTACGATTATCGTAAGTGACCACTTAAGTGCTGTTTATGCAACGACATATACGGGTGTTGCATAAACGTATTGCGCCCATATCTTAAGTGCACAAGTCGTCCGTAAATTTACGGGAGCCCTAGAGGTCCCGTAAAACTAAGTGCGTCATGGAAAATTTTACTTTCAGTTTAAAATTTCCTTCAATATTTTTAATTTATAAACATATCATAGCCTTGTATTGTAAGTGTGTTTATTTGGACTAATTTGGAGATATATTTTCAGGAAAAAGTATTGTGCTATTTAGCGCTATTTTGCAGCATACATGTATGCACATTTTATGTAAAGAAGATTCGACAAGCAAAGTTTGTCATTTTTAGGTTTTATTTTTCCTGCCGCTAGATTCTAATTAACAATATGCAGAACACACTTTGATTAAGAAAAGAAAGATCTAATGAACTCTGCTCTTTGTTGTTTTCCTTCCTCAGTTTCCTCAGTTTCTTGGCCATTATTAGAACAGTCATCAAGACCAATGTCGTCTAACTGTCCCTCTTCATCATTAATTGGAAGATCACGGCAATAATTGTGTAAAATACAACAGGCGACAGTTATTTCACAACACTTGGCAGGCTTCATTCTGAGCTCCTTTAAGCACGCCCAACGTCTCTTTAGGATACCTATAATTCTCTCTATCATAGAGCGTGTAGATCTGTGGGTCTTGTTATATAGCTTCTCGGATGCCGTCATAGCTGGATATTCCACAATGGGGACTAAAAGCCATGTTAACAATGGATAGCCACTGTCACCCAGAATCACACCATTAGGCAAACGTGGTAATTGCTGTTGCTTGAACTTGTCATAAAGACTTGAGGTTTTTAAAATTCGCGAGTCGTGGACTGATCCTGGCCATTTTGCCACAACATCTGTAATCATTAATCTTCCATTCCCGCATATTTGAACATTGATAGAGTGGAAGTCTTTTCTGTTTACAAACACCACTTCATGATGTTTTGGTTTCACGATTTTTATATGAGTTCCATCTATAAATCCCTCGACGCACGGAAAATGGTGCAGTTCATGCAATTCTAAAGCAATTGCTGCGCATTCTGGCTCACTGGGCCAATATATATACTCCTTCCTAAGCTTGAGAATTGCTGTTATAACTCTTTGGATAGTACGGCTAACAGTACTTTTATGTACATTTATCGTATCACCAATAACCTGTTGAAAAGATCCGCACGCAAAAAAAAACGTAGGCCTATCATGAGTTGCTGAGAGGGAAGAAGTGCATGGTTTCGTTGAGTGTTGTGTTCGAGATCATCGTGAACATACTGGAGAAGTTCATAGAACTTTGCTCTGGGCATTCGAAATCTTTTGAAAAAGGCATCATCAGATAAGACATCTAATGGGTTTTCTCTGTCTCTGAATACTCTAGGCCTACGTAAATGTCTCTGTTCAATCCTTTCATGAAGTTCTGCTATATGCTGGAAATTTTGGAAACGGTGGAGATCGTACATGCTGGAAGAGTGAAACGTTTACTACCTTCTCAACTACATCAAAAGCATTGCACTTGTATAAAAATGTCAAATTATAAAGAATAGTTTCGTTGCATAATGCGATGACATAACCTCAAAATAACCCCCTAATTGTACAATAGAACAATTTATGTCCAAAGCTTCGTTGCATAATGCGATGACATAACCTCAAAATAACCCCCTAATTGTACAATAGAACAATTTATGTCCAAAGCTTCGTTGCATAATGCGATGACATAACCTCAAAATAACCCCCTAATTATACAATAGAACAATTTATGTCCAAAGCTTCGTTCCATAATGCGATGACATAACCTCAAAATAACCCCCCTAATTGTACAATAGAACAATTTATGTCCAAAGCTTCGTTGCATAATGCGATGACATAACCTTTCAAAAACTGACAATAAAGTTCAAAAATCTCAAAGCGTTTAACCGGGCGCTTTTTCGGTTCAAGGTTATATAAAAATCGCATAATTATAAAAACAGTGACTCTCATCAGAATAACAATACTTGGGCATTTGAATGAAGCATATATAAAGGTACGAATCAAGTATCTACTCAAGGTTTTTTTCTACCAAGAATTTGTAAGTGAAGATGTCGAAAAGAAAGCTTGAAAGTGATGATGGACCAACACGAAAGCGAGCACCGAACTTCAAACAAGATGAAGTGAGATTTCTACTCAACAAGATTAGAAAATCTAAAGGGACGTTGTTCGGCGCACTAAGCCCAAAATTAACTTTTCACATGAAGACAGATGCATGGCTAAAAATTAGGGAGGAACTTGCAGCAGCTGGATACCCCAAAAGAGCGAAAGAACAAATTAAAAAGAAGTGGGAAGACGTTTCTTCAGCAAACGAAAGCAAAGTATCACAAGAAAATGAAGACTGGTGGCGGTGCAATCGAGTGGAGCGAAAACGATGATATGGTTACCGAAATTCTTGGTAAAGAAAACCCTTCACTGACGTCAATAGACGGGGGAATAGACTCTGGTGAATCGTCAACAACGCAACTAAGCACGAATAGCTTAGATGGAGAACAGTCAGATGGTCATGAAGCCTTGGAAACGACGAGTGAGCAGTTCAACTCAGAGCAAGATATTAGTTGGGAGGAGAATGTGCCACAACAACCAAAGAAAGAAGAAAAGAAAAGTCCACAAGTGAGAGCAGGCGACACCACAATCATAAGTAATCTGTACGAACAACAGTTAAAAGAGGAACATGAGATTAAAATGCGAGTATTAAGAAAGAAAGAACAATTACTAGACCTACAAATTACAATTGCAAAAGACGAACTCGCACAAATAACTGAATAGATAAATGTGCTCATTTTACTTTCCTTCATTTCATCAAGTAATCCGTTTACATTTTTGTACAATCGATGTTATTCATTTTTGAAAGCTTTTTTGATTTATTAGCTTCTATAGGTTTTGTTAATTATACATTTCTGTAATCAAATTCTATGAGTTCTACGAATTAAAAATATTTATGCTTAACCAAGAACTTAAGTGTCCCCGTAAATTCACTCTTAAGTAATTCACTTACGAATGTGTTAAGTAAGCTTCATGCAACACGCTTTAGGAAACCCGTAACACAATCTTAAGTGCCTCAAGATAACACTTAAGTACAGGTTTTATGCAACCGGCCCCTGGGGTATTGGTTATAGATGAATATCATAACTAAAGGTTGTCATCACCATGGTATTTCTACAATTTTCTTGATTCAAAATCTATTCCCACCTGGAAAACATCCAAGAACCATCTCCCTTAATACTCACTACATCATTGCATTCAAACACCCGAGAGATTCGCTCGGGGTTTCTATTCTAGCAAGACAGGCTTTTCCGAAAGCAGTGAAATACGTTATGGAAAGCTATGAAGATGCAGTTTCTGAACCGTATGGCTACCTAATATTCGCCCTCCACCCATCAACCCCCGAGAAGGTCCGCTTGAGACGTTAACATCGATTTTCCCAGGGGAGTGTCAAATTACCTATCTCAAACGCATATGAACAGCTGTCATCTCCAACCATCATCATTAGATGATGTCTCGGCGGATGAGAGAGAACGCAGACTTTCTCCGAGCACTGGCTAAATCAAACCCGAAATTAAGGCGTGCTATTTTAAAGTGTTGTCATAACGAATTAATCAGAGCGATCTGTGAAGTGACATTGAACGTCTTGAAAGGTTTAGTCCCCATTAACGAGAAACACAAGAAAAACTCAGACGATACAAAACAGTATTACGTGCCTTAGCAGATAAGACGATCTCCGTCAAGAGAAAAACTATTTGAATCAGACTGGAGGCAATTTTCTACCCTGCCTACTACCTCCAGTCCTATCAGTGCTCACTAGCTTTCTTTCTAAAAAACTATGAAACATAGCAGAAAAATGTACGTGGTTCCCGAGGAGGTCATGAGTTTAATTCAACAGAGAAATCGGATTCAAACTTCACCTCCTGTCAAGTCACTTGGTAATTTAAATCAACAAATGGAAAACACCCTTACTAACACGAGTATCCCCGATGAGATAAAAGCTAATTTTATACGATCAAACGCTTCAAAGATTTCTTAACATACAAGAACAAAGAGAGAATCACGTTCCCACTATGAAAATTCAAAGTTCAACATTGACCCCAATTAACAATGCCTGTGTTTTATCAACTGACTCATCCAGTCAACCGAACCCACAGGGATCCGAACAACCCATCTCTGATTCTGAAATATTGGAGACGATCCCCAAGAAATTTCAACAACAAGCACAAGGACTGTTAAAATGGATGAAAAAAGTCCAGATGTGATTAGTTGGGATAAGAAGGGAGCAGTGACAGTAGAGGGTAAATCTCTGGAGGGTTCCAGTATTTCTGATCTTGTGAGTGACCAACTTAGAAAACGAAGGGGGTTTCAACCTCAGGGAAGAGATCAATTTTCCTAGACTCTAGCCAAACTCAATACACCTGAGGATTTAATCAGAAACGAAGATCGGCGTAAGTTAATGGCTCTTTATAAGTCTGGGGCTCAACTACCCCCAACCACAGCCGCACAAGGAGAAGTATTACTTGAACCACCCACCCATCAAACGAGGGAATACAAAGCAAGCCAAAACAAGAAGAGGACGAGACTGGATTTCTTATTAATCATTCTGTAAACCATTAAGAGATTAAAATAGTGTTTGGTTATCACTTTTATTGGATTATACAAAGTATTTGGCGATGAAACCATACACCTTTTCATCATTTAAGATTTTATCGTTTGAAAACAGATTCACACCACGACTTCTCTGCATGAGATAAAAAATACAATATTCACCACACACGGCGCTAAATAGATTCTGTAATTCTTCACTATTATAGTTCCACGCTGAGCTATGTGGTTTAACATGTGGTGACTGGAAGAAGAAAGCTACCCAATGTTTGCCAGGCTTGAAAATAGGCATGCTCGAAGATCCAGCGGTTTTTGTCCGCGCTCCGAAGGTCACCGGCCGAAACAACCCGCTGGATAAATTACCTACTAGTACGAGTTCTGGGGCGTGATACGCTCTGAAGCGGATTTAGTATAGCTCGAATTTCAGACCCTAAAGAAATGTCAAAAATGAAGTGATAACTGAAGTCCAGATTGTTCATAATGATATATACGCTGAAAACTCTGTATTCCGTACTCGTGGTGCGTATTCTTTCAGTTGGCGGTACTTCTAGCTTCAAATCGTTTCTGGCCTCCCAATTCAAACAACACATTTACCAGCTCTAAGGATCGGATATCACTAGCAAAAATATCAAGCTTTTGCCATATCCTGTCGGTAGCTGTGCAAATACATATCATCCTTTTTTTTTTAACGATAATTAAACGCTTCGAGAACCATGAAGGTCCATGAACTGTTCTGGCTTTAGGAAATCGATCCCGGGGAAAAACTAGAGTACGTGATCGATCGCATCACGCAAATGCATTTCTTTAAAACATCCGTCAACATGGACGCTATCTTTGAAAATTATGGTCGAGTTTTGATTGGCCCTCTTTTTTACTCTCAAAAAGAGGGCCAATCAAAATCAAGATTCGTATCACGCCACAGAACTCGTAATAGCAGGTAATTTATCCAGCGGGTTGTTTCGGCCGGTGACTTCGGAGCGCGGACAAAAACCGCTGGATCCTCGAGCATGGAAAATAGGGTACTTTTCAATCTTATCAGGCAGTGTGTTTCTATTAAAAACTCCACAAACTTTTCTTGATGTGATTACATGTCTTAAAGTGCATATGACACAATTTTTTTATTTCATTTTATAACATAGATTAATGATGGAAATAATAATATCTCAAATAATTTTTGATTAAATTATTGCTTTTAGAGATATTTGTGAAAAACATGTTGCGAAGTGTGACGTCACGTTGTTTGATCGCACCCTGGTTTCATTGAAATCATGGCAAATCACGCTTTTTGTGCTAGAAAACGAAAAGAACAACAAACAATTTGAAGTAGATTAAAAGTACAGATATAATACTTTAAACACCAAACAAGTTAGAAGCTTTACCTGTTTATGTTTTTGTCTTATGGTCGGACAAAAGTATGACTATTTTGGTTATTTTTGAGGCTCTTCAAACAAAGTGACGTCATAACAGCTGATGTATTTTTCGAAAATATATTTCAAAGCAATCATTTCACAGAACATTGATTATGTTTCTCTGATACTACCAATAATCTGCATAATTGAGGCCAATAAACATGTTCATGTCATATGCACTTTAACACCGCATCGATCAATTCAACATCCATTCTTTAACCGGAATAATCGTAGATCACGTGTCGACCCTGATCCACTTGAATGATTGATTCAAATTCGCCGTAGGTTACAAGATTGATAGCATTCACTAAGCCAGTGGTAAACTGTATCTCGAGAGAGAGATGTTTCCCTTCTGGTTTAAATGAGTTGATGAACTGCAGTGGTCCGGTGTTAAATCGAAAACTAAGAGGCCATAACCATTGGAGTAATCCTTTCGTGATATATAATTTCCAACATTTTGATAGAGCATCCCAGAACCCGAAAATAGAGTTTGATAGGCCTCTATGAAATTTTGTCCACCAGCCGCGGTAAGTTTGAGGTTGATAGGTTTGAAGGGAATCTGTTCTCCATCCACTGTGAGACTCACTGAGGTAGCCCCATACAATTGAAAGTTATATGTTTTTTTGTATAACTACCATTAAATGCTGTACTATCTACCATCCCCAGAACGATATGTATATTCCCGTTAAACAAATCGCTTTTGTGTATCGAGGGGTTTCCACTTGGAATTGTAAATGCTTTACATTCGGTGCGCCGAATGGGGTACTTAGCAGTGTTTCCTTTTTGCAAACACGTTCCAGAATGACTTCGGATATTCCAAAACCAAAATTTCAGCAAATAACATTGAAAAATGAAATTCCTTGCCTAGAAAATAGAAGATTTTGGCAAGCTTTTATAAAAAGAGGTCCAATCAGCTAACGGGTGTAGGACTGCAGGCAACGTTTGTTGTATCATCGAGAAATCTGCTAAAACCAGTCAAATTTGAAATTGAAAATGAAATTCAAATTTGCCAGCTTGACCATTTTTAATGGCAAGAATTCAATTTGCTTATAACATGTTTGCCAAAGAGGAAAATATGGCATCATAAATAAGTGCAAGAAGCATTTACTTGCTGAACCCAACAGTATGTCGGCATTTGCCAACTTCCCTGCAACTCGGCATTTGCCAAACCAGAGAATTCCGGCATATGCCAGCCGAGAGGAAGTTGGCAAATGCCGACTTAGAGAATTCCGGCATTTGCCAGCTGAGAGGAAGTTGGCATTTGCCAACTCAGAGAATTCCGGCATTTGCCAACTCAGAGGAAGTTGGCATTTGCCAACTCAGAGAATTCCGGCATTTGCCAACTCAGAGGAAGTTGGCATTTGCCAACTCAGAGAATTCCGGCATTTGCCAACTCAGAGGAAGTTGGCATTTGCCAACTCAGAGAATTCCGGCATTTGCCAACTCAGAGGAAGTTGGCATTTGCCAACTCAGAGAATTCCGGCATTTGCCAACTCAGAGGAAGTTGGCATTTGCCAACTCAGAGAATTCCGGCATTTGCCAACTCAGAGGAAGTTGGCATTTGCCAACTCAGAGAATTCCGGCAATTGCCGACCAAAACTGCTACAATCTAGGCTTTAGGTTTCTGTTACCAATGAACAACATTCAATAATAACTTTTTATTTTCAATCATGGTCTTCCTTGAAAATATTTTTTTTACAAAGCAAGAAGTTTCTCAATGTAATGGATTTATCTTGTTGTACACACAATACTTTTCTTTTACGTATAAAATCAATTTCGTCAGAAATTATACTGTAATTACGGTAACAAATTGCAACCAAATACATATAATAAGACTGTGTCCTTGAATAACTTATCTATTTGAAATGACCAGTTATCGCTATTTTGAAATCGGTTGCATTCAAGTTATCACTTTAATAGCACACAATTGTCCTGACAAAATACATGTACTTGCCACAGCCACTGATTCTGAAATAAACAAACAAAACGTTAATAAAATACCGTACAGTTCCGAAAGTAGCGAGGTCGTTACTTTCGGATTGAGCAACCTTAATTAACTGTTACTTTCGGGGGGGTCTCTACTTTCGGGGTGCTAAAATCGTTAACTTTTAGGAGCCATACTTTATTTTTATCTCATATTTATATTTATATATAGTTGTTATTATTATATATATTTTCTATATCATATTATTATTATCATATATATTATTATTATTATCACTCTCTGTAAAGCGCTATTGACATACTATGAAATAGCGCTATATAAATAAAGATATTATTATTATTATTATTATTATACCGTGTACAGGGTTCCCACTGACCTTGAAAAGTCAGTGAATTTGATTTTTTTTTCAAGGTCAGGAAATTGTCAGGGAATTTTGATTTTGGTCAGGGAATGTTGTAATTTACCTAAAAGTCAGTGAAAAGTCAGGGAATTTATGTCAGCCTTCACAAAATCGATATGTACAGTGTAGCATAATTATGGGTAACATTTAGACAGATTGTGATCAATCATGATGAAAACTCACAAAAAAGTTTAAAAGTTGTCATTGACCTTATATGGTCCATGTAAATATATTTCTTCATACATATTACTGTACATACAGTACATACATAAAAAGACTATAGTAAATGTAAGTCGCACTGCAGGATATCATAGTAAAACAAGAGTACAGTATGGTCAGTGAAAAATGGTTTTTGGTCAGTGAGAAGTCAGGGAAAAGCCAGATAATTTTATTTTTCCGGATGAGTGGGAACCCTGGTTATTTTTATGTCAAACGATTCTAGTATCCTGATCTCGAAAATCAGCACTTGTGCATAAGGCATATAGATCACACAATACGCTACGCTATATAATATATGAGCAGTAGAGTTGCGCAGTGCAAAACTAAGGAATCACCTTAAATGCCCCCTCAGCCAGCTTCGGGGACATTTAATCACTAATATCCCTTGGTGCCATGATATTACTTATAATAAAAAACACTTGTGCTCGTTTATTCATGATCACAAATCAACCAATGTATGGCATGCAGCACTCCACCGACGCAAATCACAGCTATACAATGTATACATGTACATGTATATTTGTGTAACAACACCTGTATGTGTTGTATAACCTGCTTAGCTGAAGTCTGCTCTCTCACTCTTCCTTCAATGAGGACGAGTGAGCTTTGCCAACTACATGTACATGTACATGCAAGGTACATGTACTAAACAAGTAGGGCCAGGAACGGTGATTCTCAATGCCCTTCCACCCAAAAAAGTAACATTTCTCTCTCTGGCTCTTATTGTGTACGTATACACCATTTAGGCTTTTTTTGTTCAGATATTTTAACAGCATGTACAATACGAACCAAGACCTGCTCAATCACATGAGTTCCCAGTGGCTCAGTGGTTAGAGCGCCTGACTGGTATCCAGGAGGTCACGGGTTCAAATGCCGTCTGGGCTCAGTAAGAAACCTTACGAACTACATTGCTAACAATTACCAAGCGACAAATTACCATATAACTTACAGTACAAACATGTACAATGTTGCGGGATAGCTTTACAATGAAATGGCTTCTGATCTGCTTGGACTTAAACTCACCATTGTCAAATATATCAATGATCCATAGCTCATGGTTGTACCTCAACCTGAAACAAACAAAAAGCATACATCGTCAATGTCTCTGATGACTACTGTACATTCGTTCCCCCAGGGGGTGGGGATTTGTCCAGATTTCTCTGCCCCATTCCCTTAACTTATAAACTAAATTGTATGTAAATTACTGGTACTAAAATAAAGTCTATGTTTCCCCATGTCTATGTCAGGGGGATATCATGTTTGAATGGACATTTGAACAAATCCCCCAACGTCCCCAGGGGTGGCAGCCAGGGGTTTGACCGTCAAGTATAAACATGTATAACTTGCTTCAAAATTCCAAAAAGCACATAACTTACCTGTCTAAGCAGGAATAAGTACAGTAAGCTTATATTGCTCATTACATCATCCGGTTTCCAGGTCGGTTTCCATCATCTTACGTTGTCTACGACTACATGTACATGTCTTAAGTCAAAGTAGGGCACGATATTAGAGTCGAGTAATACGTCTTCATGCTTCAAAAGAAGTAATTGCTTCGTTTTTCGTGAAAGACCATTGCTTTGGGGCTCGAGTAGTAGTCTTGGTGATGCCATCGGTTCGTTAGGGATGTCAGTAGATCGGGCATTTCATGGATTTAGAGCTACGCTTTCCTGGGTTCTTGTGTTCATTGTACGATCGATTGTCCGCTCGTTTTCCGACTGTTGTGTAGGCTGGCTCGTTACGAGACCATTGCTGTAGTTCGTTAAATTCTTTTCACCAGTAAATATTGACGAATACCGTTCCGAAAGGACAGGGGAAATAAAAGAACAATTGAAGCTTGAGCATTCAACAAACCAACCGTCAACATGGCGGCCGGGGAATAAACAGTCAGGCGTCACACGACCACTCCATATTTGGAACATATCCCCTGCAGCGTTTCACTCTGATTGGCTAGAACACGGTTTTGAGCGCCATTTTCTTGGTGTTGTAACGGTTCTAGAAACTATAGAACTCTTTTAGTATTTTATCGTGGAATAATCACTCTTTTCTTCAACCAAATCCCTGGAGAACGACATGGAACAATGGTATGTGTGACAGAGTGCTGTTTATCTATAAACATACAGTGAAATTCAAGAATTTATGCTCATTTTAAAAGGTAAGATTCGATGCTGACATGAATTCCTGATCAAAGTTTCGATTGTATAATCGCAGTATAAAGCTTATACACATTCAGAATACGGCATAAAGCTTTAATACATAACGTCATAAGCTTAATATACAGCAGACATATATTTCCTGCCAAAAGTGTCTATAGACATCTACATGTACAATGTAGAATACATCTAGTGTCTACTTTTAAAGTGGCTACCCTCTATTAAGCGGCCTGTTTTAAAAGTCCCGAATCAGTGGAGTTTTACCCATATAAACTCTGCATAAATTTGCTACCTCTATTAAGTGGTATATGTACAATGTATATATACATAATATACTCTATATCCACTACATGCTGCTTACTAGTGCTGTATATAGACATTGCAATATATTTGTTTATAAATAATATAAACTGTGTACCTCCCAAGAATGCACGATTTGATTGGTTGCTGAGCGTGTATTATTATGTAATAGATGCACAGAGCAGTGAAAACAATGCAGAAAGCCTGTTTAAAACTACATTGCGTTCCTCTATAATACTGTATATATATTTTATGTACAATTGCAGAATATACAAATAGACAGATACCATATATGTACTGTATGTACACTGACAGTATACATTAGCCGGAGAAAACAGCTGTCTCTCATCACGTACATCAATTCCTAGGTGGAATCAATGTATGCGATGAGAGACAGCTGTTAATTTTAATTCTCAGGCTATATGTACCGACAGTATACATATGATATAGTATATACAATGTATAGACAGTATACACCGAATCGAAATATGGCGACCAATTTGAATAACTATTGTTCTGGTCTGACCAACCTCGTGTTCACGTGGAAAGACAAAAGCGTTTTCACATGAATGAGAGGTTGGTCAGTCAGGAACAAAGTTATTCAAATTGGTCGCCATATTTCGATTCGGTGTATAGCTATGCTATTTCAATTGTATATTACATACATGCCATGGTTCACTTTGCCTATTTACAAATTTGATTTCATATTTGATACTTTTCTGTTTTTCTTAATAGAGTGAAGCATAAACAAATCTAACACAATCATGGTGCTTGGACAAATGGATGCAAAAGAGTGATAGCTACAATGTAGCACTAAGTGAACAATCTACAAAATAGTATTGAAATATTTTTATTTAAGTTAAGAATTATAGCTTAATATTATACCTTATTATTTTTGTCGTGCAATCGTCATTCAACGTTTTTTGAAATAGCGCATTGTATTTTAAATTCACTCGATATACAATATGCACAGGATTTTTTGTGGACAGATGAGGTTCGAGTGAATGAATACGAGGAAAAAATGACACAAGTGCATAGTACAGTCGAAGCTCTCGTAAGCGACCACTTCAGGAATTCGAAAAAGTGGTAATAACTAGATCAGAGCTGTTGTCGCTTAAATGAGACGGACCGCACGCTGAAACAACATAGGCTGGTCGCTTATGAGAGCTTAATATTGCTGCGAGCCGCCAGGCGAGCAGCGAAGCTAATCTTGATGGAGTTCCTGTGTCATGTTTGGTCATGTGGGATCTGGGCACTGGGACAAGGGTGGGAATGAGAATCAATAGATATATGGGAGGGAAATAGGTTTCTTGTAAGCTAGAACACATGACAGTAATAAAGTTATTATTATTATTATACTGCATTTTTATTATTTTATATTACCACTAATGTGCCTTGCTGACAAGGGACAGCCACATGTATGCATTGAAAGCTACATGTACGGCAGTGCACAACTCGCAGCACTTCACTTTCTACCAGAAACGACTAGTTTAAGCTTTTGTGATGTATTGTAATACGTAAGCACGACACCTGCACATTGCTACAATATTTAGTATGATGCGCACTTGCACGTTTCACACAACAATGCACATAGTTTGCGTCTAAGACTTATTGTAGAAGTTATTGAGTATTGACTAATACGACTCAGCCTCTGGAGTGATTTAGAGTTTTGGTTTTGTTATAGTCAATCAGCTTGCAGCATTCAGCTAGTGCTCATGCAGTGGAATAGAACTACACACTGTACACGGATAAAATAATAATAACTATATATTTAAGTAACTGTAGAATAGACTACAAATGACCTCGTGTATTATTTTATATTTAATTAAAGCTTTTACAATATTTCTACATCTTTTATTGATTATGCAGTGTTTGTCTCTGACTTCCTACATCTTGTTTGAATCTTATCTCAGTGAAAACCGTGAATGCTGGCATTTGCCAACATCGTGAATCTTGGCATTTGCCGAAATTTTGAATGCTGGCATTTGCCAACATCGTGAATCTTGGCATTTGCCGAAATTTTGAATGCTGGCATTTGCCAACATCGTGAATCTTGGCATTTGCCGAAATTTTGAATGCTGGCATTTGCCAACATCGTGAATCTTGGCATTTGCCGAAATTTTGAATGCTGGCATTTGCCAACATCGTGAATCTTGGCATTTGCCGAAATTTTGAATGCTGGCATTTGCCAACATCGTGAATCTTGGCATTTGCCGAAATTTTGAATGCTGGCATTTGCCAACATCGTGAATCTTGGCATATGCCGAAATTTTGAATGCTGGCATTTGCCAACATCGTGAATCTTGGCATTTGCCGAAATTTTGAATGCTGGCATTTGCCAACATCGTGAATCTTGGCATTTGCCGAAATTTTGAATGCTGGCATTTGCCAACATCGTGAATAGGACTGGCAATATAATAACTATGTACCATTGGTGGTCCAAACAGCAGTTTCTATAGTTTAATTTTGAGAACAGAAACAATTTTAGCTGAAAAAAATAACAAATCGGCAAATCAAATAAGATTTCTTCAATATTTGCTAAAATGGATAAAATAACCAGCAAAAAATTGAAAAGTCTCTCGAAAAGTGCTGGGAAATCTAACTTTGGAATATCCGAAGTCATTCTGGAACGTGTTTGCAGTTCACGGGCGTGCTCTAGTTTAATCACAGGGCTGACTTTCACTTGGCGGACTTTCAGCACTGCACTTTGTATAACAACTTTATAATTTGGTGCTGCCTCCCCCGACATTAGGCAAAATGCACTGTTGTTTGGGGTTAATTTCACCGTGATATTTACATGATTCAAGAGTAGGCGCTCACTGTAGAACAGATCACAGTAGATGGGACCAAAGAGATCTACTAAAGCACTCTCTTTAATGAAGCTATAGTGACTTTTCAGCCCTAAATTTGCAGCTGCATTTGTAAGTGTTGGGTCAGGGGAGTACAAATTTCCAGCCGTGTCCTTATAAAATAACCCTGCTGTCAACTGTGATTTATTCGCAGCTGGGCCGAAATTCAAAATAGTCTCGTAGTAGCTCAGTCTATAGCTATCGGTCCCTGTAGATTGAGTTACTTGTACACCGTTTAGAAACACATCTACTTGTTTGAAGAGACTTTGTAGTAAGTTGTTCACTGGAGCAGTCTTTTCTCCATCGTCAAGGTCTGTACCATTAGCTTTGGTCACTTTCACTTTAACCACTAACATTGTTTTAGAAAGATCAACATAATCTTCTGTGCCAATAATGTTAAACTCTATGGACGCTGAAGCGTTGATAGAAGAGACAGGTTGGTGATCGATCCATTGTCCTTTCTGTATGACAATTGAGTGGGTGGTATTGTAAATAAATCTAACTCACTCTTAGAGCATGGTGTAGAGTTGGGGTGACAGGGAACCCATCATTATTTGACTGTACTGTGTTACAGTGTATCCAATGACATACCACAGGGAACCCATCATTATTTGACTTTACTGTGTTACAGTGTACCTATGACACACCACGCTGTGGTACTGAACATGCGATCGCTTGCAACATTGGGCGACAGGTCATTTGCTATGGCTGCACCGAAGTTATGGAATGCCTTGCCCTGTGATATCAGAAACACTAATAAATTAGATAAATTTAAGAGACTTTTGAAAACACATCTCTTTCATTCAGCATTTTTATAGAATTATCGGTGTTTTATATCAGGATATTAGGTGATATACAAACAAACCAAGACTGCAGTCATCTGCAATACTTGGCACTGTACCAGAAGAATTAACTGGGGCTATATCAGGAAATTAGGCCGGTGATATAGTAGAGACTTTTGATTTATAATTATTTCTGTAGCATTTTAATTTTAATTATCATTATTATTACTAGAATTTTATATAATTATTTGTTTCATATCAGAACATTAGCAACACTGATATATTTAAGTTAATATTACACAATTATTTTGCTTAGTTTTATAATTTTATAATTTTATATTTTACAGTTCATGTGCAGTACATATATAGCTAATTGCATAATCGCTGTCGGGTTGAAAATCATGAAAGCTATGACCAAAAGGAATTCTGGGAAATTAAAACTCTCAAATAACATCGTCAAATGATCGACATTTTTATCCAGACTTGTAGGATCTTAGTTGAATAGCTCATATACCTTCAAAACTACGAGAACATTGAATATATCTGTATGTAATGCGGGTCATGAACTGATTTCCCATCCATCCTTGCGGTCTAAGCTTCTATGATTTATGATTTTGAACCTGACAACGATTATGCAATTAGCTATATACATATATACATAGGAGTAATTATTTATTTTTCTTTATTTTGATTCAAAGCGCATTTGATCATTTCGCCATGGAATATGCGCTATGTAAGTTATTACATTATTATTATTATTATTATTATTATCTCCTTCACTTAGTTTAGCTCTTTTCCCTTTGCCTGTCTTTGTTGAAGTGAGTTGGTTTTTAAAAGATTTCCTTTTTATGGGGGTTTTCTTTCTACGTTTGCTTCCACTCCGATCCCTGTTTGCTCCTACTATCTTGTATGAGGCAGTAGAGGAGCGGTATTATTGTCAGAAGCATGAGAAACCAGAACAACATTTGAATAGATTTTAAAAATAGGCACATTCACATGTATTTCAGTAAGTGATGACGTTCAGTATAATCACTCTAACCTATGCGATAACACTGAAATGAACCATGGGATACGTTAAAATAATAATTATTCGATGTTGAATCATGGCACAGGCATTACTTAGCATTGTGGACAGAAGTGAGGACAAAGGCATGACATCAGTCGGTACGTATAAAATATACAATGATGACATGTGCCATGGTTCCACTCGTTCTAAGAATTGTTATTGTACCAATTATTATTGAACTATCGCGGCAAGATAGATAGATAGATATTATTATTATTATCTCCTTCACTTAGTTTAGCTCTTTTCCCTTTGCCTGTCTTTGTTGAAGTGAGTTGATTTTTAAAAGATTTCCTTTTTATGGGGGTTTTCTTTCTACGTTTGCTTCCACTACCTGTTTGCGAGTTTATTTGAGTGAGTGCTTTCCTTTTGAGTTGACCTGCTGCTGCTTTCAGTTGAGTTTTTGCAGATTCTCCCAGCTTATTACCAGCCATAACATCTCGTGCTATTTTCATTCCTGTGGTCAGAGCTGTTTTTCCAGTCGTTTTTGCACCTCTTTGCATGAGTGGCATTGCTGATCGAGCGAGAGATTTGAAAAAGGACCCTAGGCCGTACCCTCTTTGAAATCGTCCACCGTGAAACACTGGCAAATTTCCACCTTGCTGATTGCTAGTCTTTGGCATTCTTTAAGTGAAATAGGGTGATTGACGAAGTCGAAAGCTTAACGTTATCACTACACGCCTACGTTCAAATGGTATTTTTCTACCAGTGTCGTCTGTTATAAGGACTTCCACAGTCTCAAATTCTTTCATGGCTATTGGAACATATTGAGGATTGCCGTAGTTGATGGATACTATTTCACGGTCTTTACCTTGTGCTGAGACAATGCGTAGCAGAGGGGCTCGAACGTCACCCACGATTTGACTATCTACTATATTCAGGTAGATATAGAGAGATTGAAGGCTAATATTCAGATCACTTACAAAGGGTGCTGTGGTTGTTTTGGTTACGATGATGTTGCTCACTCCCAAGTCGTTTTCAAAACTAAGCTTCTTGCCTGTTTCTAGTGTTATTGTGACTTTCTGTGATAGATTATCGAACTTGAAGGAAATACCCGTTGCTCCATCCTTCGTTATCTCAGTCGTTAGAGCGGTAATCACATCTGTCACAGATGTGTAATATCCTATTATAATTATCCCAACATCCCAACTTCCAACCCCTTCATCGTAGAAGTCCCAAGTCCCAATTAAATTCACATGCTCTGGTAGTTTGACTTTAAAATCAGTTAGAGTGTTATCAGGGTAGACTAATAGAGAGCTGTTACTCGGGAGTGTCATATAAAACTGACGTTGTGTTCCCATTGTGCGGTAAAGTAGAAATAAACCACACTATGCAAATCAGTGCTTATTATACTTTACTCACTTCACCACGGTTGATCACATTTCTATAACAATCATTTTTCAATGTCACTTTGTAAGACCAGCTGTTGTACTTATTAGGGTATCCTAACCATTTCATAAAATATTCCATCTTTTTACCACGTTTGCGTTTTTTCAATATTTTCTACTCTATATGTATCATCACTCTTCACCACCCTCTGTTACTCATTTTCATTAAAAGGTACCTCCAACTCATCACCGTCATATTCTTTCAATTTATATACTCTTGGTAATCGTTTTGATACGGTGAAAATCTCCTCATTCCATGATTGTAGATAACTTGTATCTAATAATCGTTTTGATTTTGATATTCGAACATAATCTCCGATTTGAAATTTATAACCCCTACGAGGCGGTACGTTCTTTTTCATATAGAGTATACCAAACTTCCTTCTCGTTGCTTTTGTTCACGAGGCTTGGTTTTGTTTTAATTGATCGATGATAAGTATTGTTACACGAGTTCATAAGTTCAGGTAGAACATCTACATACTTCAAAGTGTTTTTCCATGTAAAGTACTTCCACATTTTATTTTTGAGAGTTCTATTAAATCGATCCACCACACTAGCTTTCGTTTCATTAAACGTGTGAAAAAAGCCTACATTCTGTTCTTTCAGATATGATTGAAACAATCGATTGGTAAATTCTGTACCCTGATCAGTCTGAACTTTAAGTGGTTTTCGATCTGATTTCAATATTGTTTTAAACGCTTCTACTAGCGAAGATCCAGTCTTATAGAGGAATTGCAAAGGCGAACTTTCATAGAATATCAAGTACTGTCAGAATATACTTGAATCCACCGTTGTATTTTTTGATTGACTGCACATCAACTAAGTCCATCTGCCATAGTTGATCTTTTGAACCGACAATCACTTTATTTCTAGGAGATTTCTTCCTCGCTGGTCTGTGTAGAGTATAAGTTATTTGATATCTAAGCCATTGTTCTACTTGGTTTCTTGTTATTTTCTTATTTTTCTTCTTGGCAACACGAAGTAAAGCAGCAACACCGCCGAGGCTTCCTCCTTGGCTTAGGTTGTAGTACAGACTTGTTAAGAGTTTGTTTAGTTTCTCCACCATCTATCTGTGAATTCTGAATGATACCTTTTCCTCCACAACACGCTAGTACTACTCGAACTCTTCGAAATATATCCTTAAGGTACCAGGGACCTTCGTGACCACTGTTCACTGAAAGCCGCGTAGCGCACTAACCACTCGTCCAACATGTATACAAGTATACATTTTCTTAAAGCTGAATAAATGCAGATTCTAAATATGCTTGAGATTATTTCCTATTTTATAAATATTTTTGTTATTGCACATTTTAGAAAATTCGACCGGCCTTGTTCAAAGATAATTTTGCACGCGGGAATTCAATCGATTCATTCTAAACGGAAAGTGCCATTGTAATGAGCACACTTTGTTCTAAAAAACCGTGTCTCCGATTTTTGATACGTTGCCTCGTTTAAAAGTTATTTGATGATTTATGTGTAAATCGCTTAAAAACACATTAATGAACTTTGACAGCAAATATCTCGTCAACAAAATCGTTTACTACTACTACTATTACTACTACTACTACTACTGCTGCTGCTGCTGCTGCTGCTGCTGCTGCTGCTGCTGCTGCTGCTGCTGCTGCTGCTGCTGCTGCCGCCGCCGCAGCTGCCACTGCTGCCACTGCTTTAAGCCTCCTAGCGCTTTGGTCGTTTTCTGCTTTGAAATATGTATTGTCCATTTGCCATCTACAATCGTGCCATCGTTGTAATTGCTGAGGCTTATCTCGGCAACTAGCCCTGCTCGATTGGCATTTTAGGTATTGATCAGAAAGATCAGGTAGTTGCGCACAACAACAGCATCCTCGGTGGCGAGATTATACTTGCTTGCATGCATGATCATCCTTTTAGTTTCCTTGGCATGGGATGACGATTGCAGACTATGAATTTCCTCTACGGTTGGAAGGTTTTTTTGGCCTTCCCATTCATGTTCAGCTCGTTGCTGTGCAATCATCTTTCCCCAAGACTCTCTCCAATTTCTTTGGGTGTCTTTCAGCTCTTCCAAGGCTTCTCTCTTCTCAGAGGAAAGTGACTGCCTCATATTTTTGATTGCATACGCGAGGAAACGCTCAAGACTTGTGGAGTAGCATGATAGGGTTTTACTACGAAGTCCTTTTGACTTTTCTTGTTTCCTCATTTCGATTTGGCGCTTAAAGAAGAGCTTGTAGACCTGATCTTTTTCAGTAAAGACATCCATGTTCCGAACGTTTGGGTCTATAGCCTTAGCAATGGTGACGACGTGCCGACACATCTGACGAATCATCGCAGGTGTCTTGTCAGTGCCATCTGGGGTGCCAAGGTACATGTTCCAACCCCTAACCAATGTCTCGAAGACATTAGTGGGCTTTGAGGTTGGTCTATATGGCCCAAGGTTCTCGGCCTCTTCTTCTCCTTCTTCCTCGCCATCTTCGCAATCATCCACTCCATCAGTCTCGTATCTTTCTTTGTCCCCTTCGTTTTGTTCACTACCTTCACTCTCTTCGCTGACTTCGTTCACGTCACTGTCTTCATTCTCTTCGCTGTCCTCTTCCTTTTCACTGTCTCCCTTCTCTTCACTTTCACTCTCGCTATCTATGACCCAACAACGCCTTTTCTTTTGGTGCCCAACAGCATTTGACAATTGTATCATAGCCAGTTGATACTTTGATCTGTTTTCATCCAGTCGTTGTTTTTTAGAGACGTTATTTTGATTGTCTTGTGCTCTTCGTTTTGTAGATGGTTTCTCTGTGCTTATTGATTGAAGCTTGGTTTTGCTGAAGATCGAACTCTTTGCTTTTAACCTAGACATTTCTTGGCTTCCGCGCGCCACTTTATGCTTAACGTGAAGATGCCTCACCAACTTTACCCCGGACCAAGTACATTTTTTTGTAGGGCAAGTGCGCGAGCAATGTCTGTCCTTTTTCTCTTCAGATTGTTTTATGAAGAGCCACTGCTCGTATCTTTGGTCCACGCGTGCCCTGGCTTGTTTGTTGCAAGGTGTGCACGGAGGTGTTTCCTGTGCTCCCCACATACTGGGCATTTGCCTGTGGATAGAAGGGGTCTTTTCTTGCGCGTCTTGTTTCCGGCCTCTGGCCCAAGTACTTCTACCACTTCATCAAGTGCGTCTTGGGGTACTTCTTCCACTTCAGTACGGGCAGTCGCTGCTTCATTCGGTTCCTTGCGTGAGGATATTTCTACCACTTTATCAAGTGCGTGTTGGGGTACTTCTTCCACTTCAGTACGGGCAGTCGCTGCTTCATTTGGTTCCTTGCGTGAGGACATTTCTACCACTTTATCAAGTGCGTCTTGGGGTACTTCTTCCACTTCAGTGCTGGCATTCGCTGCTTCATTCGGTTCCTTGCTTGAGGACATTTCTACCACTTTATCAAGTGCGTCTTGGGGTACTTCTTCCACTTCAGTACGAGCAGTCGCTGCTTCATTCGGTTCCTTGCGTGAGAACATTTCTACCACTTTATCAAGTGCGTCTTGGGGTACTTCTTTCACTTCAGTACGGGCAGTCGCTGCTTCATTCGGTTCCTTGGGTGAGGGCATTTCTACCACTTCATGAAAAACAGCTGTTATATAGGCAGAAGACTGGTGTTCTGATGGTCCTGGGATTGGCTGTACCGTTTCAGCATCGTCAACGCCACGGTCGCCGTTCAGCTGTATGCTTCCTCCAGCAGCATCGGCTAGTTTCTGGGCTCTTGTAAGAACAAAATCTCTGGCGCAGCGGGCATCATTCTTACCCTTTATCAGGACTGCAATCGCTTTGCCGGTGCGGCAAAAATGGTGAGCTCTCAGAGTTGATATGAGAAAGTCTGCTCGAGAAAATAGGTTTGGCTCCATTTCCTCAGTGACAACCTGCTCCATCATCAATTCGTTGATGTACTTTGTGCATAAGCTTTCCCATTCCTTGTCTCCTATTTCTGAGTATTCATCGCATACTGGAACGGGATTGCAAGAAAATAGACGAGCCATGTTCGCGAAAACTAGACGGTCAGATAAACTACGAGAAAATTGAAATGTGTTAGTTACCACAATTTACGTATATGTCCCATATCATAATGCCAGCATTTGAATGTGAAAATTATTTGATTGTTCGATCAAGTTCAAGTTCAATTGTATTACACTTCGGTAACTTTATGCATTATATACATAATAATTAAATAACAATTTTACAATAATGTTGACGATTACAGTTTTGAACATAGAAGGAACAGTTGAAGATAACAGATTGCTATAATAATACTACTAGTAATAGTCGTTATTGACACAGACGTGAAGCCCCCCGGGGGGAGGGGGGTACACGGCCATTTTTGGGGTAGGGGTGTGCCGCCATGATCCCAAAAACCTTACCCTATCCCAGATCTAAAAGCGGAAATTTTCACGTACCCTATCCCAGAGCTAAGCTTGGAAATCTATACCCTATCACAGACCTAAGCTTCAAAATCAATACCCTATCACAGACTAAAATTGAAAGTTCGTGACCAATGGGCTTGTGTCACCTGTCACGTGACTTTTTAAATTTTCACCGAAGGCAAACGAAAATATCATAACTTAAAAGAGCATACTAAAATTAGTAAAAGTTGAAAATTTCAAAGGAATCAAGCAAATAAGACAAAAGTTAAAGGCTTTCAAAGTTTCCCGCTTTGACAAGGATTTGTATGGGTTTTTCGCTTGGAGGGCAAGCGTTGCCCTCCAACATACATTTCCATACAAAAAAGGCAAAGTTTGAATGCCTGTAACTCTTGCCCTATTTGCTTATTTCCCTTCAAACTTTCCACTTTTACTAACTTTAGTATGCTCTTTCAAGTTATGGTATTTTCGTTTGTCTTCAGTGAAAATTTAAAAAGTCACGTGACAGGTGACACAAGCTCATTTGAAGCTAATAATTTGTATTTTACCGCGACAATCATTTATAAACATTAGAGATCTTCAAATGCTCGTAAAATGCAGAAAGAATGATAAATATGCTTGGTTCGCTGTAAAAAAAACATACCCTTTCCCAGTGCAAATGGGCAAAATACATACCCTATCCCAGACCTGAGAAGCTCGAAAACCATACCCTATCGGGCGGCACATACCGGTATAGCTTATATAGGGGAGTAGTAATCCCCCGCCCCCGGGCTTACAAAAAAATCAAAATAGAAAAAACACATTTGAGCTTTACGAACTATATATAATTCAACGCTCATACTAATTGCTCTTAATCCAGAGATTGCGAATGATGTGCTCTCACAGTCAAACCACCCCTCCCTTTGCACAAAATGGCGGCTTATTTCACTCGTTCTTTCATGGAAGGGCAACGGACTACAGTTCTTTATTCTTTGGACTTCCTTTCAATCAAATATCACTTCCAAGATCATAGTTTGCTTACATAGCATATTTCGAGCTTCGATTTTCGAGATCGGTACTACAAACACTTCAACTAAATAAAAACCTACAGAGCTACAGAATCATGACTTACCTCATGGAGCAACGACAAAAAAGAGGATTAGGGAGGGGAGGGTGAAAATCGATAACACACCCTATTTACGTGGTTCGCTACTAAAATAATACATATGTTATAGCTACGTCATAATATTTTACGACAGGGGATCAAATCAATCTACTGCGCATGCGTGGATTATATGGGCCGATTACTTAATAATAAAATAAGTTATTTTTTTCATTGTTCACATTGTTTACATGATACTTTGCGACAATATAGTCTCTTTCCTACAAAGACATCCAACTGATCTAATGTAAATAAGAGCGAAAAAGATGTGGAACCGAATATTTGGAATGATTCAATACTTTTCGGGCACGCCGTTCCCACAATAACCGGTCGCATTCCCACAATGACCGGTCGCATTGCCACATGACCGGTCGCGTTCCCACAATGACCGGTCAGGTTCCCAAATGACCGGCCAGGTTCCCAAATGACCGGTCAGGTTCCCAAATGACCGGTTTTCTTCCCACAAAAAACTATACTACTACTACTACTACTACTGCTACTGCTACTGCTACTGCTACTACTACTACTACTACTACTACTACTGCTACTGCTACTACTACTGCTACTACTACTACTACTGCTACTGCTACTACTACTACTACTACTACTACTACTACTACTACTACTACTGCTACTGCTACTACTGCTGCTACTACTGCTACTACTACTGCTACTACTACTACTACTACTACTGCTACTGCTGCTGCTGCTGCTGCTGCTACTACTACTGCTACTGCTACTGCTACTAATGCTACTGCTACTACTACTACTACTACTACTACTACTACTACTACTACTACTACTACTACTACTACTACTACTACTACTACTACTACTACTACTACTACTACTACTACTACTACTAGTACTACTGCTACTACTACTACTACTACTGCCTATACTACCACTGCCTATACTACTGCCTATACTACTACTACTGCTACTACTACTACTACTGCCTATACTACTACTGCCTATACTACTGCCTATACTGCTGCTGCTGCTGCTGCTGCTGCTGCTGCTGCTGCTGCTGCTGCTGCTGCTGCTGCTGCTGTTACTCGACATACATTGAACATGTATTTATTAATTACGCATATAAGCTTAATACTTATACAAATCATCATTCATCTACATGTACATCTACATTAGGGGGTTCCTGCAAAGGGGGATACCCATCACTGCAAGACATACATAGGGGAATAAAATAATTCATTAATAAAAATTACAGGGGATATCAAAGCTTAATATTATTTCCTGATATGTAGTATATATTCCGTTATATGAAATCATACGCGCGTAAGTCTAGCTGACCTTATCAATATCATCCAGCCTTTGAAGCTGGATTTTCTTTGCATTGAAGTGAACTTCGACTTAGCGTATCTGTTCTTCTGGTCAATCTCCTTAATGTCTTCTCCTCAGCCGCTTCTTAGCCTCGAGATCGTCTAGAGACATTTCCATCTTCTTCATGTAGTCTCCAACTTTAAATCGTGGCATTGTAACCATTCAATGAATATTACAGCAAAATAACAGCAAATTACAGGTGCGTACCAAACGAAATCAAAGTCGAAAATCCAAACAAAAAAAAAGAACACGATAACAGACATATCTTCAGCTTTTGAACAAGCATAAATTCATTTTGACAACAGTTCAGACGACACAAATAAAACAAGGGTCAAAACATGTCCTCTGTTAAAAAATATCGAGATTGAAGGAATCTCGCGAAAGCGACATCTCGAAATAAATTGTTTTGTTGTCAAACTACAGCCATCTTTGACATCAAAATGAACAGCAACCACAGCTCGGTCTTTTGCCGCCAATCGATTATTAATCGGAAGAGAACGAACGATGTACGAAGCTCCGAAAAACTAGCCGTTTCGCAATCGTGAAAAAAACGTTAATTCGTTCCCAAACCTCTATATTTGTCTCCCGTCCAATATGGCGTGTGTTACATCAAACCCCGGCATTTTTGAGCGCGCGCGTGCCCTACGTATTAATTCATGAACATAGCAGGTTGTTAAAAACGGATTAGTGCGAACGGGGTCTTATTTCAATGAGCTGTTCTGATATCAAACAATATGATAAGTACATATGTGGCTCATGTATAGTACGGCGTTTATGCTGCAGGGTCTGACAGAAGTTAATATCGGCTGTGCTTTTAAACAAACAGTGCTCTATTCTGTGGCATCACTCCCAGATGACTGAAGATCAATGCCTTGGTTCCTAGCGCTTTCCTTGAAGTACTTCATGTGAAGTTTTTCAGTTTGCAAGCCGACAGCCATAAGGTTTTCTGCACGATTTGTCATGTTTTTAATCCTGTTCAGCAGTCCTTTTTCCCGCTTTCTGTAGGCTTTCTTGGATCCCTTTTTTCTCTTTCTCTTTGGAGGCGTAGGTTGTTGATCAAGGCTGCTTTCACTGGATACACTATCAGAGAACTCTAAAATGACGGGCGCTGCCTCACCTCTCTTGGACTTGCTGCAGCTGGGCTCGGCTTGTTTGCGCGACAATACTTGAACTGCTGCATCCGCTGCTTCTGACTTGTCGGATTCATCACAGTGCACATCATTCAGTGGGTCCCGAGCTTCTGCTCCTTTTATGTTCTTCATCTGAAGCACAACTTGCTCTGCTGTTGAGGCATCATCTACAATACATCTTTCCTCCCTCTCTGTAACTTCAGGTGATTGTTTTGCCCTTCCGCTCCTTCCTATGATGCCAAGTCGATTTCGCTCACATTTGACCGCTTCCTTTTCGTCAATATTCTCCCACGCTGTTTTGTATTTCAAAGCAATATTTTGCTCCAGCAAATCATTGTGGCGAACAAAGTATTCTAGTATTTGTTTCCAGTCGTTTACCATTCTTTCTATCGCCTTTCTGTACAACATAACTTCAACATCTGATATCGAATCTTTCCTCGGAGTTTTTGTGCGCGCTCTTTTGCGCTTCTTTTCACCTATAACAATACGAGATTCAGACTTCTTATAACCCAAGAAGACAGCTTCTTATTTTGTCAATATCAACGAAAGGGACAAGATAAGAAGGCGCATAGCTTACCTGCAAAATAACGCTGGAACAGCATGTCTGGGTCCGTACATTTTCTCTCTGTGAAGATATGCAAAAACGTGTTTTTAAAAGATTACACTATGTCATGCACGCATGGTCATAGCTAATTAAGAGTGAATTTCTGTAAATGTCAAACATTTTGAAAACTATTTGGCCACTTGAAAAAATAGATTTCTCTGAAACTTTGCATACAAGTAAGTATTCCTGCCCTGATTACAAAAATATACTTGTAAGGCGTCGGCACCTTTGGTTTCCATGGCAACGGCCCAATGTTAATTTGGAGTGATTTTCAGCCTCTCAAAAGTCAAAATTTCTCCATCTTTGAACACGTGCTGCAATTTCTCTGTAGCTCTTTCATCAACAACGATCATGTCATGTGAAAGAACCATCCTTAGTCTTTTCCGTTCACAGGTAATTTTGGATTCCGTTGCTATAGCAACCGTGCACACGCATCGCGGGCGCAACATACTTTTATATTTTTCAAAATGCCTTATTTTGGCCTATATTCTGGCATCGATAACTCTGATCGTAACGCTCAGATTCTAAAGCTGCCAATCACATTTACATACTTTATCCAACTGCTATTGAAAAGAGCTTTCAAATTTTTGGGGCCTAAAATAACGGTCTTCTGACATCTGAAAAGTAAACTTCTGATGTCTTCTAAAAACTAAATAATCAATGATTACCTAATATAACACCTACAATTTAAGTTAGCTTTCTAATATCTGAAATAAATACTATACAATGCCGATTAATTTGCATAATTAATTAAAACTTTTTGCACAATTTAAATTAAAATTGCTCAAAATTATTCAACTTTTTGATAGTCAAACTTCGCTCACTGGAAGTTTTGAATTCATAGACTATTATGCCGGGCATTTCAAACCTGATTTTACATGTACAAGCAAATAAGAATGCGTTTCTTTTAAAAAGCACGGTTTTATATTAGACTTAACATTTGGCATTAAAGTATTAATCTTAAATTATAAAAAAATGGTGTTAAGGCATTCAAAAGAATAGAAGTGTTTTGAGCCACCTTATTATTTTTGTTTGGTAAACAACGTTCATATTGCTTTTACACTTAGCCGATGAGAGTGGGCAAACCAATTAGCTGCCTCACTCATGGAATGATGTTTAATAGAACAGAATATAGGTGGGATTATAGGTGGGACTATGTGCCTGGCCTGTACGTTGTTCTGACGACAAAAATATAATTGCTTGTTTTATTTATTTGTAGAATTCCTTTTTGTTTGTTTGTTTGCTGCACCTTTTAGTAAAGTTGACTATTCATGTTACCTCGATCACGCCTCTGCGATGTACTTATATTTTGAAATCCTTTCCAAGCTTGTTTTTTTTTTTAGTCTTTTATAAAAAAATGTTTAAGTCGAACTCCACGAAACTTTTCAGTGCGTTTTACGCACACATCGCGTAACTCGAACTCACTAAATTCTCTTAGTCACTTTTAGTTATGCGCTGGGTGTGGCAGAGACAGATTTGGGTGTGGTCAAGCGCGTAACTCAAAAAGCGTGTAATTCGAACTATGATGCGTGTAATTTGAAATGCGCATAACTCGAATAATACCCTATTGGCCCCAAATGATTTCATCTTTCTATCGAATAGCTGTGGATTATACTCTGGTAATCATACCGAATACGGCAGAATGTGCTGAACCACACAATAGGCGACTTGCACTAAGAGGTCACGTGACCCTAACTCCAATAAATCGAACAGCAGTGTCAAAATGAAAAGAGCAGCTAGAAATTAGTAAAAGGGTGAAGTTTCAGATCATAATGTCTGACCCAGGAGAAATGGCATTAAAAATAAAATCGATGGTTTTCTAAGATTTTGTTTGGAAAATGCATTGGATGGCAAGAGGCGTTCCATCCAATGCATTTTCCAAACAAAGTCTTAGAAAACAATTGATTCTGATTTTTCATTCGATAGTTTTTGCCGGTTATATTTCATGACAGAGCAGCCTTATTCAAAACGGCTGATCTTCACTTCATCTTCGTAAAGTTCTCAGATCTTTACTCGCGTTCAGTACGTCACTTTTGACCCAAACACGCCAGACTCCCACCATCTTCAGTACACAAAGGTAGTTTCAAAGGTATAGAGAAATGATGTAATATACAATCTAAACGTAGTAGTGGACGAAGCGTTTCCAACAGTACAGTGATGTCACAAGTCCACCTTGGTCAAATATAGAATGTCTTCAGGTATTCTTCGGAAACAGCTCATTAGGCAACTTCAAACTGTTATAACTCGAAAACTAGTGAAAGTAGAACTATAATACGTTGCCAGAGTATTTACAACATGATTGTATTTTATTGATTAAAAGTTTGTTGATTGGTTGCATGTGACCTTTAACAACCTTTTTTCACCAAAACTCGGCATTTTTAGAATCTTGATGTCAAGTTCTAATTTGCTTTCTATAATAAAGGATGATACGTTTGCAAATAGAGGCTCATAATAACGACTCCATCAGCGATCCCCCACAACGTTCAGCAAATAAGTTTATATCTGGTTTATATTCTTATGGATTTTAAGAATAATTTAGCGTTCAATTTTTCTGTAACATTATATAAAATATTCAAATATCTTCTTACTATGGAAACTGATCTCTGAAGTGGTAACATGTCCGTTCGGAATTTTGTCTTACTGGAGTGTTTTGTACCATTTTTGAACGAAATGATTGGCTTAAGGTGGCTGGACTGGGTTTATAGGTGGCGTTACCTTCCATGTTTGAACGGAAAATTCGTTGCTGCTGACAAGCTAATTTAAAATCAATTTTTATACCAAGTCTAGAGATAGATTAAAGTTTGCCATGATATATGTTTGATCATGATCGGAGTTATTCTAGCGCCAAAATGACGTTATTACGCTTTTTGAATAAATTCGATTTTCAGAGAGAGTAGAGTTTTGTTTAAAAATTTGTCGTTATGACTTAAAGTTCACATGGTCGTCTTCAAGTTTACGAAGTTTCGATGATTTCTATGGAAGCGTTTGCAAATAGATCGCACTGGAACTTTTTGGTAGCGAATTTGTAAAAATCGTAAACAATTGTGTCGGGTGCCCGAAAACTTCGCTTTATGGACTTTAAGTAAACTTCTTTTGAGCTCATATTGTTCTGCAACCTTTTCAATATTCCTTTTGGGAAATGGAAAGAAATCGCTTCATTCGATTTTGAAAAATACGAGTTCCAGTAAAGATATGCATTCTGTCTTTTGTCAATGATTTCACTTGTCTTTACTGAAATGGGTAAAATTGAAAAATGCCGTGATGAATTTTTCTCCAACTACCAAGTCAATTAGTTTAGGTAGCACATTCATTAACCCTGAAGTTTCAAGTTCATTGAAACACTTTAACACGGTCAAATATTATTCTCAAATCCGAAGACTTTTGCATGTCCATTATATTTCTAGAGTATGACAACCGCGTCTCATTTGTGTTATGTTTCCTTTGTTATGCATATCTATTGTCCTAGTCCTGAATACTTGCTAAAGTTGTGCATTCCAACACACCATGCATTCCATGCAGCGCCTGATTGCCTTCCGAGTCCCGTCCGACGTATGATAATAGCGGTATGTGGAGTATGGGCAATTTTCACACAAATGCACTCGCAAGCGCTATATAAACTAAGGATTCTCTAATATTTAAATATGTCATTTATTCATTGCTTTTGGGAACTTTTTCAACTATTCGACAATTTATTCTCTATTTATCTCATTACTAGTAAAACTATATAATATCAATTTCAAAGCATAAATGTGTAATTCGATATCGAAGTTATACATATGTACAATTATCAAGTATAGTTTATTGTAATATTTCAGCTTATTATTTTTTTGTCTCATGTATTTTCAGTTATCTTATATTATTATTTATTTAATATCAGGTGTCGTAAAAACACTATTTGGCATGACTGCAATATTTTAAAAATATATGTATTTGTACAAATTAAGACTCGCCCCTGCTTTCTTTTTAGACCTATAAATGCGGTACAATCACACTGTATATAATCATAAATAGCAAAAATATATACGAATAATAGGCTACTTGTCAAAGAAATTAACAATCTTAGTAAGAACCTTCAAGTTTTTTGTAACTCTTGGTTTAGCAGTTTTATCTGGAATTTGTGTAAAATTGACAGGTAAAGCCAGAATAGTGAGTAATCCTCTGGATCCTCCTGTCTGGAAGATTTGTTTGATGGTGGTCATATCCAGCCTTGCCTTCCCCAACTTCTCCTTTATGCCATCAGATACTGGAAGACTCTGTAGTGTAGACTTTCGCGCTTTTGCTTCTATTGTCGATTCCATGGTTCTTCTGAACATTGCGCCACTGACTGAACGGCTCACCAGCCTATCCCTTGACAACGTAAGCGTAGATCGGAACAGAATTCGGACTAAAGCTTCAACATCTTCTTGTGCATCATGTGCGTCGAATTTATCACTGAACAAGAATTCGTACAGAGATGATAGCGACTTGCTAGTAAGGCCTTTGAGAGAGCTGGCATGGCACTTCATTTCCTCTGAGATAACTGTCAAGGAATCCAACAACAGGACATTGAAATCTACGAATGTATCAAGGAGATGATACCTCTTCAGTGCATTTAGCAGAATTGGATAATCAAATCTGTCGCCATTGTGAGCTACAAGAACTACTCGAGAGTTGAGGTTTGACATCTGGTCCCTGATGAAATTGCAAAAACTTGTCAGTCCGCCATGCTGGGAAACTGCTTGCAGTTCTTTACCATTCTTCAGTAAACCTTTAGCACCGTGTTTGTATTGAATGCTGATGCCATTCACTTTAGTCGCATACTCTGATATACTTCTTGTGTCGGGGACAAGATATAGCGAAAATGAGATTGCACTCTGTTCGGCTGATTTGCATGCAATCTGAATGATTTCAGATTCTCGATCAAGTCCCGTTGTTTCGATGTCGAACACAAGAAAGTGATGTCGTCTTTCTTCCCCGCAACCTGTAGGTAAGACTTCAACATTGTGCTCTTTGCTTGGGTTTCTACTGATTAATTCAGAGTAGGCATTAAACTCTTGGTTGGTTAGTGATCCCTTGAGGTCATTTAGAGCACCGTTGCAAATGGCTGTTTTTTCCTCTGTTGTCTGGTGTAGACCGATGCTTGTTTCATAAGTTTACTCCCTCATGTTTCTCCAGTGAGTGAGTTTTCTGCGTGGTTCTTTTTCTTTTATTTCTTCGTGCCGTTTTGAAAACTCTTTTTGATTTCCTTAGGCTGTCTTTTACTTGTTTTTTGTTCATTGTTTGAATGTATTTTCCAGTAGTCGTGTTTGGGGCTAGGTCCATTAGCTCCGCTGCTTGAGCAATGTAATCATGCCCTTCGTTAAACTGCGCAACACCTGCTGCCGTACGAAAGTCAGTGCTTTCCGAGTCTCCGTAGTGTCTCACCTTTGGTGCCTTAGATCCAATGACGCTGTTGAGACATTCATTGGGTTGGGAGGATCCCCCTGGAGCCATCTTGGCTGCTGCTTGTTTGGTAAGGAATGGCCTCAGAGAATCTTCAATACTTGCCCGCAGATCATCTCCCTTTAGATCTTTGCCGCCTGGCAGATCACTGTGGCGATAGTTTAAAGGATCGTTGCTAAACCTGCACCAACTCTTGCACTTGTCGTGCTGTCCAAATGCGCGAGGGACAATTGTCAACAGACCCTCTAACAATTCGGAAGGCTGGTTCTTGTTTTGCTTGATAGAGTAACTAAAACACTTCTGTATATATGCAATAATTGTGGACGTCAGTCCTTTCACTTTGCTCTTTGCGGCATATAAACGGGATCCTAATGCTCTACATGCATGGTTTATGTCACTCCATTTCTCGATATCGTAATTTACCAGTGTTTTCAAGTGGTTTTCTGTCGTGCTGTCATCATCACCGACATATGTAGAATACGAGACACCACCTTTAGTTGCATTTGAAAAAAGATGTACTGCCACGTTACTCTCCATACTCTTAGACGAACCCTGGTGGTTTTTGCGGCAGTCATGGACTGTCGGTTCCCTTTCCCCTTTCTCTGCCTGCGCGCATACCCTACATTTGGTGTTACGGGTTGCGTAGTTTATCACCTTCCCTGTCTTTATGCCAATTGCTGAACCAACGCCGGATGACGAGTCATAGCTGCGGCCTCGCTTCCTCCAGCCCATATCATACGACACGCCCACTTTTACTATTCCGCCCTCTTCTATAGAAGATGATTGCGAAAGTTCTTTTTCCTGCTCGGTAAAGAAGTCGCAACTTCGTTTCGCTACTGCCTCTATTGATATGCCACTTTCTCTTTCACGCTTTTTGAAGTTGCTTGAGCTCAGTGATGGGAGGCCAAGTGTTGAAAATAGGCCAGAATATTGAGTATGACCAAGACCAGAATGCAAAGCGCCTAGGCCTGTCCTAGAATTTATGTCAAATGCAGGGGGGCCTCTCTTTCCTGTACGATGACATTCAGACGGACGAACCGTGTTGATTTCTCCACAATGAGTGCACTTTACTTTTAAAACTGGGCATACCCCCTCCGATCGAACGTCTTCTCTAATATTGCAAAGATCAAGTGGTCCCTCTTTGCATTTCTGGCACTTTTGAAGAGAAGTTGCCAATAACTCTAAATTGACTACATAGGCCTTATCAACATTTTTCGCTTTTTTATAAGGTAAGCTAGACCTCAATACCGGTCCCTCGGGGGCTGCAGGCGCTACCTTTGGTGACGATATGTCAACCACCCTCGACCGTGCACTCAACCGTTTTCTTGACATTTCTCTGCACTGGTTATTCCGCGTCATCTTTAATACTTTGCTACTGTGCTTGATTGCAGTAGTCACCTGAACTTCATGCCTTACATCCTGAAATGAACATGTAAAATTCGAATCAAATCACTCGCTATTACAGTACAGCACTTTACAAATTGATATCAAAAATATCATATTTTAAAAAGTAAAAAACACACACAAACAAATACTAGGAAATACAATTACCTCGTTTCTAGTTTCACTTTCTTTCCATTTTTTGGCTGTTCGGTTAGTATTCATAACATTGGCTTTCCTTTTCCGTACTTTCGACATAACGTCCAACAAGATAGCAAAGTATGGGACAAGTGTGTTACTGAACCATTGTAATAGCTCATTAACAATACATCCACATATTATCATATATTCTCGGACGGGACTCGGAAGGCAATCAGGCGCTGCATGGAATGCATGGTGTGTTGGAATGCACAACTTTAGCAAGTATTCAGGACTAGGACAATAGAGATGCATAACAAAGGAAACATAACACAAATGAGATGCGGTTGTCATACTCTAGAAATATAATGGACAAGTCTTCGGATTTGAGAATAATATTTGACCGTGTTAAAGTGTTTCAATGAACTTGAAACTTCAGGGTTAATGAATGTGCTACCTAAACTAATTGACTTGGTAGTTAGAGAAAAATTCATCACGGCATTTTTCAATTTTACCCATTTCAGTAAAGACAAGTGAAATCATTGACAAAAGACAGAATGCATATCTTTACTGGAACTCGTATTTTTCCAAATCGAATGAAGCGATTTCTTTCCATTTCCCAAAAGGAATATTGAAAAGGTTGCAGAACAATATGAGCTCAAAAGAAGTTTACTTAAAGTCCATAAAGCGAAGTTTTCGGGCACCCGACACAATTGTTTACGATTTTTACAAATTCGCTACCAAAACGTTTCAGTGCGATCTATTTGCAAACGCTTCCATAGAAATCATCGAAACTTCGTAAACTTGAAGACGACCATGTGAACTTTAAGTCATAACGACAAATTTTTAAACAAAACTCTACTCTCTCTGAAAATCGAATTTATTCAAAAAGCGTAATAACGTCATTTTGGCGCTAGAATAACTCCGATCATGATCAAACATATATCATGGCAAACTTTAATCTATCTCTAGACTTGGTATAAAAATTGATTTTAAATTAGCTTGTCAGCAGCAACGAATTTTCCGTTCAAACATGGAAGGTAACGCCACCTAAAAACCCAGTCCAGCCACCTTAAAGTGAACACGTGGTACAAAAAAAAAACACAATCATTGTCGGGTTGAAAATCATAAATCAGAGAAGCTGAGACCACAAGGATGGATGGGAAATCAGTTCATGACCTGCATATTACATGCAGATATATTCAATGTTCTCGTAGTTTGGAAGATATATGAGCTATTTAACTAAGATCTTTGATATACCATCATCATCTTTTACTGGAAAACAAAAGGCTCCATATATCGAGGCACTTAAAACATTTATAAATAATTGCTCTTGCAAGTCTGAATAACGTTAACAATTGCAGATGCATATATCTTACGAACTAGCGTTGATGATCAAGTGAAAAGCAGGGGTTGACTGTTGTCCAAGTTCACTGGCGTAAGTAACTCGACTGTTTTACCAAACAAAAATAATAAGGTGGCTCAAAACACTTCTATTCTTTTGAATGCCTTAACGCCTTTTTATAATTTAAGATTAAATAAATACTTTAATGCTAAAATAAAATCGTATTTTTAGAAGAAATAACATGCACATTCTTATTTACATGTAAAATCAGGTTGCCATAGAAACCATATTAATTATTTATTAAAGCTATGGTTTGAAATGCCCGGCATAATAGTCTTTGGATACACAATTTCAAAAGATGCAGTGAGCGAAGTTTGACCATCAAAAAGTTTGAGCAATCTTAATTTAAATCGTGCAAAAAGTTTTAATTAATTATGCAAATTAATCGGCATTGTATAATATTTATTTCAGATATTAGAAAGCTAACTTAAATTGTAGGTGTTATATTAGGTAATCATTGATTATTTAGTTTTTAGAAGACATCAGAAGTTTACTTTTCAGATGGTTTACTTTCCATGATTTTTGCTATTTTGAAGGATTTGCTTCACCACGATGTGTTCAGAGGATGTCAGAAGACCGTTATTTTAGGCCCCAAAAATTTGAAAGCTTTTTTCAATAGCAGTTTTGGATAAAGTATGTAAATGTGATTGGCAGCTTTAGAATCTGAGCGTTACGATCAGAGTTATCGATGCCAGAATATAGGCCAAAATAAGGCATTTTGAAAAATATAAAAGTATGTTGCGCCCGCGATGCGTGTGCACGGTTGCTATAGCAACGGAATCCAAAATTACCTGTGAACGGAAAAGACTAAGGATGGTTCTTTCACATGACATGATCGTTGTTGATGAAAGAGCTACAGAGAAATTGCAGCACGTGTTCAAAGATGGAGAAATTTTTACTTTTGAGAGGCTGAAAGTCACTCCAAATTAACATTGGGCCGTTGCCATGGAAACCAAAGGTGCCGACGCCTTACAAGTATATTTTTGTAATCAGGGCAGGAATACTTACTTGTATGCAAAGTTTCAGAGAAATCAGTGGCCAGCTGATGTTTGATTTTTCTAGAAAATCACTCTACTTAAACTGTTTATTGTTTTATTTTCTTGATTAGCATTTGAAAAACGCACCCTCTGTTTTTCAAAACAAAACACAGAAGATATAGAAAAACTCTTACAATTAGTTACAGTTATATTATATATGTTCTCTCAAATAAATGATTGTTACGATTACCAAATGTTCTTGTTGATTTAGTTTTAATACTGTGCTAAACAAGTACGTAATCGTCAACTGAACAACCACCTTGGTTCGGCGTTTGCCTGGTGGAAATTATCAAAAAACCTGAACAACTATTTACGAGAAAACACTGGACACATCAGCTGAAAGCTGTGCTTGATTATTGATGCAGAAAAGCACAAAATCATTGTAAATAGAGACTAAGAGTCTTACTTTACCTCACTCGTTTTAAACGTAAACATCACACATCGAGCACATGGAAGAACGTAGCTTGGACGTTGCAATCGATAAGAAGTCGCTTATTGACGCGAGTTGACAAAATCAACAAAATGTAGTCGAACCAAACGCCGGTCGAGACGAGAATAGAACAAAAATACATCTGGTATCATCGGGAAAAGGTTTTCTAGTCTTCACTCGTCTTCGCTCTCGTTCGAGTAATTCGACTCACTTCAATCGGATTTTCCGAACGAATCCGAGTCAACCCGAAAATGTGGACACTTACTTACGGACTTACACACTCGATGGCATAGTAGCTACGCCTTCCCAGAATGCAGTAGCTACAAAAACAAGCCAGGAGCTTGCTACATCGTCTTTCCCAAAAGGAGCACCGTCACCTCCTGGAGAAACATATAATTTAGTACTTTTTCCATTGAACCAAACAAGATCATACATGCCTTTGTTGTTTAGGTAGAATCTAGCCATGGTTAACAATAAGTCCTTTATGTCACGATACACACCATTTACTTTCTCTTCTTCTTTTAGTCCAGTATACAAAGTTTTCCTAACCTTCTAAAAAGGCATGAATTTATTATTAGGCACTAATCTAGGTACGGGACAGTTGTTAACTATGATGCGCTTAACCTGTATTTCTGTTTCCCCATCACCCCACCATTATAATATACCCCAATGCTGCGTATCATATTTTTCTCAGATGCTTCATAATTATTTAAATGAGATCTATAGATCTTAGGTATAACTTTCTTTGTGATCTTATCGTTACTTGAAAAAACTTTAGATAAAGTGATGTCACTACAATTATTTACAACAGTATCAGCTAGGCCTATTTCACCAAGGTGTCTTGTCAACTTTGGTTGCTCCGTGGATAGCACAGGCTGCATCAAGTGTCTCGCTTCTTCTTCTTCTGGCTGTTGCTAAACTAAGATTAGGTTTTCCTTCTTTAAAGTCAGTTGGTTTTCTGGTCTTGACGTTCTGCATGTTCAATTTGTTTTCCTAACTGCCTATCAATACCATCTACCTACATGTACACGATTTAAGATACATTAATAACCAAACTTGAATATATTAATTGATATCTTTCTCTCGGTATTTCCTCTATCTGCTTGACACTGAATCTACGTAGATAATAGCAATAATAATATAATGGCAACAGTTAATATAATAATAATAATATTTGCACTTGGCTTACAACAAGGATTAACAAATTATTTGTAAGGTTCAAACAACAAAAACATTGATAGTAGCACTAAGGTTACTAATGATTGAATGCAGATTGAAATCTCTTATACAGCAAACTTTATTCTGATTATTATATAATTTATTCACGAGTTTTACTTTTTCAGCTGTCCTTTTTAAACTGTCTTGTTTACAATGCAGCTTCTTTCGTTCTTTGTCAAGCTCCATTTCAGCTAACTTTATCGTAGTGTGATTTTCGTTCAACTTTTGCTGTATCGCAACGTGTTTTCCTACGGGGAATCGATTGTATTTCCACTTTCTTGCGCGACTTGATGGCATGATATCTCGTGATTGTAGACGATATTTCAAAAAAGAAAAACATACGATTATTGTCCCATCATAACATTATCAGGTAAAAGCGTAATCTTGTTCACATAGTGTGAATGAACGAAAGTGAATTAAGCACAAAAAATGCTCTTGATTAAAAAAAACCAATAACAACAAAACAAAGTACAAATCAGCAGTACATGTCAGTTCTATCTTAACATCAGTCTACGTCACTACGGAGTAACATGAGATACGCGCGCGCGAATCGAGTCAGTTCATGCGTGCTTTCAGCATAGTCAGTCGCAACTTGGATCGCTCCGATATATCTACATTTGAAATCTAGGACTCCATCTCCTACTGTAGGTATACCCTGGAATACGTAAGTAGCAAAACTTACAAACCGATTCTCTTCTTTCTATTTGTCTTATACTGACACAATAGCTTCTCTTTTTTTATCTAGCTTAAGATGGCCGACGACATAAATAATGAGACCGAAACTAACATTGTTCAAACTCATAGCCCACCGGGCACATCCCCTGACACAGGGTTTCAAGCCACACTGGCACAAATTAATGCCAACATGGGCAATATGGCAACGCTGCTTCAGAGCTTTGTTGAGAACCTCCCCGATGAAGGCCACTGGCCGAACACTAAATGCACCCGTCCGTCACGGGACACTATTTCTTACTCTGACACAGAAGAAGAAAGGGGCAAGAAACGCGGCAAACATCACGACGATGATGACCGTCTTAGACTCACAACTATTGATGATCTCGAAAACGATGTGGACACAACAGACACCACGGAGACGCCCGATAGTAAGGCATTTCTAACAGACTTAGATAGAGATAGAAACCATCCTGGACGACAATGAAGCCACCGGCGGGAAAGTCAATCAAAAGCTCGCAGACATCGCGGTCAAACGGTAGGACGCTTTCCGGGGGTTATCCCCCTATATTATCGCAAAACCAACTTTGGGAGCTATGTCCTAGACTCCTCCCTAAACTATTTAAAACAATGCATTATAATTTTTGTTAACGTTTACGGAATAGCCGTTCTATATCAACAATCTTATTCTGATTGTAAACCAAACCTTGTCCCAATAAAGCAACGTACTATAAATAGTGTACAATACACTTAGTCATGTTGCACCACACGTACACACCAGTACTCGTAACAAGACGTTCTAGTAGCATGAAGTCGGGCTATTAACGTTTTTACTGATATACTGTAAAGTTCCGAAAGTTAGCCTCCTCCGCAGGCTAGTCTATAGCTCGGAATACTGAATATTGGTCCACAGGCCGGCCATACCAAACGTTATGACAATGACAGGGAGACTGTCTGTCGGTGAGTCATAGATAAACATCTCCAATCAGACGTATTCAGTACGTCTTGAGGTTGCATCGGGTCAGATGGTTCTGATAACTTCCATCGTTTGTTTTTGTTTAAGATATTTTAATATCTTATATTATATACCCGTTTGAGCATAGAATTACTTCAGTACGTGTATAGTGCTATTGAAGCCTTTGTAAGCTTTTAAGCTTACAAAGGCTTCAATAGCACTATACACGTACTGAAGTAATTATATGCTCAAACGGGTCAAATAGTTCGCTCTTGTTTATGTTGGTGCCCATGCGTCTCTCATTATAATACTGATTGTATAAACATAATCTAACTGTATTTTACTAGCATTTAACACAATAAAACATAACAAGAGAATGACGATATTTACTGTGAGGACTGTAAGAGCCACATGTGCTGAATAAGTAGTTTTCCAGTTGCTTCGTTGACGATCATCTCTCGCTTCATCCAACAAGGCGACATTCAAGTTCAGGTCATCAAGATCAGTCTTGCTCTTGCTTTTCTTGCAATCAGAGTAGTACTTTTCAGCTTAAGAGTTCGTTATTAAGTAATAGTCATTGTTTTGTCATTTTGAGGACGATATGCGATGTCTCGTGCTGATAAGCCATGTGGTTTGAGCCTTCGGTGATTATCTTAGCGGCCGGCACAGGGCGCATGCGCTGTAGAAACTTGCTGATTTGAGGTCAAAGAATACCGGCCTGCATTTTTAGAGTCGGGTCTTCCACAGGAAGCCCGACTAATTACAGGGCTTTGAAGTCTCATGTTACTCCGTAGTGACGTAGACTGATAATAATAATAATAATGATAAGATAGAATTGATAAGTTAAACGAGACTTACCTGTAAGTTGATGTTTGACTTGGGTTCTATATTATCATCAGTCCGGATCGAAGGAGTTACAATACTTCCTGCTACCTCGTTAGCAGAACCCACCATTACTCCTTCGTTCCAAGGTCCTGTAGTAACTCGTGTTTAAGACTGACTCGATTCGCGCGCGCGTATTTCATGTAACTCCTTCGTTCCGGACTGATGATAAGATAGGACCCAAGTCAAACATCAACTTACAGCTAAGTCTCGTTTAACTTATCAATTAAGCCATTCTGCAGGTGAATGGTTGATTTGACCAATCTATTACAAAGGCATTCTGGGGCGGTCTAAAGAATAGCCTTTCACTACCCCCTACCTATATTTTTAATATAACTAATTAAAATTAGTTACCAGTCACCCAAAAATTGCTAACGTCCACAATGGCGAATTGGCGTGCATGTGATGAGCGATTTCGAGGCCATTTATGCGCAGCGTGAACTATAGAAATGTGACGTCAAGAGTTGTGCTCAACAAAGGCATGCAAACCTCTTGACGTCACCGAGTCATTGTCAAGGGCCTAGTCTCTTGTCGCACATTTTGGTTGAAAATTATAATTTTCGAACCGTGAAAAGAAAATGTTCGCACACTAAAAGTGGACGTTTAAATACAGCAAATGTGCAGAGAAAGACCAAACAACAATAATGTACAATAAAACAAGGATCGACATTTTCGTTTCATGGGCACTTTAACAGCGGCTCCGCGTAAATATCAACTATGGTACTATAAGATAGAAAAAGAAGGACTTCTCAAGTTCACCCACCCATAATAATGCTCTTGGGTCACTTATTGCAGAAATATAAATTTTAAATCGTTTAAACCTATTTTTTTAGCCTGCCTTGCATTTACAGCTTCGCCCGGACCTGGGAAATCGCCTAGAAATTGCAGCTCAACTCAGATGCTCTTTGACAACAAATTCGGTTAGTAATCCGAAACTAATTCAATCACGCGTTTGCCTGATCTTTGCTCTATGTCACGCGTTCGTTTGTTAAGAATCGGTTAAAAATAGTAGTTTTGACAGAATTTTGAAATGCGATCGCTTCACACAATGTGTTTGATGTGTTAAAATTGTCCTTTTTCGGGAACTTAAGATCAGTAATGATACACGGCTTTCTCCTAAATAACTAATTTCAACGGATAGACCAACATTTTCGCTTCAAAATGGTAAGATAAAATGTTGGGGAACTTTAAATTAACGCCACTGAGGAAATAATATAGACTTGTGTAAACATTTGACATTTGATACGATCTTGTGGAGAACCGAGTCGTGACAACACAAATTTATTTTCTCTTCAAATGTTTTGTAAACTCGAGTACTGAGCTTAAATGAATTAACAAGAGTATGTTTATTTTCTTTCAGCTCGCTTAGGAGATTCTCAAATCAATGAAATTGAAATAATTAAAAACGGCAGCATTCTTTGTCTTGAGCAATGCGTTAATGTTAGCTCAATCTTCTCACATAATTACAGTTAGTGGTACTTTGGATGACACGATAGTTTTTCTAAACAGATATGTCACCTTGAAATGCTTTCCAAACTTTAAAAGCACAGTAATTTGAGGCTTCCGCTTGCACATGGAACGGAGCTTCCATGTCAACAACAAACTGGAACTGTCAGACTATACAACCACCACAGGTAACCCAAACTGGGTGAACCCGGATTTAAAAAAGGTAGATGTATATTAAACCTCATCCTCCCTTCATCAGTGCTCGATTATTTACAGCTGCACTGAGCTACACGGATTAGAGGGAAGTCGAAACAAGGATGTGAGGTCATGAAGAATCAAAACGGTCACCTCGCTTAGAAGGTATGCACTAACCAACTAAGCCATCCTTGCTCCTACAAAACACAGCTGTAAAATATTCATGAAATATGACAGCGAGCGCTTCATGTCATGAAGAGGATCGACATCAAAACAAGCGAAATGGCGTCGTATTCATCATCTCACGTCGCGTTCTCTCGTTGCGTTGTGTTTGCTAAATTTCTTTATTACAACTGCATTCCTGAATCATTTCAGTCAATAACACTATGTAAGGGGACTTACAGATTTAGTGTTTATATCAAAATATGTGCAAATATCTTGCAGCATGCTGACACTGAGCTTGTTAAGCTTCTTGGATTGAAGCAGGTTGTACGTGTACGTGTGGCGGCGTAGTTGAGTTCTTCTGTAGCAGCAACTTCATCATCACTGTCTGCATTATGTAGTTCTGCAGCTTGTCTTGAGAAGTACGATTGTATCTGCACTATGGAACAATCTTGCTCCGTCAGACTCTTTGGCATAGCGCATATCGAGTTTGTGGCCTGTCTGTTGCCCGATCCGGAATTTTTCATCTAAACATTGTTTGGACATATTTTTTTTTAAATTGAAGATATACTTTTATCTCTGACTTTAGCTGATTTTTATTAAGACGTTTCGACTGTAAATCAACAGTCTTCATCAGTTGGATAGTAAGAAACTGCTTGGATATCATCGAACCTTCGAGATGACTTTGTGTGTTTTTTAGGGCCCAACCTTTCGTGAGAGGACTTGACGACCTATCTCCTGACATGATTCTAGCTTTCTGTAGTAGTTTTTTGTTCTGTTAGAGCAATTTGCCCTGATCGAGAAGCGTTGATCTTTCCTCTCGCAGCTCGCAATTCTCGTAGAGGACATGCTTCTCCAGAGCAGAGTGGAGTTGATATACTCTGATACATCCTTCGTTGGTGCACTGAAAGAGGCCAACAGACAGTTGCTGCTCTTTCACCTGTGGTGCAGCCACCACCTCTGGTGGCTTCCTTGATCTCTGCTCCTCCACTGATATGCTTGTAAACCTGCCGGCTGTGAGAGAGTGGTTTGGAATGGTCATGCTAAGAAATTAATAAATACAAAAATGTCAACCCATAATTTATTATGCATGCTAGCAGACACAATTGCGTCATTGTGATTGCCAACTACTATTTGTTATTGTAAAGCGCATTGAGTTTTAAGGAATACGCTATATAAGAAAAACGTTATTGTTATTATTTTATTATTATTATTATTATTATTATTATTATTATTATTATTATTATTATTATTATTATTATTATTATTATTATTATTATTATTATTATTATTATTATTATTATTATTATTATTATTATTATTATTTATTATTAAGATACGGGGTGGGCGCATCATTAGAAATTGAGGGGTTGAGGAGGGTGGGGGCGAGCAGCTTTTTTGATCACATTCTTTTCAGCTCTCAACATGGAGCCTGATTTTCAGACGGTCCATGGTCCTCCGCTCTCGTTTTCATGCTCAAACATTAGACTGCTGTGTGGACGTCACTATCTAGTACTACATTAGTATGTGCAGCTGGCGCTGGGAGAGGGGCTAGTACGACATGAAAATTATTGTAATACCTTGAAGATCGTCCTTTTGGACTATCTTCCCACAGCCGATGTTATAAGCTCTCCGCACCGTGATCTTCCCCTCAAAGTATTTGAAGTTGTTTTGGAGGCTAATCCCATCCCACTTCACTGGAGTATCACTCAGGTTTGCAGCATCTACGAGCGCTACCCGGACTCCAGGTACACTGCCAGACAATAAGAAGGAATTCCTGAATTGCTGTGCCATGGAGACGTCATCAACGTCACTTTTGACGACTTGCTGGGAATCTTTGATTACATCACACGGCTTTGCATTCTGCAGATTTTGTCTCCAAATTGCTCCTTTGTTGCTTCTTTCGACTGGCTTATTTCATTTAGCTGACTTGAACTCTAACTCCCTCTTAGTCTTAGGCGGTCTTTTAATACCTGGAGAGACTATTACAGGCTGAAGATCTTGCGATCTTGATCTTTCACCGAATATTTTTTCTTTGGGCTTTCTATTTAAAGGACTTGATGAATCAGAAAGACATGGAGTTGTATAAAGGCCTGTTGTATCCTTTCAGAAGGACTTGATTCTTGATCAAAGTGATCGTATCCGTCGTATCCACCATCATCTGATTGGTCATACCTTGGGTATGACGGACTTCGTTTTGGTCGCCGTGAATATTTGGCATCAAGTTCCTTTACATAAGGGCTGAGAACCTTTCTGCCATACCTACACTGGTATAAATTGGGGGATGAATTACATTTTGTGCTCTCTGGGCTAGGATTATATTGTGCAGAAATGTTGTCAGTCACATTCACTTTGCCTATAAATGAGAAAATAAAGTACCGTATTGCCATTACTCTTTATATAAGGTATGTCTGCAAATTGAGGTGCGGTTTAAGAATTGAGGACAAATTTTGCAAGCTCAGTCAATTTAATTTGCAAGGTACATTGTATAAAACATCGCATAAATAATAATGAATATTCTCACAAAGTTTTCGTTCTCTCTCCACCAAACATAATTTCTATCTATCCAACAAATTCACGTTTTCCACATTCGGTAAGAGTTTTTATATTCTTTAAATCTCGGGGAAAACCTATTTGAGGAAACATAGGAGAATCGATCATACCTGAACGGCCTTAGCGCAAGGATTCTTTGTAGTCTTTCATGAATGCACACAAATTAGTACCATTTGGCGGGGGAATGTGTTTACAAGCTGCGACTAGGACTCAGATCATTATCAAGGGCGCTTCTGTTTGGATACTTTATTGGATTGGTCTTTTTTAATCTCTCATAATTCTGAAGAAGTTAGTCTTCGTTCTTTCGCTATAAAGGAATAAAGTGCTGATTTTCGAGATCAGGATACTAGAATCGTTTGACATAAAAATAACCACTGCCATCTGAAAAAGCAATTAGTCATCAATATTTTTGGAAATATTAGTATTGGATAAAATCCCGCGAAGATATCGTGAATGACATTTATAGGGTTTAGTATGGGATTTTGCCGTCATGAGTACACAGCCTCGTTCTGATGTACATCAATTTTCTAAATTGCTTAATTTCAAGGTTTAACATGTTCCACTAAAAGAACATATTTATATAAGATAAGTGTAAAAGTTTTAGGACGAAGTTTTAGGCGGAGTTATGAACGTTTTTAATTCTGAAAATACACCAGAACGAGGCTGTGTACGCATGACATCAAAATCCCATACTAAACCCTATAAATGTCATTTACGATATCTTCGCGGGATTTTATAGGTAAATTCATTGGATGACGAAGGAATTCCACGTTGAATTCACGAGAAAAAGGCTATATCGCACGCGTCGCAAAGAAAGCAAGTGCAGTGTTCAGTCTTTCGCTACGCTAGCCAATAGGAATCAAGCGAAATTGAATACTAAAATCAGTATATTTGAAGGACAAAAGTTGTTTTCTTCAGTCGTTTTAACGTCTACAACAGAAACACAGCTATAGATCTAGATATGGATAACATTCATAGTTAACGAAAACTTTCAACCATGCAGAAAGACTAAAAGCGATGACACGCTGACACGGGAGAGAAGTTCTCAAGTTAGTTTTCACAATCACTGAATCAGTCTTGTCAAACTTGTAAGTAAGCTTATACTTTTCTGATAATTTTCTGTTTAACAAAGAAGTTAATCGAAAAGATATAAAACTACGGACTTATTCTATCCTCACAAGACTTTAATAAATCGTTCAAATTTTCTCGACTGACCGTTTCTTGTTGTCTTTCAATCCGATCAGAGAACTGCCGCTTGCATGAGAAGCTGAACTTCAACTTTTCACAGGACGTCGACATTGATGGATTTGACTACGTTCCTTGAATGCTAATGATTCTCAGGCAAAAGATTTCAGACAAAGACATATTTATCGATAAACAGAGCCAGAGGCGATCGCTCTGATTCAGTAATTGTGAAGCTACATCCAGTACATGTACGACTACAAAAACTGAACAAGTCAAAGCCGGCAGCCGAGCGAGAAGCAATTTGCAGTTTTGTTTCGGATTTTGGCCATATTACAGGTACAGATTTTGCTAGGTGTAAATTCTGTATTAAATTGGACTATTGTTGTTGTTTATCTTTTGGCTTCTATTAGATTTTAGTTGTTGCTGGAGCCGGTTTGATTAAGCTCACGGCAGTGACTGCCATCAACGTGTACTTCGTGGTCTCTTTCTCAAACTTAGGTGAAATTCTTATCTCGCTGAGAAATTTCAATAATTATCAGTGCATCGATCTGGAGTATCATTCATTCAGAAGAGTATTAATTTAAGCTTGCAAGGTATGCGTTTTATGATTGTTTTGTTTTCAATGTTGTTGTTTTGCGAAAAGCCAACAACATCAAAAGTGCGGGCTTCCTGTTTTTTCATTGAATTCAGCTTTTGAAATGTCTTGATTTTAATCTCATTTGCAAAACAAAAATTCATTATTTCTGTCTGTAAATGTTTTTGTTTGTTCCTTTTGTAAGCAATCTCAATGTTTATTTGTTCTCTTGGTGAGAAACAAAGACGAAAATCGAAGTTAAATACAAAATTCAGCGCGGGATCCCTATATATCGTTGAATTCAGCTTTTCAAAGTGTTGAATTCCACGCTGAATTCCCTCTCATCCGGTTTGCTTCTCAGCCAATCAGCGCGCAAGTTTCATATGAGCTATGGGATTCTATCCAATACTTTTGAAATTTTTCAAAGATATTGATGACTACTTGCTTTTTCAGATGGCAGTGGTTATTTTTATGTCAAACGATTCTAGTATCCTGATCTCGAAAATCAGCACTTGTGCATAAGGCGTATACGGTTGCATAACCAGATCGAACAGGTATTTCAAGCACGGGAAGTTACAATTAATGTGTTTGTTTGCGATTGCCCCAGTGAGAATAGTACTAACTAATTTAATGATAAGGGAGTGATCATTATTTATGTCTAACTAGAGAGGTGGGGGGAAAGGAGTAGTGAAAGTCAAAAACTTTTCAATAATTCCCCCTCCCATCTGACATCTCCCTAGGCATAAATAAGAACCACTCCCTACATTGCACTAATTAAACAATAGAAAACAAAATAAGTATGAGAAGTTGCATTAAATATTTTTTACTTTAGTTTTTCACATTGTGTGAGCACTTTCATATATTAGCATTTTACTGATCTAATAATTTCTTAATCAAATAAGTTGTTATTAATTACCTATTGGACCATAAAAGTTCCCTATAATGCCATTTGGTAGGGCTAGAGACTGATACTTCAGTGCATGGACTCTCTTGTGACCGTTGTATTCAACTCCCTGGTTATGTCTTGGTCGACTTGGTCTCACGGTTCCATCAACAAAACTAAAACAGTTGTCCAAAGGTGCGCCCTATGCTGCAATGGCTTTGGCATACTGCTATATCTGGGGTGGGCTCATAACATCATCATTCCACTGAGTTATTCTAAGTGCAGTGTTTGTGATCATACTTAACACTGGTACCGGTCTTGCAAATCTCCAAACCATGTCGCTATATCTACATGGGTATGATAGTCGCCTCAACAACATAGATAATCCTTCCATCCCATCACACAGAGAACGCTGTTGACAATGGAAGGTTGGTGGGATCTGAAGCTTTTCTGAAAGGAGTGGAATATGCCATTTCTGAACTCTAAATTCGGCTAAACATTCATTCGGATCTATTTCATCTAGATCAAATGACGAATACGAGCTGTACGGGAATTCTGGATTTTTGGACTGATAAAAATCATACAAAAGACAAAATGTCATCAGTGTATCCGACAAAAATGAAGTCTCGAATATCTTGAAATGATGGCTTAGTTTACAAATACACGGTGTTTTCGTCTTTCTTGTCGAACGCTCCTGGACGTCGGTGCTTAAGGTCGCTAAAATAGGAAACTGGCGTCGTTACGATAAGCGCAAAGGGGCCACTGGACGGCGGGCACCCATAATCTCGGAACTTGGGGCAGGGACTGCGAAAAAGAGGTCGTAAGAAGGGAAATGGGATATGCACTTACTACCTACATGTATAGTCAATTGCATAAAGTACTATGTACTATAAAGTCCTATGCGACACATAATGCAGTTCTGACACTCGAATTTCAAAGTTATACTTACACTGGAGTGTACAATGTACGTAAAAAGACGGTCTTGGCATACATTAGAAATCCCTCATTAATGTCCTTTTGAATTCTATGAGTCCATATGTGCAACTACAACCTTTATGCAATTGACCACAAATATGATCAAATTTTATAAAGAGCATTATTTTATTAAACATTGTGCCGGAGTGTTTTATTCAATAGCAAACAGATCGGAATTTACACATCAGAGATAGGAATGCGAAATACCCAGAGATCCCACTGTAAGGGACGCGGTTCCCAGCAAACGTTTTATATAAAGTTTATTTAGAAAACACGTTATCATCATTATCTATACAATACAATGGTTAATCAGTGCTTTATAGACCGCCTGGGTGACAAAGGGTCTTAGTCGTTTAGGGACACATATAGCGGAAGCAACTTTCTTACATAGTTCGTGGATGTGTTCACTCCAAGAGAGCCGATCATCTATAATGAGACCAAGGGATTTGGTGTGGCCGACTCTCTTGATTTTGTTGTTTTCGATATTTGTTGTTTTCGATATCTCCTTCAGCTAGCAACTTCTGCCCCTATGATGGGAAGAGAAGTACCCTGGGATCTCCCTCGACTCCCAGCGTTAAACAAGGGCCACCAGTATAAGTCAGGATAAATAAGGTACGACAATGGAAAACGGGCAAGAGGATCATTGACAGTAAACGGTGGATACAGCATGGGAGAGAGGCTACTGTTGAGGTTGACTCCTGACGAACCAGAGTAAAACTGCTTCAGGAATGCATATTGCAGAGAATATCATTTTGATTTGCAACTTTTCTGTCTGAAAGTGTATTTCTATCAGATGTCCGTGGCTTAATTGGCAAGAATTAGAGCTCCCCACTTAAGAGTTTGGGGGACTCAGCGCCCCATTGTGAAAACAATACCCTATCCCAAACCAAGAAGGCACCCTATTCCAGACTAAAAGTGCAAAAATACCGTATCCCAGACATAAGGAGCTGGTGTTTCTCTCATTTTCGCTAAATTAAGAACGAGGCCTTTCAGGAATTGAAAGTGTTACTTGATATATTTAAAACAATAGCATTTCCCTGAGGGACAGGAGTGGTTTACAAAACAAAGACAGACGATTTAACTCAACTTTGAATAGTCTATTCGCAATTAACAGTTATTTTGAAGGCCTAATATAGTTAACAAATTTTCGTTTTCTTATTCTGCATCTAGAAACAAGCAGCTAGTTTTGATGGCATCAACAATCGTAACTCATCCTATTGCAGACTCGTAAGAGAGATAACTTGAACTTGAAAGAAACGTTCCCACAGTGAAATCACAACGACCAAAACACACTGTTTGACACTTCAATCACACTAATTAGTGAACGTCTAGAACTCGACACACGGCGAACTGAAATGGAAGTCGCTGTAATCAATCTAACTCACTGAACAGTTCAAATAATATACTGATATGCCATGACGGGCAGTTTCATTCTGCATTTGGAAATGAAATAGATTTGATGGTTTCAGTCACAGAGTTATACTTAATGGTCACTCTACCTACTGCTAACATCGCCTCATAGAGATCATCGCCATCACTTTCCAAAGTGATGTTCGTGTTTTGGGTTTCGTTGTGCATGTTTAGCAGCAGTTGGATAACGTCATCAAAAGCTGTCAGCCATTTAGTGGACCAGTGGTCATCAGGATGAGTATCAACATAAGCTTTGTGCAGTTAGGGATTGTTCATGAACCGTTTTAGAGCAATATTAATACTATCTGATACTTTTTTCTGTTCTGTTATAAACTGTGCAAATAAAAGGTACTCTGGGTTTATTGCAAATCTTCCACTGTAATGTAGAAGTCGTGCATTAAAAGTATTTTACTGGTGACAATTTTAATTTTAACATAATTGATATTACAGGAAATTTATTTAAAGTATATTTTGTTGTTATTATGATATTCAGTTTTCTCACACGTGTGTCTTACAAGTACTTGGACTTGAATTTGTAAAATTTTGCTACCGAAATACAAGTATCTGTTGCTGTACGATCATTTTTTATCAATATAGTTTTCTTCTTCGTTTAAACAGGGAGGTTTAAACATATGTTACCTACCTTTAAATGTTGAAACACACCAGTTTGTGATTTTCTTTGTGTTGTACATCGTCCTCAGACAAGTATGCAAACCGGGATGTAAAGCGTGTTGTTTTGACTCTTTCTACTTCGGCATTTTGGTTTATGTCGGGTTCGTTAGCATGAGTTTTAACCGCTGAGAAAGTCGGTAAGCCTAGGTCTCAGTGGTCAATGCTAAATTGCTGAAAACATTACCCTCCGGCATTGCCATAATTATATGCTGACAGGATTACAGCTTCATTATAATGCTTTGCCTCAATGTAAACAGAAAATATCACACACTGGATCAAGACATCATATGTACTTGAGTTTTGTCTGAGTTATCTACTTATGTTAGTCTGCAATGTTTTAATGCATACATGTGGGTTTGTCCCTTGTCAGCGAGGCACATTAACTGGTAAAGTAAAATTAAATAAAAATGCAGTATGGCGTTGCTTATTTAAATGCTAACATTATAACAATCTGGTCATAGACAGACAGCTAGACTTTCAGCAATCAGTGATCACTTTTATTAAGTTTGTAATGACATGCAATAATTATTACAAATATGGATTCAATGAAATAGATAATTGTGTTTGGTGTAACTATTTACTGGTCAGATATCAGGAAAGATAGAAGATAATGTTGTTTTGGGTCCAGTGAATTTATAGTTTGATTGATTTACAATACATATATGTTAATATAGAGGTGTTCTGGGATAAAGTCATAGAGATTTCAACAAGTAATAGCTACATGTACGGCAGTGCACAACTCCCAGCACTTCACTTTCTATCAGCAACGACTAGTTATATCATTATTAACAACTCGAATATTAATTTAATTGAAGTAACAACTGAAGTATCAAATCGAGTCAAACTCTAGCAGACAGAAAACTCATACAACTTGCAACTAATGATGAGAAGACTTTAGATTTGCGCTTTGTTTTCACGATTCCTTCTCATTTCATACTTTATACGATTCATTATCGTTGTGATGTAGACGGTGTTCAATAGTTTTATCCCTCCCTGGTCGTTTTCTAAATTAAACGTTCTGTAATCGTACTTCTGGCTATTGGAGTATAATCTACCATATCCCTACACAGCTCCAGTAGCGTTTGTACCTGTGCATCCGAAAATACACCTTTAGATGCAATGGAGTCACAACTTGGAGGGATCACGGATAGGTCATCCGTATCTTCAAACATGCGGTTAACACGCTGATCTTGGGGTTCTTGCTCAGTAGGGAGTGGCGCTTTATCTTTCTCTGAATCTGGTTCGTTGATTTCTTTGCAAGTTTATCCATCCTTCTTTGACAAAGGTTGCTTGCTCTTTCTCATCGCCTCTGAAAGCTGTTTGGAAGCCGACTTATTTTTTTGTGACATGCGATAATACTTTTGAGCCGTCGCTTGGCTGTGGTCAAGTAAATCGGCTATATTGCCACTGAAGTCTTTATGCTTATCCAACATTTCAGTCATCGCCAGAAGTTTCGAACTTTTTGAGCCGCGTGCCTACGTATATTTTCCAGCGGTGCTACTGGTAGTAAAAAAAACATGGCGGCTCCAAAGAATCAAAAGAGAGTAGGGCGGTCGCTTGGGTGTTACAGAGATCTTAACGAGTTCACAACAGTAGATCTCATCCCGAAGGGGGAAAAAACGAAATCGAAAAATATTCCAGGGTTTGTCGATAGGTTGATTTCGTGTAGGACGTGTGCTGGCGTAAGTATGAAATTTACATCTTTATATTTTTAATTTTATTTAACTTTTAAGTCTTATGTTTGACCTACATCAGTTTTGCTTTCCCGAAAACAACTACCATACTAAAACTATGGGATCAAAGGAATACTTCATTAAGTGGCAAGATTGGCCACCAGAGTCTTGTATGTGGGAACCAGAAAACAATTTATCGGAATAGTTAATAAGGTAAGATTTTCAGAGTTTGACAAGCTGTTAGCCTCCTTTGCAGATGTTCTTAGTGTCATCACGCAACGCAGAAAATTATTAACTGTTTCGGTGTATTGCAGAAGGGTTGACCGGAGACCGATAAAATGTGTACTAACACAGTATGCTATAATTAATGCAAATTACAATTTCAATTTGCCTCGATCTCGTTACATGCTTTCTTTTATAATGAGAACATTTAAGAACTCAAATGACTGATTTTGCTCGATTCAGTCTACAGTTAATGAATGTTCCTTGGTATATAGTCTCTGATGTAATCAAATTGATTAACTCAACTAAATGTTCTAGTTCTAGTATAGTCCTTGTTTTGCTTGTAGACAACTTAGTCCTTCAGGTATGCTGGAGGGTTCATTACTCTTCCGCTACGCGTCGTTGTCTGTGCTTGGGCCTTGTCTTGCTACGTCGACGTTTGGGTTTCAACAGTTTCTTCTGGTGGGTGTTCACTTGGTTGTTCAGTCTGTATGGCGTCGTTGCTAATAGGTTCTTGCGACGATGCTGGGATGTTGGGTGGTTCTTGGGTTTGAACAAGGTGGCGTCTGTAAGTGGCACCTTCTTCAGTAGATACTTCATACGATCTTTCGCTGAACTTCCTTTCCACTGTTGCCTTTCGCCAAGGTTTCTTGGGATTCTGTAGGGGCTTGATTCTGACTTACTGTTCCTTCACGAAGGTTTGGCAAGTCCTTTGCGGTTCTGTTGTAATAGAAATCTTGCTTGCTTTTGGATGCTGTTTTTCTTTCCATTACTTGCTCTGGCATTGCTGGTTTCAAGAGGTCTTTCTTTATTGGTAATAGTGTTCTTGTTCGTCTGCTGAACATTCGTTGCGCTGGGCTGGATGCCATTGATTCAGTTGGTGTATTTCTATGATCTAACATAGCTAGTAAGGGATCAGTTCCTGCTTTCTTGACTAAATATTGGCTATCTTCAAATTATTATTAAATCACAGAGATCAACACCTACCCTCGACCACGGACGGTCGGGTACTTCATGCGGTTTTAGCGTTTCCTTGGGCTGCGATTTCTGTAATCCTTAACGTCGGTGTTCATCATAGGTCAGTAGATACTTTCGCATGCTCTTCGCAGGCTTCCTTCTATTCCGAGGTGTGATCTTTTTTTTCTTCTTTTTTTATCCTAACAATAATATATCAGCATGGCACCGGATAGAGTACAAATATATGTGGCGGTGGTCAGCTCGAAAGCACTGCTCCTCTGACAACCGCACACTTCCATAACTGTTCCTTCTATAGCCACACCATAATCATCAACATTCTTGTAAAAATATTTATTTAATTAATATGTATATAATGTATATAGGCTACTGAGGTGTAATAAAACTGAACTGAACTGAAGTTTCTCAATCAATGTATGTCTCAATGTACTCGGAATAACACATCTGACTCCTCTAAATATAATGTCATCTTGGACTGAGAGATCGTCTCGTACATGAAAGTAGGGTGTTACCTGTAGAGAGAGATCATCCTTTGATGTAGGCCATCCTTTCTGTATCACTCTTTTGAGTTATTGCATTGTCTCATCGTTGCTTGTTGGATCTTGTTTAGCATAGGCTTTGAGATAGGTGCAAAGTCTGCATGCTTGGTTTTCTCTAAATCTTTCTCGACTTCAGAGAGCTGCAAGACTTGTGAATCATTTTCTGTTGCACCTTCAGTTGTCGGAAGATATGCTCTTGAAAGTGTATCAGCCAAATACATCTCTTTGCCTTGCTTGTACTGTATATTTATGTCGTACCTTTGAAGTCTAAGGACCCACTTGTTTTTCCATCCCCATTCCTCCAAACACTGAAAGCAACACCACATTGGCAGATTGCATTAACAACATGTTTCTGTCCCATTCAATAGAGCCATCAATAAGATTTCTCTCAAGAATGTCTAATTGAGATAAAAAAAAGTGTCAATGTTGTATGAGAGCATTGTTGATGCAGATGGGTGGGAATTATTTTTATACATTTCCTATTCTTCCTTTTTGATTTACTTAATAGCATTACAATGCAGAGAAAAGTCTCCAGGCAGGCTTATATTGCAGGCATTGTACATTACAAACACTACTGGTAACTACTGGTAGCTAACTATAGAATTACAAAATAGGACTACAAACTTTCACAATAGACCTTCCCCACGTTCTTCACAGTCTCGCGCGGTAAACCATGAAAACGAGGCTCGGGTGGAGAAAATTCAATATAATTCAAAATGGCTGACCACAAAAAAGATGCGGGAGAAAAACGCGAAACAAAATCATCATATATTCCATGGGGAAAGTCCCTTGAAATGCTACCTCAATTCACTAAGAAAGAAATAGATTTGCATCGGGAAAAAATTGGTAAATTAAAGCCTGAAGACATTTCAAAATTTATCAAGAAGACGCTAAAGCGTGGTGCAACATTTCTTGAAGAGAGGTACCTTTTATCAGACACGCTGTACACAAAGGTATTCAACAATTTATTCATGGTAAAAAGTAAATGCCGAGCCAGCATGAGCTCTCGGGAAATCCACAATTTAGAGGTTTCGCTGGATTTAACATCTGGAAACGTAATTGTGGCATATTGTACTTGCAAAGCTGGTAAGAGTGGATACTGTAATCATGTGATGTGCCTACTTCTTGAACTAGCTCGCTTCTCATTAGAAGAATTTGATAGGATTCCCGAAGAACTATCGGTGTCCTAGTACGTCAAGGAAGTGGGGTATTCCTGGAGAAAAAGAGCCTATCATGAATACTTCTGTTAACAAGGTGATAGCAAACCGAGGTATAAATCCAACTACGTATGACCCAAGGGTCAAGGAAAAACAGCAATTAGATGTTCCTAGAGTTAAAGAAATGGAAATTAAACTACAATCAATCGATCCTCTTATTGACTTTTCACATGTCATCCCAAATAAGCTTGAATTATTGAACTCTATTGATACAAAATGGGGGGCATTTTTAATTGGATCACCCCTCTCTTTTCATTTGAGTGCTGTTGATTTTAATTACAAAGTTATCACCAGCCTGGAACTGGAGGATTTGGCACAAACTGATATATATGACCATCCTGATGTTTGCAAGGTAAATCTACCACAGAAATTTCCAGAATTACCCGAACCTGTTTAATAATTTTACAACTTCTCAAGACAATTTCATTGAAAGCTTAAAAGTAACATGTTAAGAAAGCATTGATATTGAAAAAAGGACTGTTAAGCAAAGAGAATGCGATGAATGGGTAAGAAATCGTGATAAAAGACTTGGATCATCAGTATGCCACAGGATATATATATCAGAAAAAGAAGTTTCAATAATCTTGCCAAGGATCTGAATCAGCCTTTCAAAACCCTAGATGAATTACCATCATTCCTACAGAAAAAGCTAAAACATGGGATAAAATTTGAGCCTCTGGCAAGAGATAAGTATGCTGATGTTTAAGGCTAGTTTACCGCCCAATCCAACTACACATTGCTTCTACATTTCAAAACCGCAGTACCTACACTACCTATTTTTATTTTTGTTTCATTTACTGAGTAGCCACATGCAGTCCTTGACTGCCTATTTTTTGATTAATGATTGCAATTATTTGGGTTTTAAATTTACATTTATTACAAAATATACATAACATCATTCCAAGGCTGATGAACTGGCAGAGTACAAACACTAAAATAGTGCAACATAAATAGTGCTAAATAGTGCTACTAATTCTATTATTTGTCATTGGTTTTAAATTACACTAATTATTAAAATTAGTGTAATATAGTACTTATTACTACAAAGTGTTGCCGATTGTTTTGGTGTTGCATTCTAAGCAATGGGCGTCTTTAATTTATTATTGAGACACTTTACAATTTATCAGGTGGCAAAAGTTGCATCAAAACATTAAATATCAATTTTGAGAATGAACGATGCCAAAAAAAAAATAACAAAACCCCTCTTCCCATCACACATTTTTTTGGGTAGGGGAGAGGAGGTTAGTGATGTCACTAAAAAACAATGTTTTTTGGACTAATTAAAATGTGTCTCAAGACAATATGACGCCCATTGTAGATCTTACTGCTTAATAAGAGGTTCCATAAAGTTCCATAAAAGGAAAACAACAGTTCATACTTGGTTTATGGTTCCATTCAAATTCAGAGGAATTTCATTGTGTAAAATCTTGTATTTCTTAATTCGAGCAATGACACGCTCTACGATTCTAACTGAGGCTATTTTTCGACTGATTACAACTTCTTCTCTTTCAAGCTGGTCCCTACTCTCAAGAAAGGAAGGTAGTTTAGTTCAACTCCAAGTGGCTTTAGTATATCCCCTATAGTGAACCCCCTGCCATGACTGAATCATTTCTCTCCCAAAGGTCTGGGTGCAATATTCCACACCTTTCAACAATTTCTTTGTCTGATAAAGACCGTGCATACAATTGATTCCTACAAGAGCCTTATAGAGCATTCTGAGTAACTAAGCTAGATGGAACTTGTACAAATATTTCTGTGCAATCAATAATGCACCTGGTAGCGGGGTATGTATTCTTAAAACGTTTAAAGGAGAACTGAAGCCTAAATCTATCTTTAAATAAAAACAGAGAATGTTGTGTACATTCATTTTCTAAACGAATTTCCAATTGTTTTTATTTTTATGAAGAAGAAATTTGAGTTTTAATTGTAAAAAGACATGGATTACCGCTGAATTGAGCGCGGCTCACTTCAGTAATTATTCCCCATGTCTGACGTCACCTATCCCAAGGGAAAGCGCAATCACAATGCAGAGTAATTATAAGTATATTGTATTTTCTTGTACCCGAGAGAATGTTGTGAACGGATTTTAATATTCCCCTAAAACGACGTCACAAACAAAAAGATCTGAGCCGACGGTAAAACGGCAAAATGGTGGATGATATTCCATATTGAACGTAAATTATGTTGATATCTAAGAAAGATTTGCAAAAACTAATACTCAAGTAATGCTAATATAAGACATATCTAACTTTTTTGAGAAATAAATGTTGCCTTCAGTTCCCCTTTAAAACATGCTGGCACAGAAGAGTTTATCTAATCTCTAGATGGCCATATTGGGATACTCCCTAAGCAGAAATACATGTAATTTGACCAGGTGATCAAGTACCTTGATACTGTTGACTTTCCTATACCAAACAACCAAGCTAAATGCTTATGTCCAAAACCACACCTCAACCATACCAAAAACATAAATAATTGTTCAGTTATGTCAAGTTTAGGGCCCCCACCTGGTTTACTACCTTCTTTAAATTTGCATTTATAAGTTTCATTTGACATATTCTTTGAAGCCTCGTGGTATTTCATGTTTCATGAAAAAGTATGTCAAATTTGTCTGGTTGCAAACCAGTAAATAATAATAATAATAATAATAACTTTATTAACGTGTCATGTTTTCTAGTTTACAAGAAACTAATTGGAGACACCTATCTACCCCACCCATTAAAATATCCCTATAAATAATAATAATATATAATATAAAGTATTACAAGAATAGGTAATCGGAATAAAATAACAAACAGGAAAATATCCTTATATGACTTAAAAACATCTTCGTTCTCTCTGATGTTGTTAGAGTTAAGTTGCTGCTTCTTCAGTTTCTCCACCTCTTCTTTCAACAATATTTTCTTTTTCAATGATTTTTTTACCGCGACAAAGACTGATTCAGTTTTCAATGATTCCAACTCATTGTTAAGATTAACACAATCTTTGCAGGTCTCCTGAATAGATCCTTTGTTGGTGTTCCATATATATCAGACGTAAGCTGACATGTATCGTTTAGATTAGATCGTTCATTTTCATTTATGTTTACTGCATTTTCGTCCTCAATTACGACCCTCTCCTTTGGTGGCTTTCGAACAGACTTTTTTGAACTTGAATTTCAGGCAAATATTGAAGGAACAACATCTTTGTCTTTAAGGCCGTTCGCGGTCATTGCTCGCGCGCATTCTTACTGCGCACAGTCGCGCGCGCTCTTAAACCGGAAGTCGAAATGACCAAAAACATTTTTTTCGAGATATGATCCATTTTTTCTTTATTTGATATCTAAAATAGCTTTCTTAAGGACGTTCGCGGGCAAAAAAACTAAACATATTTTTTCCCTGAAACTTCGTATGGTGAAATAAGATCATTATAGAAGCTAAATGAGCGAATAAAAAATGGGGGTCACCGACTTCGCTATGGAGCCAGATTTTTTCAAAGTATACCCTTTTTCTGATCGAAAATTACGTGCGTTCAATCCACGGAAAGTCGAGAATGACAGGAATTTTTTGGTAGAAAAACTAAACGGATTGCTAAAATTTTCTTCAAATGGCTATCTAAGAGTTTATAGAATAAAATTATGTACAAAGATTTGTGAATATGTAGAAACAACCTGTAGTTTTTGGCTCATGTTTACAGTCACCACGTAGCCATCGACGACTCTTTCGCGTGACGGTAGGTTGAAGTTTTCATCTAAATTCCTGTTTTTAACAAATCTAAACATATTTTTTTCTTTAAACTTCGCACATGGGGAGCTTTTATGATTCTTTGTAAAATCACAAAATAAAAAATGGGGGTCACCGGTATCGTTCTCGAGATATTAGCCGATGAAAATCGTCTACGTAACATGCGTGACACGCGTGACTGGCTGCCATATTGGACGTGAGGAAAGAGGACTGGACCGAGATGATTCGAACCTTGATTGAGTCGATTGAGAGGAAGCTGCCTTTATCAGTTTGTGCTCTTTTTAGTGTGAAAGATGTATACTATTATTGATGTACCTCGACATTTGCTGGATGAAGATTGTCTTGGAGATTGGATCTCCTTAAAATGTATTTACTCTGAAGGATTTTCGATTTTCAACAAAGAAAACATGCAACTATAAGCTTAAATACGGTAAGCTGTACTCTGATTTTAATACATGCATCACATGCATGTGTAAAGTTTAACATCAGCTCGTATACTTACGATTATTTTCATTTCATAAGTATTATCTGGATTGTATCATTAATTAATAAAGCCATTGATGAAATATATTATTGGCTTATGGAACCCTTGTGATGAACATTCTTTCTTTTGAACTGCATGCATACATGTGTACATGTAATGTAATGTACACAAATTGCTTTATAATATTTTATACTTGAAATACAGGCAGCTCATACTCTGGATTACAGACTACAACTCTTTCCAGAAAATTCACAATCAATTCATTTAGCTAAAGTGACATGCTCCATATAAGTTTAAGTACAATTTATGAAGTTATTTGATATACAGTGTAGCCTATGATTTTTGACTTAGTGTTTTAATAAGCCAAATACAGTGATGATTATGTCATGTTGTTAGGAAATATTGACAAATATGGTTGATTATTCGTCTATTTGCTGTAACTCTTGGTTTCCCATTCGTTTTCTCACTCAGTACATTGGGAATTCCATCTTCACCACATCTGTAGAATGCCAAAGTCAAGTGTTGTAGTGTCAACCCAGATCCTGCAGTTTTATCTGCCATACCTTTGGAAATTACTTTTCTTCTGATAAGTGGCTCCAGAGTTTTAAGATTTTCTCGTTCATGATGGAGGAAGGTGTTATGTACTTGGACCCAGGGAATGGAGAAACTGTGCTTTACTAAGGAACTAGTACTCAAGAATGTAGTGGTAAGCTGCTGTAGTACTTGAACATCAGACAGGGCATTGTGGGCATTATACCTGACATTAAGGAGGTCAGTTGCCAGATTTTGCTGGCTGTGGGATATTCGCTCTGGAAAAAGTTCTCTAAAGGCTGGTAGGGTGTCAGAAAAGCCTAAGACAAGTTGTTGGAAATCATCTATTAAATTGTGTGACTCAAGGTCTCTCATCAGGTGTTTGGTGTCAAATATTTTTCCATTATGGGCAATCATTAAACAAGGTTTCCTTGGCTGTAACCAACTGATGAGTTCTTGTAAGGCATCAGACAATTTTAATGCCACAACAGGCCTGCCATCATAATATAGTATGCCATGGACAAAGGTAAGTTTGTTCACTGTTGATGCTGCTGGTGTTATTCCCTGGGTAGGTGTTGCATATACATTAAACTCATCACTACCATGTGTTGCTGCAATTTGTAGGATTTCAGTGTCATGACCTGAATACAGAAACATGTAAAAAATAAGTATAATTTATTGTGCATAATTCATATTCTGTCAGTATAATGATGATAAAATACCTCGTGATGATGTCTCTAGGTCAAACACAATTTGTGAATATTGCTCTGGAAGAGTAACTGGAGTAACTTGAGGCTGTAATTGTGTTGGTGGAATTTCCACACCTGTAAAGATAAATGTATAATATTTATAATTTATTTAGGTTAAACAGAAATTAAACATTTCCTAAAAGGGGCAGAATGTCTGTAAATCCCTGTTTCAAGCAGTCACCCAGTTTATTAAGCAGTTACTTTTTATACAATGTATGTACACACATTTATATATATAGTACTAAATATTACTAAATAGTACTAAATGGTGTTATCTCTATTGTCTTCTATTTAAGGAATGGTCAACCCTTAGCGTGCGTCCATCGAGTTATGGAGCACGCAGGAATTTGGGAGAGCATGAGAGAAGCGTAAGAGTAACTCTAGCTTCACGAGTGCTCTCCCAAATTCCCAAGTGCTCCATAACTCGATGGACGCACAGCTAAAGCGTTGACCATTTCTTTTATTATTTTATAGTCACTGCAAATTCAAATAAAATCATTTGATTTTTCCAATTGATTTCAGAGCGCGTGCTATGGCGATGACGTGAGCGTGTGTCCGTAGACGTAGCGTGTGTCCATGGGCTTTTGGACACATGCTAACCAACCAATCAGAGCATGCGCTATATCATACCTATGTTATGATGTTTCATCAGTGCTATTTAGTACTAATTAGTTAGTACTTTTCACGGATATATGGTTTGCACTCTATATATTAATTACCTGTTCCATTATTTTCAAGATCTATTAACACTTTCTCGTAGTAGTCATCTGCTGGTAGATGCTGGATCAATGGGGATGATGAAATCTCTTGTTGGTTTTGAGGCACAAAATCCATACAACTCAGGTACGTGATACCCTCCCTTGTTTCAGTTTTTGCCAGATGATTGAATCTGTTTTCTTTTAGCTCTACTCTTCTCCTCTTGTGCTCCTTAGTGCTCTCCTTGGCTTTTCTTTTCTTTCCATTTCTATCTTCTTTTAACGCTCTCAGTTTTGTAATTGAACCTGGGCTCAACCCATTTGCTTTATTAACCTTAATATTAATAAAAGAAAAGGCTATGAATTAATTCGGAATCTTTCGGTCAAATTTCCATGGTTTATATTGTATGCTAAAGAAGTGCATGTATTTGAAACGGAAAGAAGCTTAGTAATAAAATTCATTGTCATTAAAAGCATCCTTTCCCTTCATCATTAATTAGAATCTTGTAATATTTATTGCAGCCAGGATGTATATATTACTGTATAAAATTGGTTGTCTCTAGCTTATCTATTTGCTACAAAATGTAGTTTTAAATAATAAAAACAAATAGATAAGCCAGAGACAACCAATTTTTAAGTCATGTAATTAGAATAGTTATTTATTAATTAGCTATATATTTATTAATTATTAATTACCTCACAAATATAGTGATTGCCCATGTTCTTCTGTGAAACTGCAGCACCAACACGATAATCCAGGCTCTCTGATCCACTATAATATCTGTTCTTTGGGGCTTTACTAGCAACTGTATTATTGAACGACTCATTTGACAAGGTGCTTCCATAGGGAGCCAGTTTCTCTGCATTGTTTGCATAAACTTTAAATAGTTTTTCCAAACGTAGTTTTAAACTGGTATTGGTGAGGTTTCTCCCATAAGGCAATGACTTGTGCTTGTATTTTGTAGGTGAAATATGGTACTTACACCAGTTGCCACACTCTCTGCAATCAGAGTGGTTGCCAAACATGTGCTGAGGTATGTTGAGTAGACATTTCTGTACTGCATCTGGATTGTTCTTGTTTTGGACCAAGGCCTTTCCAAAGCATCTCTGGATGTATTTTATTACTTTGGGTTTTAATTCTTTGTACTGCTGCTTCATGGCATATAGAGCATTACCTACATCATGTGTGATAGTGAAATAATGCAGAGTTAAATATGTAATGATGAATACAGTACATTTACATTGAAGGTATTAATTGACTATTACCTAGGCTTTTCTTGACATGGTTGATATCACTGATTTTTTTTATTGGTTGTTTTGACTCCCTGTTGATCTTTGCCATTGTGGAACTGTCATCATCCATTATGATGGTCCCTATCCGAGCCTTTTCATTGCCTGTGTTAATTTTGTTAATCATGTTTACTGCCAAGTCAGCTTCCATAGCTTTTGAACTTCCATTCCAGTTTTTTCTACAATTGTGTGTTCTTGGCGGTAAACCCTTTGAACTTGCGTGATCACACACTCTACATGAGAGTATGCGAGTACCATATTCTGTTATTTTACCAGCTTTTTGCCCAATTAGACATCCATGACCTAGAAACAATCAACATTTTTAATACAGTTGAACCTCCCATTGCGACCACTCTCGTAAGCGACCCGACCAGTTTTTCAAAATACCAAAAGCTCAGTTCCCAGTCAAATCACTATAGTTGGAACCTCTCGTAAGCGACCACAGAGTTTGACATTTTGGGTGGTCGCTTTTGGGAGGTCCGACTGTATGTACATTTGAATAGAATGCTCACTGCTTTTCATATTTACAATCTTATAATAATAATAATAATAATAATAATTGGACAATATGTCCACAGAGTGGCTCTTCACTTGTCCACTAACCTAACTATATCTTATATTGAGGTTTGCACACTTATTTTTCAGATACATGTAAAATCAATTTTTCAGGATGTTTTGTCAGCATGAAAAACCTCAATATAATTTAATTTCAAAGTTATCTGACCTGATTTGCTGTTGTATGCCCTGCCTGAACTTCTTCTTTGCCAACCCATATCATAACTAGAGGTTAATTGCACTTTACCTTCCCAATCATCCTCTGAAATACTATATAAGAGACATCAAATCATACATTGTAGTTATAAATTTAATAATAGGGACCAAGTATTTCACTCCTTTTTGAAATCTTAGGAAAATATATTTCTTAATATTTTTTGTGTGTTAATATGCCAAATATTCATTTCAATTTCAAAATTAGATAAATCAGCATATTTTTCTTTAAAAGTGTGTGTGTATATTAGTTATGCACCTATATGTCAAGCTGAGGGGGGGGGGGGGGGGGGGGGGGGGGGGGGGGGGGGGGGGGGGGGACCATGATTATAAACTGCCCAAGAATTTCACCATATGCATCTACTGTCTTTATATTATATATTATTATTATTATTATTATTTACAATAAACTGTTCCAGTTTGGCCCAGGTGATTTGCAAGTTAGGCCTTTGCGATGTGGTAATCCAGGTCTTTTCTTCGTGGATAAAACCGCCGACGCAATTTGAGGGTTGGGCACTGACCAACAAACAGCTCGTTCTTAACAAAATTATCCAGATGCCTTCGCATTTCTCCTCTTTTTCTACGCCTTGCAAAGTTAACTCTGAGATTTTTTTGATTATTCGTTCGTCCACTGCTTCTCTCAGTCCCGCTGCCTGTACAAATAAATCGTTATAGTTAAGATATATGTTGTAGTTCAATATGGATTCTGGTACAATTTGTTTTGAACTGGTACAATTTGTTTTGAACTGGTACAACATGAAGTAGTACCTTGGGGTTAGGTTTACTAAGGTTAGTATTGGGGAAGACTTTGTATTTTATTATAATCATGAAGTACCTTGGGGTTAGGTTAGGGATAGGGAAGACTTTGTATTTTATTATAATCATGAAGTACCTTGGGGTTAGGTTTAGGGTTAGGGATAGGGCCGAAGACTTTGTATTTTATTAAAATCATGAAGTACCTTGGGGTTAGGTTTAGGGATAGGGAAGACTTTGTATTTTATTGCTATATAGTAATCAAGTACCTTGGGGTTAGGTTTAGGGTTAGTATTGGGGTAGACTTGGTGGGGATGAATACAATCTGCTTCGTTCTACTATAGAGCAAGACAGGTACATGTACGTTCGAGTACGTGTTGACGTGAATACAAGCTGCTTCGTTCTACTATACTATGAGAGCAAGACAGGTACATATGTACGTTCGAGTACGTGCAGTGTTAACGTGAATACAAGCTGCTTCGTTCTACTATACTATGAGAGCAAGACAGGTACATGTACGTTCGAGTACGTGTTGATGTGAATACAATCTGCTTCGTTCTACTATAGAGCAAGACAGGTACATGTACGTTCGAGTACGTGTTGACGTGAATACAAGCTGCTTCGTTCTACTATACTATGAGAGCAAGACAGGTACATGTACGTTCGAGTACGTGTTGACGTGAATACAAGCTGCTTCGTTCTACTAGAGAGCAATACAGGCACGCGTTGATGTGAATACAAATAAATAAATATCATGTTTAACGTGTCAAGTGTTGATATCAGTATGGCTAGTGGGGACAAGACTCTCACACTCACTTCTTACTACATTATATATTCTGTACACCCAACACTCATCTCACTAGTTCGAGGGAGGAAAACCGGAGTACCCGGAGAAAATTCATCGAAGCAAGGGAGAGAACGAACCGGCTCACAACTCAACTCGCGCCCAGTCCGTGAATTGAACCAGGCGCCACTATAGAACAAGACAGGTACGCTTTGACGGTTTAGGAATTTCTTTGCCTTTTCATAAAATTTGTCTTCAAGTACGAAAATCACAAGCGAATTTTTACTTTTAGTTTCCTGTTTCAGGTTGTTATTTCTCGTTAGAAAGCCTCACGATCAACCCATGGTTCGTGATCCGCCATATTGCCAAGTCCACGTTTTGATCTAGCGCGCATGCGTGAATTTAAATGACATAATGACGTAATAGAAAATGAATAACATTAATAAAATGTAAATGTGATGCTAAACCGACATCGAAATCCTCGATGGCATAGTTGGTTAATGCGCTGGTCTACAGTCAGAGTTCGGAGTTCGAGTCCCAGACAAGGTAAGACAAAAATTGAAAAAAATATGTTAATATGGTATTAAATAGACATCTAGACAGATAGACAGAATTAATGTAGGCAGACAGGAAAGGAAAGGAGGTGTAGGTAGGGAGAGAATGAAGGGAGGGGTGGGAGCCCAGAAAGTCATCTAGTTCTTTTGAGAACCCCCTAAAAAAATCCAAGCCTCTGTTTTTTTAATGAGTCCCCAAAATAAAATCCCTTTTAAGAATGCCAGATTGTACCAGTTCAAAACAAATTGTACCAGTTCAAAACAAATTGTACCAGAATCCATATTGAACTACAACATATATATATATATTTATTACGTTCCTCGTTATAATTTGAATGTCGCGCATTATTTGCTCTATTTTGCTCAGACATCGTTTGGAGGACCGATGGTGGTGGTGATGACGAGTGGTGGGCCCCGGGTGGGGTGGTGCTTGGTAAGAGCTGCTGGGATGGTATGGCATTATCAGACTTACTTCTCCTGTAACATGATTTTGATGCTCGTTATATTTTGGAAGCTTATTGTAGAAACGCTCCCCATTTCTTCACCAGAATCAAACTTTACTCGAAGACTTTTTGATTTACTCTTCATTTCTCTTTCACTTGTTTTTGATTCCTGTGCACGATTATTTTGAAAGCGTTGCATTGGTTATTATTGAAGAGAATGTTGTAGGAAAAAATAATTATACACAGACATTGTTCACTGATATTGCAAAAAAATGTGGTGTCAAAAATGTTACCTTAAAATCAGGAAATCTGATAATGTGCTTGATATCAATAGCCGCTGGGCAGTCCATCTTTTTTGTTGATTGCGTTAAATTTCTTCTTTTCAAAAAGCAATGGTCTTGCATCTTTCATAATCAGCAACATAGGAGGTGAGTGGTTGGTCAGTTTACAATAATATTTATATTTATACACTTCGAGCATTAGGTTTTTCCTTGTGTCGTCTCTTTGCTGCTTTGTTGAGATCTGGTCCTTGGTGGCACCACAGTATCTTTTCACCCACATGGATAAATGGAACTCCATCAGATGGAATTTCATATCCTTGCCCTTTGCTTTGACGACTTTGAAAGCGGACACGCCCATTTTCGAATAGTACGGTACTCTGTTTTTACATTAAAGTGCTACTTGGACGAAAATCAGTCAAAATGTAAAATGAGCTGTAATTTTGCTGAAGTAATTTTGAACGACATATTAATAACTGTTTGGCATTAAGTTAAAATGTTGCTTTCATATTCCAATGACAAGTACTGTTTTTCTTACGATTTAAGGATGGATTGAGTAAATGACGTCATTTACTCAACCCAATCCATTCTTAAATCGTAAGAAAAACAGTACTTCTCATTGGAATACAGTAAAAACCCGCATAAAAGAACCCCTATTTTTCCAAGTCAGGCTGAAATGGTTCTTACATATTGGGTGTCTAGTGAGAAATCAGGCTGAATAGGTTCTTAACAGGTTCTTATTGACAGGGCAAAAAAAAACACAATAATATTGTTCCTGATACAGTATGGTGTATTTCCTTACAATTTGACTCACAGCCTGGAGGTTCTTTTAAATTTTTAAATCTGCAGTTTCTTATATACGGGTTTTTACTGTATGAAAGCAACATTTTAACTTAATGCCAAACAGTTATTAATATGTCGTTCAAAATTACTTCAGCAAAATTACAGCTCATTTTAAATTTTGGCTGATTTTCGTCCAAGTAGCACTTTAAAGGTAAAGTGCATTCAATATTTTAATATGTATATATACGGTATTAAGCGCCGCATCTGATAGCAAAATTATTAATAAGCGCCGCCGCATTTATTTACACAAAGCGGCGCTTAATCGAAATTTGAACATTTAAACACGTTTATTTTGTTAATATTTGACTAACGTATTAAATCATTTATTAATATGTTAATTATTTGTTAATAAACGCCGCCCTCGAGTTAACGCCGCCCCCGAATAAGCGCCGCATCCAAAACCCCAAAAATTTAATAGGCGCCGCGGCGCATAAGGTGGTTCCAGCATAATGAATGACCTGTTTGCCGTATTTTTTAACTCGCTCGCTCCGCGTCAATATTGCTTGCATTTTATTGTGCTTAACACAAATACTAATTCAACCATTCTGCTTTTGGACGGTTTATTCAAAATTATCATTGTATGCCGCGTTTGTGAATGCCAGCTGATATTCAAACGACACTATTTTCACTAAAACTGCTGCCAAACGGTTTTCCCTCGTACTATTTTTTTTAAACTTCGTGAACGACCTTTTAAAATACGGTATAGTACCATTGCGTGACAACAATTCTAGCATGCATTGAAAATTAGATTTCGAAAGACTTCACTATAATAACATCGATTAAAAAAATAAAACACCATCTATTACATAAAATTTTAGATTTTAATTATAGCAATTTTTCGAAACTAAAATATATATTAATTTGATAAAGATTACGACAATTTTTAATTTAAACATGTTTCGGCAGTGCTGCTGCCATCATCAGTAATTTAATGAGTGATCTATACAATGTATGAGCTTATATATAATATATCAGTATGAAGAACAAAAGAACATTGAAGTACTATGTGATTACAGTGAAAGTTTTATTATATTAATTTGTTTGTATTACCATAACACGACCTCGTGTTTGTAGTCACTCAATCCAAAGCTTTCGTCTACTCTGCGAACTTTAAATTTGCCCGGCGTAGTCAATCGAACAAAACCGAACAAAACATCAATCGAATTCAATCGAATTCAATCGAACGATTGTTTTACGATTGGTTCGGTAATCGAACAGAATCGAACCGGAACTTTTGGGCGAATTCGATTACCGAACATAATCGAACCAATCGAACTCACAATCAATCGGATTGGTTCGATTTTGTTCGGTGAAAATAAAACGCTATAAAGATAATATATTGATAAGCATTGCAGTCCTAATTAAATCGGAACATTTCTGTCATCTAATAACCATGTAAGCCAAGGCTAAAGAACGCAATAAATTTAATTGAAACACATTTCAAGGGCAATTCTTTAATGTTTAACACTGATAAGAACAGAAACACTAAAAAAACATCAACAACAGCAAATCAACCAGTGCCTTTAGAACAGAGAGTTCGGTTATTTCCGGCGTCATATATGGCCGTACCTTTTAGGGGTCGAAATGAACATGGCTTCAACAGCTCTTGTAATTTATGCGTACCTTTTAGGGTCGTTTTCAAAACCGACCGCCGATCACTCCTACCACTTGGACAAAGGGAGTACCCCCCCCCCCCCCCCCCCCCCCGGGTACAAGATACTGCTAACTAGTGCCACCAGTGTTCTCATAATGTCATAGTACATTTCCTGCTAAACTAAAAGCGGAGTTTGTAGAAGCAATACAAGTTAGAGTATTGGTGCAGCAGTCATTCATTAAAGATAAAAGAAATATGGTATTCTTTAACCACGCCAGAGATCGTGAGCTTCACCGTCGACATCTTGCGTTTCTTCTGGCGCAGCGTGCTCGGATTTGAAATTTGAGCCGTCCATAATTAATGAATTTGACCGCGGAAAACTGGGAGTTTTGACAGCGCGGAGCATGTAATATGTTCAATCAGTTCGATTGTGTTCGATTAAAGAAGCATTCGATGATCGAACGTTCGATTGTGTTCGATTGGCAAAATTTTTGGGCGAATTCGATTGTGTTCGATTTCCGAACCCAATCCAAACCAATCGTTCGATTGAATTCGATTGCATTCGATTACCGAACGTTCGATTGACTACGCCGGGAATTTGCTGATTGTCGTTGTTTCGTACATAACTTGAGACAAACAATTCAGTCTCACTGCACCAAAGATCATCACACGTTTGTGAGTCTTCCATGATTTACGGTACCTTCTTGAAATGTCGTCGAAGTGCAGAAGAAAATTCCCGCCAAATGAAATACGAGAAGCTGTACATCCCTTCCCCCTCCCCCTTTAAATGCATCTTGATCGGCTCACCCTCATGTCTGACCTGCTAGACGATAGTCACGCCAAAGTATTGCCGGTTAGAAGGACATTGATTCTAATACTGGACGGATATATAGATAATAACACTCCCATCTATCACTACCCAATAACACTCCCATCTATCACTGTGGATCCCAAGAAAAGATAGAAGTAGCTAACCGGCTCCTACGAAAATTTGGTACCGAAGATTTGAGATGTAATGTTCAGTGTTCTTGCGGGACCCACACAGGGAGCCCAACATTATATGTTACTCAACACAGGGAACCCATGTCCAACATACGTATTATATATGCGCGCGCGCGCTCTCTATCACAGGAAACCCATAAAAAAGACGCAAATATCATTTTATTGAATGATTTAGTAGCCTCAAAAGGAATGGTTGGGCTGCCTGTGTTCAGAACACATTAAAAGGTCTTAAAGTGTTGATTCAGTATACTGAATAATGTAGCCAAAAAGCTGATTACTTATAAGGAAACATTTAGTTAATGTATTCCGTATATACGGTCACGTGATAGTTATATGTGTATATATTCTGGAAAACCTGTCATAGTATAAGTAAAAGAGGGAATCTGGTCATGATGCGCGTGCCATCAAAATTCCCGGTTGGGCTATTTTTAGAAACCGGATGCAGAATTCGTCAGCAACCAAGTTATCCAGTACCCCCGTGCCGTGCGTAAAAAATTGTCGTAAACTTTGTTTGTTTGTTTGTTTTCATCGGCGGTGACAAATTCTAACGCACTGCACGGGGTTAGAGGTGATTTGGTTGCTGACGAATTATGCATCCGGTTTCTAAAAATAGCCCAACCTGGAATTTTGATGGCACATAGGCCAATACGGTAGAATCCCTCTCTCACTTAATATACTCTCTTGGCAAAAATGATAATGACAAATTAATAAAATATTCAATCAATCAATTAGTGAATGACTGAATGAATCTAGAATGAATGCGAAATTAAGGAATGAATGCGGAAGAAATGAATGGATGAATGATTATGAATCAATCAATGAATGTAGAATGAATGAATGCGGAATGAATGAATGTGGAACGAATGAATGTGGAATGAATGAAAATATCGAATTATATATGTTTTCTGGTGAATGAATGAACGAAAAAAAAGGAAAGAAGAAAGGGAGGCGGAGAGGAATGAAGGGAGTAGATGAGTGTCCTGTTCCTGTTCCTTTATCATTTTTTTGAAAATAGTCCACGAGAAAAATGTTGATCCCAACTGATATTTAGCAAACAAAGTGCACGAGAGGTATGTAAATGAATTGCCCTATACCACTATGACGTCAAATCAAAACAATCTATTGTTTAAACGCTAAGGATCATGGTCGCTAGAGGGGGACAAAACAGCAACAACACAAAGGATTTCGCAAATAAATGTATTTTTCAGACGGTCTGAAAGCGATAAAAGTTACCAAACACAGTAAATATTGTGGGAAAAGTATCGATGAATATAATATCTGGAAACTAGCCAATTTGAAATCAAGCGAACCTCAGCAGAGCAGATTTAGTTCAAAATTCTATTGTTCTTCACGATTCTGTCCCCCTCATAAATAAGCCGTTACGTCATAGTGGTATAGGGCAATTATGTGGCATTTGACAGAGCTAATGATATACTCTATTTGCCATCATACATATAGGTTTATTACACGAGTAGTTGGGTAATACGGCTGGATATTTTTACGAGTCATGCCGTATTTTGACGAGCCGCAGGCGAGTCAAAATACAAATAGACGAGTAAAAATGTCCAGCCGTATTACCCAACTACCCGTGTAGTAAGTTGTTTATTGCACAGTTGTTTATTGTTTATTGCACTGTGAACAAGGCTCTCTGGGAGTGGGAGAAGGAGGGGGAGGGGACACTCCTTACCCTCTAGCTCCATTCCCCACCCCCTCCCATTTCCTCTCCCCTCACCCTCCCCTTCCCCTTGTGGGTCTGTTGACAGGTGGTGAAAGAACTGAAGAAGTAGCACAAAAAGCATTGAAAATAACTTAAACGAGCAAATGAGTGAGCAAATATGTATACACACATCAAATGGTATTTATTACAATATGTATTACTGAAAAAAGAGTAAAAAGAGCAAAGGAGACAAGTTCAATATATATCAAGCAAGGCGAGTTTTAAAAAGGAATACTGAAATTCAAGTATATACATTTATATCTTAAACTGCAAAAACATGATATTACTTACTCTTGTTATAGCATCAGCATCACCGCGTTTTCCTTTAACTTTCTACATGTTTTCAGATCATTTATTCTTGCTTTTAACAGTGTAAAAAATAGTTGTCAAATGACTCTCCTAAAAGTGTATACATTCATGTGATCTTTAGCTCACATAGCCACAAGACTGTATAGTTCTAAACTACAAAGTGGTGAATGAAACTGAACTAATAAATGTTTTAATTTTTATCTTCTAAAATAAATGAACAATGGCCCAAAACAGTAAAGAAACAGAAATAAATGTTGTTGTTTCCTTCTTTTTCTCGTTTCACTATACAAGACATAAGTTCATTTTATTGTTGTTGAGAATAGCAAAACAAATGGTAGAATAAAACACCAAGTAACCACTGTTACTAATTGTAGCGTTGCCACAGTGTTCTTGTCATTGTAGTGAGTCTTGCGGTTCATGACGCGTGTATTACAGCGTTGTCATTAGGTGTTCATCCTGTGATAGTGTTCTTGTCGTTGTAGTGAGTCTTGCGGTTCATGACGCGTGTATTACAGCGTTGTCATTAGGTGTTCATCATGTCATAGTGTTCTTGTCGTTGTAGTGAGTCTTGCGGTTCATGACGCGTGTATTACAGCGTTGTCATTAGGTGTTCATCCTGTCATAATGTTCTTGTCGTTGTAGTGAGTCTTGCGGTTCATTACGCGTGTGTTACAGCGTTGTTATTAGGTGTTCATCCTGTCATAGTGTTCTTGTCGTTGTAGTGAGTCTTGCGGTTCATGACGCGTGTATTACAGCGTTGTCATTAGGTGTTCATCCTGTCATAGTGTTCTTGTCGTTGTAGTGAGTCTTGCGGTTCATGACGCGTGTATTACAGCGTTGTCATTAGGTGTTCATCCTGTCATAGTGTTCTTGTCGTTGTAATGAGTCTTGCTATTCATTACGCGTGTATTACAGCGTTGTTATTAGGTGTTCACGCTGTGATAGTGTTCTTGTCGTTGTAGTGAGTCTTGCGGTTCATGACGCGTGTATTACAGCGTTGTCATTAGGTGTTCATCCTGTCATAGTGTTCTTGTCGTTGTAGTGAGTCTTGCGGTTCATGACGCGTGTATTACAGCGTTGTCATTAGGTGTTCATCCTGTCATAATGTTCTTGTCGTTGTAGTGAGTCTTGCTATTCATTACGCGTGTGTTACAGCGTTGTCATTAGGTGTTCATCCTGTGATAGTGTTCTTGTCGTTGTAGTGAGTCTTGCGGTTCATGACGCGTGTATTACAGCGTTGTCATTAGGTGTTCATCATGTCATAGTGTTCTTGTCGTTGTAGTGAGTCTTGCGGTTCATGACGCGTGTATTACAGCGTTGTCATTAGGTGTTCATCCTGTCATAGTGTTCTTGTCGTTGTAGTGAGTCTTGCGGTTCATTACGCGTGTGTTACAGCGTTGTTATTAGGTGTTCATCCTGTCATAGTGTTCTTGTCGTTGTAGTGAGTCTTGCGGTTCATGACGCGTGTATTACAGCGTTGTCATTAGGTGTTCATCCTGTCATAGTGTTCTTGTCGTTGTAGTGAGTCTTGCGGTTCATGACGCGTGTATTACAGCGTTGTCATTAGGTGTTCATCCTGTCATAGTGTTCTTGTCGTTGTAGTAAGTCTTACTGTTCATGACGCGTGTAGTACAGCGTTGTTATTAGGTGTTCATCCTGTCATAGTGTTCTTGTCGTTGTAGTAAGTCTTGCTATTCATTACGCGTGTGTTACAGCGTTGTCATTAGGTGTTCATCCTGTCATAGTGTTCTTGTCGTTGTAATAAGTCTTCAGTGCTATTCATGACGCGTGTATTACAGCGTTGTCATTAGGTGTTCACGCTGTGATAGTGTTCTTGTCGTTGTAGTGAGTCTTGCGGTTCATGACGCGTGTATTACAGCGTTGTCATTAGGTGTTCATCCTGTCATAGTGTTCTTGTCGTTGTAGTGAGTCTTGCGGTTCATGACGCGTGTATTACAGCGTTGTCATTAGGTGTTCATCCTGTCATAATGTTCTTGTCGTTGTAGTGAGTCTTGCTATTCATTACGCGTGTGTTACAGCGTTGTCATTAGGTGTTCACGCTGTGATAGTGTTCTTGTCGTTGTAGTGAGTCTTGCTATTCATTACGCGTGTGTTACAGCGTTGTCATTAGGTGTTCACGCTGTGATAGTGTTCTTGTCGTTGTAGTGAGTCTTGCTATTCATTACGCGTGTATTACAGCGTTGTTATTAGGTGTTCATCCTGTCATAGTGTTCTTGTCGTTGTACGGAGTCTTGCTATTCATTACGCGTGTATTACAGCGTTGTTATTAGGTGTTCATCCTGTCAGTGTCGTTGTAGCGAGTCTTGCTATTCATTACGCGTGTATTACAGCGTTGTTGTTAGGTGTTCATCCTGTCATAGTGTTCTTGTCGTTGTAGTGAGTCTTGCTATTCATTACGCGTGTATTACAGCGTTGTTATTAGGTGTTCACGCTGTGATAGTGTTCTTGTCGTTGTAGTGAGTCTTGCTATTCATTACGCGTGTATTACAGCGTTGTTATTAGGTGTTCACGCTGTGATAGTGTTCTTGTCGTTGTACGGAGTCTTGCTATTCATTACGCGTGTGTTACAGCGTTGTCATTAGGTGTTCACGCTGTGATAGTGTTCTTGTCGTTGTAGTGAGTCTTGCGGTTCATTACGCGTGTGTTACAGCGTTGTTATTAGGTGTTCATCCTGTCATAGTGTTCTTGTCGTTGTAGTGAGTCTTGCTATTCATTACGCGTGTGTTACAGCGTTGTCATTAGGTGTTCACGCTGTGATAGTGTTCTTGTCGTTGTAGTGAGTCTTGCTATTCATTACGCGTGTGTTACAGCGTTGTTATTAGGTGTTCATCCTGTCATAGTGTTCTTGTCGTTGTAGTGAGTCTTGCTATTCATTACGCGTGTGTTACAGCGTTGTCATTAGGTGTTCACGCTGTGATAGTGTTCTTGTCGTTGTAGTGAGTCTTGCTATTCATTACGCGTGTGTTACAGCGTTGTCATTAGGTGTTCACGCTGTGATAGTGTTCTTGTCGTTGTAGCGTTGTAGTGAGTCTTGCTATTCATTACGCGTGTGTTACAGCGTTGTTATTAGGTGTTCATCCTGTCAGTGTCCTTGTCGTTGTAGCGAGTCTTGCTATTCATTACGCGTGTATTACAGCGTTGTTGTTAGGTGTTCATCCTGTCATAGTGTTCTTGTCGTTGTAGTAAGTCTTGCTATTCATTACGCGTGTGTTACAGCGTTGTCATTAGGTGTTCATCCTGTCATAGTGTTCTTGTCGTTGTAATAAGTCTTCAGTGCTATTCATGACGCGTGTATTACAGCGTTGTCATTTGGTGTTCACGCTGTGATAGTGTTCTTGTCGTTGTAGTAAGTCTTACTGTTCATGACACGTGTATTACATAAAAATAAAGTCTATGTCTATGTTGTCATTAGATGTTCATCCTGTCATAGTGTTCTTGTCGTTGTAGTAAGTCTTACTGTTCATGACGCGTGTAGTACAGCGTTGTTATTAGGTGTTCATCCTGTCATAGTGTTCTTGTCGTTGTAGTAAGTCTTGCTATTCATTACGCGTGTGTTACAGCGTTGTCATTAGGTGTTCATCCTGTCATAGTGTTCTTGTCGTTGTAATAAGTCTTCAGTGCTATTCATGACGCGTGTATTACAGCGTTGTCATTTGGTGTTCACGCTGTGATAGTGTTCTTGTCGTTGTAGTAAGTCTTATTGTTCATGACACGTGTATTACATAAAAAATAAAGTCTATGTCTATGTTGTCATTAGATGTTCATCCTGTCATAGTGTTCTTGTCGTTGTAGTAAGTCTTACTGTTCATGACGCGTGTAGTACAGCGTTGTTATTAGGTGTTCATCCTGTCATAGTGTTCTTGTCGTTGTAGTAAGTCTTGCTATTCATTACGCGTGTGTTACAGCGTTGTCATTAGGTGTTCATCCTGTCATAGTGTTCTTGTCGTTGTAATAAGTCTTCAGTGCTATTCATGACGCGTGTATTACAGCGTTGTCATTTGGTGTTCACGCTGTGATAGTGTTCTTGTCGTTGTAGTAAGTCTTATTGTTCATGACACGTGTATTACATAAAAATAAAGTCTATGTCTATGTTGTCATTAGATGTTCATCCTGTCATAGTGTTCTTGTCGTTGTAGTAAGTCTTACTGTTCATGACGCGTGTAGTACAGCGTTGTTATTAGGTGTTCATCCTGTCATAGTGTTCTTGTCGTTGTAGTAAGTCTTGCTGTTCATGACGCGTGTATTACAACTTTGTCATAGTATTGCGTTGTCATTAGGTGTTCACCCTGTCATAGCGTTCTTGTCGTTGTAGTAAGTTTTGCTGTTCATTACGCGTGTATTACAGCGTTGTCATTAGGTGTTCACCCTGTCATAGCGTTCTTGTCGTTGTAGTAAGTTTTGCTGTTCATTACGCGTGTTCATGAAGTATGTATTACTGCGTTGTTATTAGGTGTTCATCCCGTTGTAGTAAGTTAGCGACACTAACCTTGGAGTCCCTGTGTATGGATACGTTTTCCCCGGCACTATATACTATTGCGAATCTTGATCGAAGTGTACGGACCAAGGAGGAGGATTTTCTGAACATACTGTACGTAAGATCAGCGGCAGTTATACTTCATCGTCGCGAATTTAACCATTTTGATCAGTGTTTTTTCAAGCGAAAAAACCCTATCCTGCTGTCCTCACCCTCCGCCCACAAGAAACAGCGGTATGTAGGTTCAGCGCTATGATCAGAAACATATCAATAACACTAACACTTTTTTTAAGACAGTATTTATTTCCTTATATTTCTAGAATTTAAAAAATAATACAAAAATATATAAAAATAAACATTTTACACAATTTTACGGTATAAGAAATAATAGTAAGATATTACATCATCTTGAATCAATTCTAAGTACAAAACCATCTATAACTCATTACACTAATTAGTTCAAGTAATTCTTGATACAAATTCCAATACTTGGGTCTAACTACATGCCGTAGTACGTAGTGATAGTTAAAAAAGCGGAGTTAAATACCGTGTAATCAGAATTTTTTTCAGAAATCAGGTTCGTTGCTATAGTAATGTCTAAGACGATAACGTCATTTTGAAGGTCAATACTTGGTTAGGTCTTCTTCTAGGTAAGGGTCTTGGTAGAGGGGATTTGCCATGGATGTTGCACCACCTTTTTCAGACTGTCGAATAATGTTATCAATCAGTCAATCAACCAGACAGTCACTCAACCAGACAGTCACTCAACCAGACAGTCACTCAACCAGACTGTCACTCAACCAGACAGTCACTCAACCAGACAGTCACTCAACCAGACAGTCACTCAACCAGACAGTCACTCAACCAGACAGTCACTCAACCAGACAGTCACTCAACCAGACAGACAGTCAACCAGACAGACAGTCAAATGATAAAATGTTTATTGACCGAGTTCGGTCATGCCGGACGGGAAACTATTTGGCTCTTGGTCATTCTCCGTACGGCCATGACCTCGAGCCAAATATTTTCCCGTCCGGCCCTCCCACTCAGTCAATAAGAACATAGTATTCACTAAGTACTTACAGGCATTCCAAAGGCATCGTCAGAAACAAACATGTTGGTGTCGACATCGCTCATTTGAAACTAAAACAAACAAACCAATTAGTCGTGTCAGTTTTATCTTGTTAATTAATATATGCATTGCTGGTGAAATGCAATTAAATAATGAACTAAATAAAACAAACAAACCAATTAGTCGTGTCAGTTTTATCTTGTTAATTAATATATGCATTGCTGGTGAAATGCAATTAAATAATGAACTAAATAAAACAAACAAACCAATTAGTCGTGTCAGTTTTATCTTGTTAATTAATATATGCATTGCTGGTGAAATGCAATTAAATAATGAACTAAATAAAACAAACAAACCAATTAGTCGTGTCAGTTTTATCTTGTTAATTAATATATGCATTGCTGGTGAAATGCAATTAAATAATGAACTAAATAAAACAAACAAACCAATTAGTCGTGTCAGTTTTATCTTGTTAATTAATATATGCATTGCTGGTGAAATGCAATTAAATAATGAACTAAATAAAACAAACAAACCAATTAGTCGTGTCAGTTTTATCTTGTTAATTAATATATGCATTGCTGGTGAAATGCAATTAAATAATGAACTAAATAAAACAAACAAACCAATTCAGAGTCCTGTCAGTTTTATCTTGTTAATTAATATATGCATTGCTGGTGAAATGCAATTAAATAATGAACTAAATAAAGTAGCTGATCATGAGGAGTTACCAAGTTGAAATGTTGTATGTATTTTCAAACGTAAGTGCATTAGTGTATGGGGGTGACGGCTGTACATCAACTGTATAGTTTCGCGGGCGAAACAACTATACAGACGATCGTCAATAAGCGAAAACACAGTCAGAATATGTTTTTTGTCATTCAGGAAATCGTATCTCAGATTTGTAATATCGTATTTTATAGATGTAATTGTTAACGGATTTAACTTCAACACGATTTTCGAATTCAAAATCTATCTACCAAGGTATCAATCTCTATTTCTGCCATGTTTCGTCCCGATAAGATAAACGTAACATATCGATTCATTCAAAAATATAACGATTGGTGGACGAAAAAAACATTTTAACACCATGAGCCTGCATATACGGTTGGAAGAAAAGCTGTTGTTTGAATGGGGCCAAGTTGTGGAACGAAGTCTTTAATTGCCTTTAAAATACCCCTGTCCTTGCGGAGCATTATATATATAGTACGGAATTATTGATTCTTAGTTGTAATAGCTTCAGCAACGGTAGTAATTAGAGTAAGCACGGTTTCTATGGTAACCAGTGTAATGTTAGATTAGAGTGAGTAAAGAATGTTGTTACACCGTAAAGTTCCGAAAAAGTAGCGACCCCCCCCCCCCCCCCCCCCCCCGAAAGTAACAGTTACCTAAGGTTGCTAAATCCGAAAGTAACGACCTCGCTACTTTTGGAACATTACGGTATTGGAGTGATTGCAATAAACCCGTGAAATAAAAATGAGTTGTTAGTGTGTAATAGTCAAATAGTCACAAAAGAAAACAATGGAAATAAGGTCTACTAGTGTCTATTAGTCTACTAACTATTTCACGGGTTTATTGCAATCAATCTATCATTCTAGACTGATTGCTTAACCACGTGTTACTCATTGCATCGGTCTAGTATCATTGGGTTATTGTTGTCTTACTTCTTCCAGGGGTTGCCCTTCATTGAATGTATCGTACACAGGGTTACCAACTCCCTCAGACACGCCTGGGCTTCCTTTAGCTCCTCTGTAAAAAAAAAAACAAGCGAACAATCAATCAACACATTTATTTATGAAGTAACAATTAGTCGTGATTTGCTGGCGTCTTTATTATTTCGTTGTTGCGCGGTTTTAATAAGAGTTTGCAAACGTTTGATCTGCTACAAACCATTGAGTGGACAACCATTGCAGTTGTTAATCATGCATTACAATAATAATTCAATAAAGTTACCTCATTTGTGCTGCTTCAGCTTTTGTTGGATCGTAGAATACGTTGAAAAGATGAAGCTTTTTCCTGTAACACACCATATATGAGTATGCTACGTACTAATGTGTGTTTCATATTCAAACAACAAGGGGGTTACGAGGCGCAGTCAATGTTTGGAAATCGGATGAAAAACTCTTCCTTGTGTTTGATCTAGCTTCTCAAATCATTAATATTTCTTGGAGAAATTCCTCCGAGCAAAAGTTCACCAAATGTTATGCTAATTAGGACCACGTGCCCAAACAGTCTTCACGGTAGTGATTTTCTTTGTTTTGTCCTCGTGAATTATTAATGAGTTTGAGAATGATAAATGTAATAATTTATTTATATAGCGCCATTTTGTATATAACAGTACAGTGAATACCATTGATTCACCAAATGCGCAAAAGCTTGATTCGCTCTCCAAATTAGAGTAGAGGCTCTTATCGTCTCAGTGTGGATGGTCGAACGCGTATCAATGTGCACGTAGATATTATGACCATCAATACTCCTTCTTACAATTCTCGGCGCCATCTTGAAAGGTAGCCGTGCCTTTGCATCGAAGCGAGACCAACGGTGACCTTGCAATGATAGAGACATGTGAATAATTGTCCAAGGTGTTAAAAAAGGTCCGCTATATCATTGCAAGGTCACCGTTGGTCTCGCTTCGATGCAAAGGCACGGCTACCCTTTCAAGATGGCGCCGGGAACTGTAAAAAGGAGTATTGCTCTGATCTTGTAATTTATATAAACATTAATAAATGCTAAAATATTTATAATTTGGTTGACTTACCTTCGTCCTTTGGTTACGAGATATGCAACGATGAGTACGACAATGATCAGTAGAATACCACCACCAACACCGACAGCAATGTAAGCTGAAAACAACAATGATCAATAACTAAATACTTCAAAAGATTATTTGAATAAGGAGAGTATGGATTTTGATCACAAGTCACTATACTGAACAAGACATGTTTGGCGTTGTAGCTGACCTTAAATATATCACACCTATTTCAAAAAACGTTGATAACGGGCGATCTGAAATGGATGATCTGAGATCGAGACGAATTATGGGTCTTTCGTTAGTAACATCCGAAATTCATTCATTCAGCCTCAAGCTTGGAATCATGTTTGGTGTTCGATCGAGATATGACGTAGGTTAACGTGAATTTAAAAGTTTCCAATCATCGAATTCAGATCGACTGTTACAGTCATTTGCAAAAATTATGGCCGCTACGAAATTCGAAATATCAATATATCGGGTGCATTCTGGGTAATTAAATAATCGAAAATTCCCCTTAAAGCGTATTAACGTCAGCAAAGCTGGTAGAAATATTTAGCATAATGTTTATTTTAGTCTTACGTTTGTTGTTTGTAAATTGTGCTTCGTTTAATAATGAAACTCAAAGTAGTATTACCCATAATGCACCCGATATATTGATATTTCGTGGCGGCCAGAATTTTTGCAAATGACTGTATCAATGTTTATTGAAATAGGTGTATATCATTCATTGTTCTTGGACGGATACCCCCGTTTATTTCCTTTTAATTTTGGGTAAACTGACACCCATACAACTAAAACACTTGCCAATGTAATCATAACAAACTCTTACTTGTTCGTTGTTTGCTTCCAGTAGATTTTCCTGCATTTGGTGGCCCAACTGAAAATGTTTATGAAGAACTGTTAGTTTTGATATGAAAGGGACTGTATGTGAAGTTTATGAAATGAGCGACCGTGTTATGTATATAAACGACTTATCAAACTCCATCCCAATTTACCTTTATCTAAAGCATAACTTCATGAATTCTAAGCAAATGATGCAAGAAAACCACATTTTTTTCGTTTGACATCACTGTCATACGTGTACATATTAGCCGTAAGGATTAATCGTTCTTGTCGGTGCTCAATCACCCCACACTAATTGAGACCTTTGCATGACCTATGTTATAAGTGACGCAGTTTGCTCGCAATGCATGTTTGCCTACAATAATTTAATCCATGCATTCGAACATTTCCCGATCGCGAAACCTTTCTTTTATCAATGGTCTACACATGAAATTACCTGGACAGTATTTGGCCTTCTCATCAGGAGTCAGTCCACATTTTACCCCATTAACACAGACATTGGTAGCATTCTCACAGTAACCATTACCAACACTACAAGGTATGGGCGTAGGCTCTTTACATGGGATGGAGGTCTTAGAACATCTTGGACCTTTCCATCCTTTGTTACAGCTGGTAAAATAAACACGATGAAATGTCAACTAGAATGACACCGTGTACAAAAGCCACTAAATTTACTGACGTTTCGCATGTTAGTCTTTCGTCGGAGTGAAAGAAAGATCCTCGCAGTTATGTGTTTCAGATATGTACTTACCATTTACTTGCTTGAAAGGAAGGAAGGAAGGAAGGAAGGAAGGAAGGAAGGAAGGAAGGAAGGAAGGAAGGAAGGAAGGAAGGAAGGAAGGAAGGAAGGAAGGAAGGAAGGAAGGAAGGAAGGAAGGAAGGAAGGAAGGAAGGAAGGAAGGAAGGAAGGAAGGAAGGAAGGAAGGAAGGAAGGAAGGAAGGAAGGAAGGAAGGAAGGAAGGAAGGAAGGAAGGAAGGAAGGAAGGAAGGAAGGAAGGAAGGAAGGAAGGAAGGAAGGAAGGAAGGAAGGAAGGAAGGAAGGAAGGAAGGAAGGAAGGAAGGAAGGAAGGAAGGAAGGAAGGAAGGAAGGAATGTCTAGCGAACGAATATAGCTTGATCATTAAACTCACTTGCATGTTCTGGTTTTATTGACGGGCACACATGAGCCATGATCGTTACAAAAGGCACCGTAGCAGACTAACAAAGAAACCAAACAGTTTATTAGAGTATTTATGAGTTACAGCTACGCAAAACACGCGGCCTCGCCATATGTCAAAATGCAAACAGAGGCACGAGTAAAAATGTCCGGCCGTATTACACAACTCTAACTGTAATAACGTATATATATTTGCACTCGAAAACCGTACGTCGTATAATAATAGACCTTAAATTTGACTACGAGTACGAGTTTTCGCCGTTACGATTAGTGCGCATGCGCATGCGTGACATTGTCAAGCCAGCTTGAAAATCTCGTCGTCGTCGTGTTTCGATTACGAAGCGATTTCTTTCAAAACTCGTTGTCTAGAGTACAAGTTTTGAGTGCTCAAGACATTTTGACTAAATATTTCGGTCTTTTAAATTTATAACACTCAAAAACATCTTCATTGATGATAAGTAGATACTTACAGCCACAGAACATCTTGAGCTGAGCGTCCGAATAGGCACACTTGCCCTCAGTGTCTTCAGTTTTACATAGATAATCTTTACCAGCGCATTTAGAGGCAAGTGTTGGACAGTTGTATTGTCCTGCTTTACAGTTAGACGATACTTTCTTGTCACATCTGCGGTCTGTGTAGGTTAGTGGACAGCTGTGGGCAGTAAATTACTGTGTCAAGCAAATATTTACCCAGGATACACCGGGAACCTCTTGAATACTCCCGAAACCCGCAACTAACTCAAAGCGAGTACACTAGTATGGGTTTCAGGAGAGCAAATTATATCCAAATTAAACTGATTATGTCCCCCTCATATGATATAGGCATTGATGCATTGTCCTGTTATGACTATAGTTGGAGTCATGTGATCAAACCCCATAGTTATGGCATTATAACATTTCTCAGTCTTTTTTTGTTACGTGCGAGCTGATTAAATATTCCAAGAAATATATTCGAGTTCCCGTAATTCAACAGATAGTAATCATTATCAGTTAACTTACATGCATGTCTTGATACCCGTGGGTGCTAAGGTGCATTGGCCTCCGTTCAGACAGAAACTCTTATCATCATTGCAACCTATAAATCAAAATACATTATTTTCCCTCGTCCTGTCCAAATAACGATCGTTGGAGAGTAAATATGGAACCCAGAGTATGATAAAGAGAAAGTAAAGGGAATGAGTAGGGTCAACCTTACTTACCTCCACAGAGTTTCTGTATATCGATGGATGAATATCCACACAAGTTCGTGCCGTCGCAAATCTTTGTCTTATCCACACATCGTCCACTGCATTTGATTTGTAATGACGTACAAACAGCTGTCAAACAACGTGGGCCCTTGGAACCAGATGGACATCTGAATCAACAAGCAAAAAAGTTTTATGCACCAAATTGACGACTCATATATGCGGGGTTAGCCTCGATTCCAGGAGTCACTTGTTTTAATTGTTATGCTAATTTCTGCTTTTGTTTTCTATCTCAGAATTGAAGCCCGCATATGAACATTATTTAGAGTCGTCAATATTTAACCAATATTCTTTTCTTTAACAAAGTAGGTTATTGGAACGACATGTTGACAATGTGTTTTTGTGTCTACTGTTCAAGATCTGAAATGTATGTAATAAAGTGGGAAGTACAATGGTTTTGATATGTGCATATTATTGATCTCTCACTATAAATATATTGCTGTGGCTGTAATAATTTATTCACTCTGATGATGACTTTGTAATAAACTGAGTTTGACATATCAGTTAACAATTATAGTAATAATAATAATAATAATAAAACACGTAACAACGTAGGAGCTACAAAGCTCGTTAAAACGTGAACGTGAAAAAATATATATATAAAACAAAAACAAAAATATAATATACAATTTAACAATTAAATTAAATATCCTAACTATATATATAATAATTCAGTATACAAATGTGTTTCATTTCAAGATCCTGCTTGTTCTTGTAGTCCAACAGGCAATGAATATTATTGATTATTAGTGTTTGTCTCTGACTTCTGTTTTTCATATAGACGTTTCGGCCATTAATCAATGGCCTTCATCAGTATTAATCGGAAACGTTGCGATCTTTGAAATACTTAACGTTTGCGGCGCGCGCTTGATGTCCTTGCGCGCGCTTATTTCTTAGTCCCATGATCTCTGACTTCTGTTTTTCATATAGACGTTTCGGCCATTAATCAATGGCCTTCATCAGTATTAATCGGAAACGTTGCGATCTTTGAAATACTTAACGTTTGCGGCAACTTCAAGATATAGGCAATGAATATATTGGGTTTATTACTAGTATATAAGGGATGTACGTACTTGCATGAAGGGTTGCCTGTCGAGTCAACAATGCAAGTGCCACCGTTACCACAATAACCGACAATGCAGTCTGGAACAACAGAGAATATAATTTGTTAAATTTGGCAAAGTGAATAACATAAGTTTCACCGACTCACATTAGTAGTAAAGGGATCGTTTAGTTGTAGAGAATATGTAAGTACATGGCTTTATCTCGCCTCGCTTACGGCCCGATCTTCACGAACAAAAATGTATATCTTTGGATTTGAACCTCGCTATTTGGAAGCCCTGCTATAAAATATCTAGATATTCCTTTGAGTGTTTGAGATGGCTGGGTAGTAAGACTGTACTTTCATACTATATACGTCCATACATACTAATGTTGCTCCCTAAAAAGGGCTAGCAAAGTTACAAAAATAAATATATAAGACAGGAATACAACTGTGTAGTCTTTTAACCAGAAGCCTTTCGGCCCTCGTCAGTGATATACTAAAGTGACTTAGACTATACTGTTACTCACATCCACAAAGTTTAGCCTTGTCTGCAGGACTTAAACCGCACTTTTGGACACCGTTACAAATATCAGCTTTCTTTGCACAAAACCAGTTGTTAATCTTGCAAGTTATCATAGGTGCAGTACACGAGAAGTTCAACTTGTTTTCGCAACGAGTACCATTCCATCCTTTGGGACAACTGTTAAAAATATATAATGTTTCTGTCCTCAACACTGTTAAACTGACAAGGTTATAAGTGTACCGCTTAGTGTACCGTACAATGATGTTCTTTGAATGTAAATTGAAGTTAACCAAACTTCACATACGTAATTAAGGAAAAAATCTGAGCCCCAGATGTGTTTTGAACCCATGACCCTCCGTTTGCTAGTCGGATGCTCTAACCACTGAGCTACTGTTCTTTACTTACATACAATCTGGTCTGCCCTTCCCATCAAGTTGACATCTACCACGCAGACAGTAATTGTTGAAACAAACTGAAATTTAAATAAAAAAAGATAATTTAAACACATAATTGACAAATGTGAAGCATCAATCAGCGCAGTGCTATCCTGTATTGAGGATTTCAAGGAAGATAGAATAATAATAATAATAATAATTTAATTCTTGAAAAAGCGCATTACATATAAATCTCAATGCTCTTTACAAGTGAGTAAGAAAATAGAGAGAACTCATTCACCTCCACAATGAGCTTCGTCACTATAGTCGCTACAGTCTGGCTTGCCGTCACATTGTAGTGTTTTGTTCAAACACTGTCCAGTAGCAGGGCAGTATATCTGTTTCAAGCCGCAGGCACTGTTTGGACAGTTGTCTTCATCGGAGTGATCACTACAGTCAGCTACTTGGTCACACACATATATCGACGAGATACATTGGCCGCTTCGACACTTGAATTGATCACGATTACAAGTTCCTGGTTTAGCTGTAGATTAGCGAAAATATGCAAATCATAATTGAGAACATCCCATTCGGTAAATACAGGGTCATTGCCTGGATAAGTACCGGTCAGTACAATAAGCCCTTTCACGGTTTTTCGCCGCCATTTTGAATTGGGGCAAACTCGGCAAAATTAATAAAAATCTGAAACACTTTGACTTGCCGTATCTCCGCTCGATTTCGTTGGATTTTCAAAAAACTTACCATTTTAGAAAATATGTTTTCTTTGTTATTTATGTCCTATAATATGATGGGTATTGGAAGGCTACAAATCGAGAAAAAAAGCTTTTTGTTTTGAAAACAAAACGTTCGGCACGTGAATATGCAAATTACAGTAGCTCGAAATTGTAAGATACATTCGTGAAAAGAAGATTGACTTGAAAAAGGTAGTTAAAACACATACATTGAAGTTTAAATTTTGAAAATCCAACAAAATCGAGCGGAGTTACGTTAGGGCAAGTCAAAGTGATCCAGATATCTATAAATTTTGCCACCAATTCAAAATGGCGGCGAAAAACCGTGAAAGGGCTTATTAGGTGCTTAAATTCATTATTATCTAGTAGAAACGTTGTATTGGATGTGCTGTCAAGTAGATTATATATGACGCCGATGATTTAAATATAAAAATACCATGAAATTGCTTTCAATTGATTAATTAATTTTGTCAAGATGAATGCAGTAAGAAACAAGATTTTCTTACGTGGTTTGCAATCGGAGAATGAAATGTCATCCAGTGCAATGTCACTTGCTGACGTTGGTCCTCGCATACCCTCGAACACCGCGCTAAACGATATGCCATTGTTGATTTGTTGGTTGAAGTCGTATTTGCCTCGTTTCCATCCGTCTCCTTGGTTACCGCTTATTTCCCAAACCTTCAACAAAGATGAAATCATTTGAATACGAAAATATATAATGGTGGACAATACCCAATCATTATGCAGTACAGTTTGGTTTCAGAAAACATCGATACATTAATATCGAGTGACTCCAAAGATATTGGTGAAAAAGATATCGATCTCTTTGTCCGCAATTGCGAGGTCAGTGCTATATACCATAATTTATTTGACTTCTTACCTTTGCATCATTGCCATTAACTCTAACATACAGCTTGAGCGACCCCATACCACTACCAAACATGTGATACCAGAAGTTGATACGACAACTCGATGGAGTGGGGTTCAGTTTCGGTGAAATAATACGAGCCTTTTGTCCCATAGCTAGACCATAGCCACGCATATACGCGTACCGCCCTTGATTATTATAGAAATAGCAGGAATTAATAAACATCACTAACACAATCTGATATTCACAATGACCTACCAGTAGAGTCCTGTTTGGTATGATCGTATCGCGGTCCGGTATTTCGTGTTGGTGTTTCACCACGGTATAATACAAACTTGCCAGGGAGCGTGCTGTTCATTTTCCAACCACAGTAACCTCTTTCAAAGTTGCATGATCCAGTCGTGGGCTGATTTGTTGGGGGTAGAGTGGGGGTAGTGCCATCATCCTTACAACACATTACACCTCCAGAGTTGAAGGCAGAAATGAATGAGCAGCCTTGAAGGTCTCCTTTGGTCGCGGTATAACGGGTGGCGCCCTGGAATACACCTAAAATACAAAATGGCAGCTCGATATTGAATACCATACCAGTCAGAAAGTAATCTATGATTTGGTTCAAGCAGCTGGTCAATGAATCTCACTATCTTGTGTGCCATGATCCCTAGATTACGATATTGAATACTTTCAATTAAAACAAATCCAAATGAGGCCGAATTTGCTGGTCCTGCATGGTTAGCGTAAATGGAAACACGAGCCAACTCGCAGTGAAAACGGATATATGACGCAAAGCACCATCGGTAGAAAATAAAATCTTCTTGGGTGGGTACCATATAGAACTTAACACTATCAGAACGGTGAGATCCTACAAAAATGGCGGTGGTATTTACGTTTCACTTTAACGAATTTTACATCTGAATTTTTTAAAAGACCTGGAGTTCGTTATGTGTATTCCGCACTCTCGTCCACGTCTTCTATTTTAACGACTGACGTTAACTGGTTCTTATTCTGCCGGGGTTTCGACTATCAGTCTTTGGGTTTTTACTAGTTCGCAACGCAACGACGCAAGTTTAAATCCCGCCTAAACAAGAACTTTCTTACCGGAGTCGCACATATCTGGTCCCGAGCAAGCAAAACCACAACACAGTGGTTCAGAACAGTCCTTGTGATATTGACTGCAACCGTAATCTTTGCCTGTAACGAGGCGACTGCACCCATCGGCTCCTATGCCCTTCGTTGTACAATGATTGATGGCAGCGCTAAGGCGACCATACGACGCTGTCTGACACTCGCCTCCAGTTGTCTGCAAATAGTTTATAACAATTGTTACTTTGAGATACACCTATTCCAATAAACGTTGATCACGGATGATCTGAAATGGTTAATCTGGGACCGTGAGGAATTGTGGGAGACTAAGAGTTATTGACTAGCTAAAATATACAAAATTCCTTCGTTCTCTCATGCGCGGAGTTGAACATACTATGGCAGAGCTAAATCAGCTCTAGAAAACAAAACAAAAATCACTGCCTTTCCAATTTGGAAACGAAGTTGAAATAAAGTGTTTTGTTGTCTATTGTTTTCATCTGTGTTTTTTCACCAACTTTGTGCGCGACTTGGCGAACAACATCGTGCTTTTTGTGGTTCTCTTGATCGAAAACAAATATCTGAACAAACAACCAAGTGACGTCCTCGTTCTCTATGCATCAAAGGCTCTGGCATTATTCTGCACGCTAATGTTGCGCCCGTGACGATCGAAAATATTTTAAACTAGAAGTTTATACCCATAATTCCTCACGGTCCCAGATTAACCATTTCAGATCATCCGTGATCACCGTTTATTGGAATAGGTGTATACAAGAACAGGAAATAGAACCAATGAAATATTATATTCAACATATTCAATGAGGTTCGACAATACTTACTCTGTTTACAATCTCATACATATCACCATAGGTTCCACAAATATGCCAGCCATCAGCGCAGAGATCTGCTGGATTAATGCAACTTCTATACCACCAGTTCTTCACATCGTCACCACAGACACGACCCTTTACACGTGGCGCTCGCAAGTTCTTTCTGCCCCACCACCAGCCTCTGCAGCCAGCAACGTCTGTGTTGGTGAAGAATCCATCTCTTTTTCCATCAGAACATCCTTAACAAAAAATTGTAACCATTAACGCGTGTATCAACGCAGCTCGGCACTAGCTTTTTAGTTTGGTAGTCGTTTACAACACGAGACCCAATATATACAATGATTGAACTTAGCTTCCGACAATGATTGTACGTTACGACACATAACAAACAAACCTGTAGATAAAGCATTGGCTCCATACGATAAAGCGGATGCAGCGGTGAACTTACAGCTACCACTGAACGATATATCGTCAATGGCAATATCACCCTTGTAGTTGGTTCCTTTCGTCGCAACGATGTGAATACGGAATCCATATTGGCTCTTTATATTAATGGAGCCAACTTGCCACTGGTTGCCTTGGTCGCCGGTCTTATTAAACTTCATTACAGTCTGACTTGAACCAGTATAGATAAAGATCAGCAGTGAACCGCAGTCAGCCCCGTACATATGGTAATAGAATGCCATAGAACAGTAGTCAGTAGGCAACATATAAGGACTCTCTAGCAACGCCGCTGACCCTCGGCTATTGTAGCTGGCCTCAATATGGATATAGTGGCCTGGCGAGAAAGAGGTACGACAATTGGGTCTTATGCAGTTTACCAAATATACTTAATTGCATAATCGTTGTCGGGTTGAAAATCATAAATCATAGAACTGAGCTAGACCGGATGGATGGGAAATCAGTTCATGACCCGCATTACATACAGATATATTCAATGTTCTTGTAGTTTTGAAGGCATATGAGCTATTTAACTAAGATCCTACAAGTCTGGATAAAAAGGTCGATGATTTGACGGTGTTATTTGAGAGTTTTAATTTCCCAGAATTCCTTTTGGTCATAGCTTTCATGATTTTCAACCCGACAACGATTATGCAATTAGCTATATAGCCTGCGTAGGAAGGGGGAGGAGAGGAGATACACGCTACTAATTACCAAGGGAACAAGACATGGCATCGGCTAACAACTACTGTATAATACGTATGTAGGTATCACCTCTATATAAAGAAAGCTGTGCATAACAATATTTAAAGCCTACGGACTGGCAATCAACCAATCAAACAGTGCAGTACTACTAGTCTTGTTCAAATGTCTACGTGATTGTATTGAATAAGCAATATATATTAGAAACATTGTAGTTGGGTCGAAAAAGGAAAATACAATAATTCGACATTAGGTACCGTAGAATGCTCTTACCCTTTGAGGTCCCTGTAGTGTGGTCCGTAGTGGGTCCAGTACCTTTACTAGCAGTACTTCCCTCTCGTAAATACCACAGCATGTCTGCCATCGTAGAAATATTCCAATGACATAATCCACTTTCAAAGTTACAGTTTCCTGATAATGGTCCAAGTGTGGGTGGTACAATCGGTTTGTCGTTACAGTTATCAAACCTTTCTCCGCATGGTGTCAGCACGTCCTGGAAGTTGCAGTTGTGGATCTACAAAACAGAACGAAGAAATCAAATCAATAAATAAACAAACGAAGACAAATAGATAAGCCAGAGACAACCAATTTTAATGTCATATATAATGCATCCTGGCTGCAATTACAAGATTTTTAACGAAGACAAACAAACAAACACATAAATAAGTAAATATATAAAGTATATTAATAATAATAACAATTTAAATAAATCCATAATACCTGTATGTCATCGATTGCAATGTCGCCATAGTAATCCCATCCACGATACGCTGATATCACGATTCGACTGGTTCTTTTAAACGTTTTGATGTTATTCATGCTCACCATAGCGTAGTTCCATTGATTGCCTCTGTTGCCGTACGCAGAAAACAGCGTAACTTCGTAATCTTTGACTGAGAGAGAAATAAAATACGTAATCTCGTTATCATTACGCCAGTACAATTAGACTCTTTGGAAGTCATTGATGCTCAATCTCAAAGGCTATTTACCAAACTGTTATTTCATTAATTTGTTTCAAGATAACTCGTTAAAGAAGTCCTAGCTAGCTTTCAGTGATATGCGGTTGTTACCAATTTAAGCCTTCATAGATATAGACATAACGGCAAGCGTTTTGAAATACCATACATATTATTTAAAAAAACACTTGTCCTAAATAATTTGATAACTATGAATTTTTGCGGAATTTTATCTAGCACAGGTTGCCATAGTAATCAGGTTTGGTGAGAGAATAAGAACAAATATGACCGACCTTGCATACAAGCATCAAGAGTTCCAGACTTCCGGTACGCGCGCAATGCATTGTGAGATTATTACAAGGGAAAAGTGAGCACCAAGTGAGCAAAAACATAGCTTGGGCTCCCTGTGTCTAGAATTGGTGCTCACTTTTCCTTTGTAATAATACCGGAAGTCTGGAACTCTTGATGCTTGTATTGGTTCATTTCAAGGTCATATTTGCGACTTATCGACAAATAAAATCAAAGAGGGCCACAGTCGGAGGGCCACAGGTTTTTCAGTTACCCAACTATTACGTTAGCCTTCTCCGCAGACAACTCCTTAACTCTTTTGGGACTGGGATTCCTGTGGTTATAAAGGAGGTCGGGAAAGGAGGAGTAAGATGACTCGCCCTCTTTAAATAAAGTTGTATTATTATTAAAGAAACAAATTTACCACTTGGCTGGTTAATCTTGTACACATAGGCAGTGACATACAGAGAGCCAACACTCTTGCCATACATGTGATACCAGAACGACATGAAACACTTTTTCTGGATCGTGAGCGGGCGACTCTCAAGGTCAGCGTGATCCCATGAAGTTTGGTTAGATGCTTCGATATAAAGATATCTTCCATATATGGTCTTCTTAGTGTGATCATAGGACGGGCCGGTGTTAAGACTTCCGGTCGAACCACGCCCAATCCTCCAGTCCATCTGGTCATGACCGCTCTTATCGTTGCCCCAACAGCTTACACAATCCTCAAAGTCTTCATCCATCAAAGAAGGCTTGGGTGCTGAAGTGGGTGCAGCAGTTGGCCCCAGGCTAGCGCAGCCGACGAATTTAATGTCATCAAGAGCGATATCCGACTGGTACCCACTCCCTCGCACAGACTCAAAGACGATAGAATACTGGACACTACTGGGGATCTTGAGGAATTTACATCGCCATTTATCTCCTTGATTACCGGCCATTGAAAAAACAAGTTTTTGGGTATCATCAGGGTTTTTGTCCAAAGTGTTGCGTGTGTAGACGTTGAGGGTTCCCATAGATGCACCATACATATGGTAACAGAATCGTATGATACACGATTGAGAAGGCATGAGATTGGGGCCAAGAAGTTCGCCAAAGTGTCCCTGATATTTCCATGAAGATTCGGCGTACACGTAGTAACCTAAATGAATCAACATATATATCAATAGGACTGGATAATAAATTATAATACAGTCTATTGAAGTAGAACATGTAGTGTTGAGCAACTTTTAATAATAAGCAGCAGGACTGAGTGATATCACTTGAACACAAAGTCATTTCAGGTTTCTGAAAACCCTTTATCATAAGCAGATTAATTTAGCTTTTGCATAATTGGAGTCATGAATGTCAATCCGTCTCACCAGTTCCTGTTGTATGATCAAACGAAGGACCAGTCTTCCAACTCGGTGTCGAGCCCTTATTCCTGGCCCACTTCATGTCTGAAAAAGTAGCGGACTTCCAAAGGCACATACTGGCGTCAAAGTTACAGTCCCCAGGATGTGCTGGTCCTAAAGACGGTGTTATTGCAGGGGTGGTAGTGGGGCAGCCTGTTTCATCAGCTCCATCACTACAGTCCTTTTCTCCGTCACACTGCCAGTGCTTATTGATGCAAGTGTCATCCTTTGGACAGTAGAATTCACCTGCCTTACACTTATAGGCACCTAAATCAAAACAATGCTTTAGCACTTAGTGTATATTAAACAAATTGTTAATAAAATGTCCAACTTTCAACGTAACTAGCCGCTATATTAAACAAGGCATAATATTCGGAGGATGTAACGAGTATTCACTGGGCTTACCATCTACTAGTAGATAACGCTATAATAGAAACGGTTAAATATGTGAATGTGTCGGGGGAAAGCTAGAGCCCTTTTGAGATCAAATTATTATTAGAACAAACTGTTTGCTTGAGCACTGATTATTATATAATAATTTTGATGACCCTTCAAATGAAGTGGGGGCTTAAAGGAAGACCATTGTATTGTACGTAAACGGAATTGTAGATGATACATATAGAGATCATCAACACTAACCCGTTGGTGGTGCAGGGGTACCGCCGATATAACAGCCCGCCGAAAAACTTGTATCATCAATAGCAATGTCCGTTTTGTCGTTTCCACCAACGGTAGCTTCGATACCAATGTAGAACGCAGAGTATCGAGAATTGAGAGGAACGTCAGCTCTAATCCAATTCTGGTTTGTGGGATCACCTAAGAGGTAAAATGTATTACAGCAAAGTTTTAGCCAATAGTTAAGACCCGATCAATAATATATGCCCGAATTCAATTACTATTTTGTACAATCTAGTCTCTCTTGGGCACCACATATCCATATAAAAGTATGAAACTTTGCATGATTGTAGTTCAATCTGATAGAAAAGCATCGCCCAAAAGCGCTATGACGTCATCATCACGTGATCATCAGCTGTCACTTGAGGAATTTGGGGGGGCAATGTTTCCGCTCAGTGAATGACATACAAGGACTTATAATAGCTGATTGACATTACCTCTTGTTCTCCAGACTTCAGACCAGCGATAAAATCCACGCGAATAGACTATCACATACACCTTGACAATACCCATAAGAGACGATCCATACATATTGTAGTAGAATCGCATAGAGCAGACACCCGTTCCTTTAGGTAACGAGCGATGTGTAGCAAGACGAGCTCGGTCGTAAGGATGCCTTGGAGCTGAGGAGTCAATATACAGGAACTGTCCACTTCCTGTTGTATGATCACCATTAGGTCCAGTCCCCTTTCCTCCTGTGTTGGAACCTCGTAACCAATTGAAATCATCGTAGTACCAGTTGTACCAATTACACCAGCCTTTCTCAAAGTTACAGTTGGTGGTGCGCGAGCTACAAAGTGAGGAACTTTCGTCTGTACCGTCGCCACAATCATCAACAAGATCACACACATGTTGTGGAGGTATACAGTATCCAGAGTTCTTACAACGAACCTATGACGTAACCAAGATCGATGAATATCACTAATTATAAAATGAATATAATAATAAGGAACTGCACAAGCTAAGCAAGCTTGACACACCTCGTTCGCAGTACAATTCCTAGCAATGTCGATGTAACATTTCTTTGAGAATGAGATGTCGTCGATAGCAATATCTCCTTGGTAATTGGCTCCTCGTTTTGCCGAGAAGATAATGACGAAGTTCCTGTAGTTTCCAATGCTAATCGTTGCTTTCTTCCAAGCGTTGCCTTGAGCACCGACCAGAGTGTGTTTGATATCGTAGGTACCGTCGGGTTTCTTGATCTAAAAGAAGCCATTAAACAGCATTACGTGGTTTGTACAAGGATTTCTAGGTCACTGTGGGCTATGACTGAATTTGTTCGACTTTACTCTTTGTCCCAAGGATGAAGCTGAGTTACTGTATGTTCATGTTTAGAAGAACCTCATCAAGTATTTGTCGGTAACAATTGTAATTAACTGATCACTTGTCTACAAGGTAATCCTGTGACGAGTGGGATTCAGTATGGTAAAAAACGTACTTAGTACCATCAAAATGTCATTTGCGCTGACAGAGTTATTGATTACCTTGACGGCGAGTGAACCAATTCCAGATCCATACATGTGGTACCAGAAGGTCATTGTACAGGCTGCACTGGATGCAAAGTACTTGTATGACGTGAGTTCCGCTAGGTCACCTGGTGTGCCCCACGATACTTCGATGAACATGTAATAGCCCTAGAACAAAACAAATACATCAGTTCATGTTGATAAATGATATATTAGTTAACTGTATCAATAAATGTGTCCATATATCAGTCTTTGCTTTAAGTCATATATAAGCCAGTGTTAACAAACCTTTGCAGTTCCTAGAGTGTGATCACTAGATGGTCCTGTACCGACACTAGGAGTCCTGCCTTGTCGTCGCAGCCAGTTAAAGTTATCAGTACCTGTTGCTTGTCTCCATCCCTTGAAACAAGGTCCTAAAACACATAAACATATTTTAACGTTCTTCCATAAGCATAGACTCGCAACTAAGTACAAGCTGAAGAGAGAGATGGTGTGTTGGAAACTCAAAGGGTTCAACATCACATAATTTCAGTCTTTTTCAAGTGCAGAACAAGGAAAACATTTGAGAACAAGCTTCATGAATAAAGTGGGAATGTTCGCGGATTTGAATTGAGAAGTTAACAAGATGAGTAAAAAGCATTTCAATCACTACTATGTGTATTAACTCTCACCTTCAAAGTCACAAGATGTTCCACAAGGAAGTTCATCAGAATTATCGCCACAGTCGTCCTTGAAGTTACACAGCTGATCCTTGTCGACGCATTTCAAGTTTGCACAGACAAACTGCGATGGATAACAAGACGAACCGGTTGGACGGGTGTGGAATCCGAACGGTGTTGATGTAGGTTGACCTAAACGCAACAATCATTTAAAACAATGCTTGTCAATTTAAGAAACGTCGAGACTATAGTTAGCCTGAGTATCAGGTCTTCCAGTGGGGAATGGGGAGCGGGAAGAAGGCTCTTCTTGCTTTCTCTCTCCCTCTTCTTTTGGCGTTTAGCTTGTCTCTAGTATCCAAGGTGCACCAATAAGTGACCTTTTAAAAGGCCCCAGGAATTTGTATTGCAAAACAAAATGACACACAAAATAAAGAACGAAATATACAACAACAATGAACAAACCTGGCATGATGCAATCTTTACAGATCTGACAACCTGGTGTCATGGATACGTCATCAATGGCGATATCACCTTGGTAACTGATACCTCTGATACCCTCAATTACAAACTGATAATCTGAGCTCGAAGAAGGTACATTCACAATTCCTCTGTACCAGAAGTCACTCTGTTCACCAGTGCGGTTAAACAGAGCCTTGGACATTCCTCCAGCATAGTATGAAGTGCGCGTATACACCTTTACAAATTAGAAATATCGTAGTAAATATATATATCATTGGAGAAATTGGTGGAGAAATTCATTATTTGGCATGTGCTACTCTTTTCCCGCTATCTGTCTCAATGCAAAACAAGAGTGACTCTTGAAATGGTTATACACATTACATGAGGTTATTGACCCTGACACTGGAAACTTTAATATCCAGCGATAGAAATAACCCCCATGACAAAACATTCAAGAAACACGCAGGAAAGTGATAAAAAACGAGTTGCCACGGCGTAACCATGGAATGATAATACAAACTTACTATAAGACTTCCAATATGGCTTCCTTTCATGTGATAGAAGAATCGCAGATTGCAAGACATTGATGATCTCTTGATGATTGGTGAGTTCATACGTGCGTTATCACCAGGTTTACGTGGATAAGACGTCTCTGTGTAGATGTAGTGACCTAAAAGACCATCAATTGAGTTGCTGTTAGAATTGTCATGTTTATAACATCTTTCTCTCTTGAAATTGTTTTGTAAACTGAACAGCAATATTTTGATATGTACAGTTGTTGTGACCAATACAATCCCACTTCTGCAATATTAATATTGTGCGCAATGTTCCAGTGGGTATTCACTTGGTTGCGCAAGTTTATGTTTATAAGTAGTTTCAGATTTTGCTGCTAGATCCACTGGTTATCATATATTATATATATATATATGGAAGTCTCATTGACAAGTAGCTTAGGCTCTAATCCCACAAGCCGACCTCATTGCTGGCACTGAGGGTGGTCACTGCAAGGGTCTCAGTGGTTCTTTTACGAACTCATATATATGTAGATGGAGACGGGGCCTACGGTTTAACGTCCTTATCCGAGAAGAAGGTCTAATCATTTGTAGATGTAATAACAAAGACATCACCTTCTCCTCAATTACATGTAGTTTCGCTATGAAGTATGGTATTATGGTAACCACTGTATTACCTTTAGGTGAATTAGTTGTATGATCACTACTTGGTCCCGTGCCATAAGATCCAGTACCACCAGTGCCGACAGTCCAGTCAAACTTGTCATCCTGAGATTGTGAGTAAAGGCAAAGACCATGTTCAAAGTTACATCTACCAGGATAAGATGCGCAGGAAGTCTCGTCAGACACGTCGCCAGCCATGCAGTCAGACTTGAAGTCACATATGCTCGTCTTGGGTATACAACCACCTCGGAAACACCTTCAGATGGAGAAGAGCAATAAGAGAAGCACATTACTTTATCATCACTGTTTCAATTAATCAATATTTATGATTATCATTATTTGCTACTGTTTGCAGTTACACCACTAACTATCATTCTCTGCGCATCAGGGGAGTTGGACAATAAATTATATATGTATTCATCCCGTCCATTCTTCCCACACAAACATAAGCGTTGCGTGACTTACTTGAATTCATCAGTGTTACACGGCCGTGTCACGTCTAAAGGCTTACAATTCTTCATTTCAATATCATCGACTGCTATGTCACCTTTATAACCATAGATGCGCTTGGATTCAAGAATAATCTATAACAAAAGAATAAACAATTACGAAAACGTCATACGCAGGATATAACTGAGGGCCACAAGTTTATAAGTGTATTTATACTTTTACGTGCTACTCTCATTAAGCATAGTGAGGATTTCCTGGATTCGCGACAATTTTCTGTATCTTCAGTTTTTGAAGTGAATTAATCAGACAGTCTTTACCATTTTCTTACAAATGTGTTTGAAAATAACCTTTTTAAACTCTTTTTGGTGTCCCTGTCCGCTTAGCAGTAAATATTGCAGGACCTAGTCCACTATCCGATTAATAAATGGTCCATTTATGCAGGTTTCACAGTAAATAATAATAATAATAATAATAATAATAATAATAATAATAATAATAATAATAATAATAATAATAATAATAATAATAATAATAATAACAATAACATGACAACAATAATAACAACTTTATTGGACAGGATAACACCATTACCAAAATGATAATTTTCAGGTGGCCCTGATATACTTATTACAAAACTAATGCTTACTTGGAATAGTTGTTTTGATCCAATAATCACGTTAGCATTAATCCATCGGTTGCCTTGGTTACCAGACTTGCTCCACAATAGAGGGGTACTGCCGTCTACGAATTGTAGCTTCAAAGACAAGGTACCGACGCTCGTGCCATACATGTGGTACCAGAAAGATAGCATGCAGTTTGGACCCGAAAGGCCGATACGAGGAGTCTTGAGGGGAGCTACCGAACCGGACTGACCAGTGGAGCTTTCAGCGTAGGCGTACCAGCCAGTTGCCGTACCTGAATACAGGGCATGCGACAATTATTACAAGATCATGAATAAGAACAATTGAGTACAACAAATGACACCAATATGTCACATACCAGAAGTATGATCAGCAGAAGGTCCTGTTCCAGGAGTCGCAGTGCTTCCTTGTTGTACTAGCCACGTGTAGGGCAACGCCCTCCTTGTGCGACGACTTGGGTTGTCGACATACCATCCACAGTAATCGCCTCCAGTAAAAGTACACTTGAGTTTAGCGCAATTGGCCTCGTCTGAACCATCCTTGCAGTTGGATCTGAAATCGCAAACCTGAACGAAAGGATGATTTGAAAACACATTAGACTCGTTATAGTATATCTAACAATGGATAACGAAACGATGGTCATGTATGATATTATAATTATAACATTTCCTCTAAATAAAGGATAACATGGCTAACTTATATTTTTATATAAAATCTTCTAATAGAACCCGCTTTTAAGATACCTGCGTTGAAGGAATACAAGCATTGGGGCCTTCCTTGACACAGTTGAACTCAGCCGTGGTACAGGTGCTATGTGGAGTCACTGGAGGTTTGGGTGTAGGGGTGGGTGGGGGTGCAGCTGGTAGTTGACCACTAAATGGTACACATGATGATGTGAAGGAGATGTCATCAAGTGCAATGTCACCATCATAACTATCGCCACGAACACCCTCGATAACCACCTGAAAACAACACCATTAAAGTGATTTATTGCATTTAAACAACAACAACAACAAGAGGATAAAACTAAGTAGGAACTTGAGAGATTTGACGATCTTTTATTTCGCTCAGCTTTCTCTTTTCATTCGTTTGCATGGAAAAATCGTGCGACCAATGCTTTGTTATCTTGGAGCATAAGCTGTGGAGTCTCTTGCTTTTCTTTTTAATGGCACAAAATATAAAAAAACATTAAAAGAAAAACGGTGGTTGAATATTTAATAAAACAGTTATTCCATGAGCGCTTTTTGGATATGAGATGATTATAACGTAGCCAATTTGGCTAACGCCTCATTGGTTATTTATCACCTCGATCATACCCAACGCGCACTCATGGAATAATTGCTCAATATTGACTGACTGTTAACCAAAATCGTTAATGACTTTAAACAGTCCTGACTTATTCACGATAGACTACTGTATGGAATAACAACGACATTCAAATAATTAGCTCTACCCATTGGATAAGTTGACCCACCTATTTCAAAAAGCGTTGATAACGGTCGATCTGAAACTTTTAAGTTCACGTTAACCTTAGTCTCCCTCGCAGCCGTGCTAAGTGTCGTCACGCAACGCTCTCTCCCCTCAGACACGGCTGCTTACTCAAGCTAAACATTCCGTTCCAATTGTAAGTGTTTAGCCAATCATATCAAGTTATTCGATATTCATGTTCACTGGTTGTCAACAACTCGACACTCCCAGGCTCATGTTTCGTTGTTTATTTACCTAAGAACATTGCAAAGTTAGGAAATGAATTCACCTACACGATTTACTAGTCTTCCTGGCAGCCGTGTTTAGTGTATTGGTTTAGTGTATTGCCCAGTTAATATGAAATTATTTCGCTGCAAGGCAAAACGCTTCGTCAATGGACGTCATCTTGTTTGTCACTGGTCTTTGGTATGTTCGGTATGGCGCGAACCTTGGCCTGTTTTCGGGCAAAGAGCTCTGATTGGCTAATTCTGTGGAACGGAATGTTTAGCTCGGGTAAGCAGCCGTGTCTGAGGGGAGAGAGCGTTGCGTGACGACACTTAGCACGGCTGCGAGGGAGACTACGTTAACCTCCGCCATATCTCGTTCGAACACCAAGCGTGATTCCAAGCTTGAGGTCGAATGAATGAATTTCTCATGTTACTAACGAAAGACCCTCAGTTTCCCATAATTCGTCTTGATCTCATCCATTTCACATCGCCCGTTATCAACGTTTTTTTAAACAGATGTATACTGTTATCCAATACGTTTATCCACCGAATAAGAATTTATCTAACGGATAAGCGCTATTCACCATTCGAACGGACCTGGCTATTGTCTACTTACATGGAAATTCTTGGATGATGACAAAGGCACCACAACTCGATTCCAGATCGATCCTTGCCCACCAACCAACTTCAAGATAGGTTGACCAAGGCTTCCGTTCTGGAATGTTCTGACATACACGTGCAGTTTCTCTACAGAGTTACCATACATGTGATAGAAGAATCGCAGCTTGCAGTTCTTTACTGATGGAGAGATGGACTGGAAGTTGGAGCTCACTAACCATGCACGATCGCCATACTTTCTCGGCCATGATGTTTCCGTGTAGATGTAGTAACCTGATCCTGTGGTATGATCGCCAGGTGGACCAGTGTTCCAGGAAGATGTCGAGCCTAAACATATTCAATGGATATTATGCCAGAAAGGTTTTCCAACCTCGAGATAAACATTCTTTGATCAACGTATTTTTATATCAATGTAATTATTTAATTTTTAGAAACAAAATAAATAAATAGAAGGCAAATATTTCGGAAACATGAAATATCAATCGATATGTTTTACCTCTCTTTCTTGACCAATCAAATTCTTCTTCCTTACTCTGTTTCCAGCTACATAACCCTGATGTGAAATCGCATCTATTTCGATAGGAAGCTGAAAGAAAACACAAAATACTTAGCAACAGTTGAATATTGCGCAATAAATAATATGCATGGGTCAACATTCTCGTCAAAAGTACGATACAATAAAGCTGAATTGACTCTTTTTTGAGTGGAGACTCGTATGAGTTGGTAAAGATGATCTATATGTATGAATTAGGTAAAAAGCACAGCAAATGGCGAATTATATGTTACAATGCGCAGAAATGGTGCGCACTGGATAACACAGGTTTGTCGACAAATAGATACTTACAGCATCTAGTTTCTTCAGAATTGTCACCGCAGTCATCATTGAAGTCACACACGTAATCTGGACTGACACAAGATCCTCTATTACACCTGACATTGCTACCACACGAGCTGACTTTAGGCGGAAGACCACAGCCATCAAATACCAAGTCATCGATAGCAATATCGCCCGAGTATGAACCACCACGGGTTGCTGTTGGAGAAATGCTTTGTTACTTATTACTTCCAATTAATCAGTACCAATTTACGGACACTTTCCTGAAACTACTGGTGCAATGTTAAAGAACAAATTATAAATGTAAAAACGAGAAGAAAGGTGAGAGACACATTTCTGTTTGTTAATAATTCGATCACTCTCCCCCCCCCCCCCCCCCCCCGGGGGGGGGGGGGGGATTTGGAGGGGGTGGGGTGGTGGTACTTGACTGATGACCTGCTAAAGACCGGCAAATCTCGGATCTCAGATATATGGCTAAATACCGGATAAAACCATATTTAACGACGACAATCGCGCATTACCATACCCTGTTTAGGACAGACTCACATAAAATTATATACCCTGTTCAGGACAGAGAGGCCAAAAACTATACCCTGTCCAGCGGCACGTCCCCGTATAGCCCATATATGAGAGTTCCCCCCCACCCCCCCCCCCCCCCCCCCCCCCCCCGGGACACTCTCCAGTGATCATGGTCTGAAACTAACTACAATTTTCATAACGGTAATTTCCAACCTACTGACCATTAAAAACGGAAGCAAATGTTCTCAATAACCATTATTATTACGTTATTAATAACGAGGTATCTAAGGGCCAAGATAGGTGGTTATTACTAACGTCCCTCCCTTCTCCCTCTCCATAGATTATTATTATTATTATTATTTTCTAATTAGTTTTCCTGAATGCTCACCTTGAATGAGGATCTGGAAAGGTTGTTTCTGTTTACCGATTCCCACTACCCCCTTCAGCCACTGGTTGCCTTGGTTACCAGACTTGTACCACCACGTATTCATTGTATTGGATATATTGAGGTAGACTGACAACGAGCCAATGCTGTAGCCGTACATGTGGTACCAAAATATTAGCTTGCAGTTGGAGAACGACTAAATAACAAATAAACACGTCATGTACATTTTCTTCCAAAAAGCGTTTCGAAATACAGATTTGGCAGTACCTTAGAAAACACGGGACTCAGTAACTTAGCTGTGTTTCCAATGCTACCAAATGAAGTCTCGATATATAAGTAGTATCCTTTATTTGTACCAGTAGTGTGGTCTACAGAAGGGCCGGTATTCCAGCTTGCAGTTCGACCTTGTTTTCGCCTCCAGTCAAAGTTGTCTTTGTCATCAGGAGAAATGCGCCAGTTACACAAGCCAGACTCGAAGGTGCAATTGGTCTCTGAAATGTGGATAAAACAAATCGCAATGAGTCAGCAGATTAATCGTTGTATGGAACACTCCGCGCCGGTCTAAAGTACTATTTTTTGTCCGCTGTATACCGTTGGTATGGAACACTCCGCGCCGGTCTAAAGTACTATTTTTTGTCCGCTGTATACCGTTGGTATGGAACACTCCGCGCCGGTCTAAAGTACTATTTTTTGTCCGCTGTATACCGTTGGTATGGAACACTCAGGTGACACGTCCTATTCTTAATTTAAGGGCCGAGTTGAAGAGCATTCATGAACCTAACAACAACTTGTACTTACTGCAATTCCACTCATCCGATCCGTCACTGCAGTCGACATTAAAGTCGCATAGTTTGCTGGCATCAATACATACTCCAGTGGTTATACAACCAAACTGTCTGTTGTTGCAATTGTTGGGGACTGCAGTGGTGGGCGGAGGGAATTTCGTCGGCGGAGATGTAGGAAGAGCTCCACTGTAAATCTTGCAGCCTGGTGTTAAACTAATGTCATCAATGGCGACGTCTGCGACGTACGTTCTTCCTCGTATAGCTGAAACAATAAACAACCCAACTTGAATGACAAATCGATTGAATTGTATCGTCCATTACCTATTGTCTTACTATACAAGCCACGAATTCACAGTTTCAATTATATAAATACCTTCAATAACAATTTGGAATGGTTGGTTGCCTGTGGTCGAGATAGGCGCCTCTAGTCTAAGCCAGTTATCTCCTTGCTGTCCTTTAACGCTTGATACTTTTACTCCCGTTCCATCAATAGTTGTCCTGACATAGATGTTAAGTGCATTGACATGCTGACCGAACATATGATAGTACAGACGTAGTGTACACTGGCCATGGAGGTTTGGACTAGCAAGACGGGCATTGTCGCCATATCTACCTCCCGAAGCCTCAAGATACAAGTAATACCCTAAAAGAAAATACGGAGGTCACAATTTACTTGGCTTTTACGACGAAACAGTAGTGTTTTCAGGCAGTGGTTTTGGAAACGCAAAGTTTTGAATGAGGCTCTTTTCGCAGCGTCTTATGTTCATCTCTTCGTTAGTTGTTTCGTGTCAACGCTGAGCGTACGTGCTCCACTGAGTTATTTTGTCCTTGTTCAGTCAGTTACGGTTTTTCATCTCTGATTTTCAAAGCTTCAGCTCCAGGTGTGGTGGTGTTAGTGGTATGGTAGCAGTAGCTATGATAGTGATAGGGATGGTAGTGGTGGTGATGGTGTTAGGTGGTGATAGGGATGGTAGTGGTAGTGGTGTTAGTGTTAGTGGTATGGTAGCAGTAGCTATGGTAGTGATAGGGATGGTAGTGGTGGTGATGGTGTTAGTGGTATGGTAGCAGTAGCTATGGTAGTGATAGGGATGGTAGTGGTGGTGATGGTGTTAGTGGTATGGTAGCAGTAGCTATGATAGTGATAGGGATGGTAGTGGTGGTGATGGTGTTAGTGGTATGGTAGCAGTAGCTATGGTAGTGATAGGGATGGTAGTGGTGGTGATGGTGTTAGTGGTATGGTAGCAGTAGCTATGGTAGTGATAGGGATGGTAGTGGTGGTGATGGTGTTAGTGGTATGGTAGCAGTAGCTATGATAGTGATAGGGATGGTAGTGGTGGTGATGGTGTTAGTGGTATGGTAGCAGTAGCTATGATAGTGATAGGGATGGTAGTGGTGGTGATGGTGTTAGTGGTATGGTAGGGCAGTAGCTATGGTAGTGATAGGGATGGTAGTGGTGGTGATGGTGTTAGTGGTATGGTAGTGCAGGCAGTGATAGCTATGGTGGTAGTGATAGGGATGGTAGTGGTGGTGATAGTGTTAGTGGTATGGTAGGGCAGTAGCTATGGTAGTGATAGGGATGGTAGTGGTGGTGGGATGTAGTGGTGGTGGTGGTGTTAGTGGTATGGTAGCAGTAGCTATGGTAGTGATAGGGATGGTAGTGGTGGTGATGGTGTTAGTGGTATGGTAGCAGCAGTAGCTATGGTAGTGATAGGGATGGTAGTGGTGGTGATGGTGTTAGTGGTATGGTAGCAGTAGCTATGGTAGTGATAGGGATGGTAGTGGTGGTGATGGTGTAGTGGTAGTGGTATGGTAGTGAGGGCAGTAGCTATGGTAGTGATAGGGATGGTGTGGTGGTATGTGGTGATGGTGTTAGTGGTATGGTAGCAGTAGCTAGTATAGGGATGGTAGTGATGGTAGTGGTGGTGATGGTGTTAGGGATGGTAGTGGTAGTGATAGGGATGTGTAGTGGTGGTGATGGTGTTAGTGGTATGGTAGCAGTAGCTATGGTAGTGATAGGGATGGTAGTGGTGGTGATGGTGTTAGTGGTATGGTAGCAGTAGCTATGGTAGTGATAGGGATGGTAGTGGTGGTGATGGTGTTAGTGGTATGGTAGGGCAGTAGCTATGGTAGTGATAGGGATGGTAGTGGTGGTGATGGTGTTAGTGGTATGGTAGCAGTAGCTATGAGTAGTGATAGGGATGGTAGTGGTGGTGATGGTAGTTAGTGGTATGGTAGTGGTAGTAGCTATGGTAGTGATAGGGATGGTAGTGGTGGTGATGTTAGTGGTATGGTAGGTAGCTATGGTGATAGGATGGTAGTGGTGGTGATGATAGGGTATGGTAGTAGTGGTAGTGGTGGTAGTGGTGGTGATGGTGTTAGTAGCTATGATAGTGATATAGGGATGGTAGTGGTGGTGATAGTGTTAGTGGTATGGTAGGGATGTAGCTATGATAGTGATAGGGATGGTAGTGGTGGTGATGGTGTTAGTGGTATGGTATGGTAGCAGTAGCTATGATAGTGATAGGGATGGTAGTGGTGGTGATGGTGTTAGTGGTATGGTAGCAGTAGCTATGATAGTGATAGGGATGGTAGTGGTGGTGATAGTGTTAGTGGTATGTGGTAGCTATGGTAGCAGTAGCTATGATAGTGATAGGGATGGTAGTGGTGGTGATAGTGTTAGTGGTATGGTAGCAGTAGCAGTAGCTGATAGTGATAGGGATGGTAGTGGTGGTGATAGTGTTAGTGGTATGGTAGCAGTAGCTATGGTAGTGATAGGGATGGTAGTGGTGGTGATGGTGTTAGTGGTATGGTAGCAGTAGCTATGATAGTGATAGGGATGGTAGTGGTGGTGATGGTGTTAGTGGTATGGTAGCAGTAGCTATGGTAGTGATAGGGATGGTAGTGGTGGTGATAGTGTTAGTGGTATGGTAGCAGTAGCTATGGTAGTGATAGGGATGGTAGTGGTGGTGATAGTGTTAGTGGTATGGTAGCAGTAGCTATGTGAGTGATAGGGATGGTAGTGGTGGTGATAGTGTTAGTGGTATGGTAGCAGTAGCTATGGTAGTGATAGGGATGGTAGTGGTGGTGATGGTGTTAGTGGTATGGTAGCAGTAGCTATGATAGTGATAGGGATGGTAGTGGTGGTGATGGTGTTAGTGGTATGGTAGCAGTAGCTATGATAGTGATAGGGATGGTAGTGATAGGGATGTTAGGGTATGGTAGCAGTAGCTATGTAGTGATAGGGATGGTAGTGGTGATGGTGTGGTAGCAGTAGCTATGGTAGTGATAGGGATGGTAGTGGTGGTGATGGTGTTAGTGGTATGGTAGCAGTAGCTATGATAGTGATAGGGATGGTAGTGGTGGTGATAGTGTTAGTGGTATGGTAGCAGTAGCTATGATAGTGATAGGGATGGTAGTGGTGGTGATGGTGTTAGTGGTATGGTAGCAGTAGCTATGGTAGTGATAGGGATGGTAGTGGTGGTGATAGTGTTAGTGGTATGGTAGCAGTAGCTATGATAGTGATAGGGATGGTAGTGGTGGTGATGGTGTTAGTGGTATGGTAGCAGTAGCTATGGTAGTGATAGGGATGGTAGTGGTGGTGATGGTGTTAGTGGTATGGTAGCAGTAGCTATGGTAGTGATAGGGATGTAGTGGTGTAGGGTATGGTAGCAGTAGCTGGTAGTGATAGGGATGGTAGTGGTGGTGATGGTGGTAGTGGTATGGTAGCAGTAGCTATGATAGTGATAGGGATGGTAGTGGTGGTGATAGTGTTAGTGGTATGGTAGCAGTAGCTATGGTAGTGGGATAGTAGGGTGGTGGTAGTGGTATGTGGTGGGATGGTAGTGGTAGTGAGTGTTAGTGGTATGGTAGCAGTAGCTATGGTAGTGATAGGGATGGTAGTGGTGGTGATGGTGTTAGTGGTATGGTAGCAGTAGCTATGATAGTGATAGGGATGGTAGTGGTGGTGATGGTGTTAGTGGTATGGTAGCAGTAGCTATGATAGTGATAGGGATGGTAGTGGGTGGTGATGGTGTTAGTGGTATGGTAGCAGTAGCTATGGTAGTGATAGGGTGATGGTAGTGGTGGTGATGGTGTGATAGGGATGGTAGTGGTGGTGATAGTGTTATGGTAGCAGTAGCTATGATAGTGATAGGGATGGTAGTGGTGGTGATGGTGTTAGTGGTATGGTAGCAGTAGCTATGGTAGTGATAGGGATGGTAGTGGTGGTGATGGTGTTAGTGGTATGGTAGCAGTAGCTATGGTAGTGATAGGGATGGTAGTGGTGGTGATGGTGTTAGTGGTATGGTAGCAGTAGCTATGGTAGTGATAGGGATGGTAGTGGTGGTGATGGTGTTAGTGGTATGGTAGCAGTAGCTATGGTAGTGATAGGGATGGTAGTGGTGGTGATGGTGTTAGTGGTATGGTAGCAGTAGCTATGATAGTGATAGGGAGTGGTATGGTAGCAGTAGCTGGTAGTGATAGGGATGGTAGTGGTGGTGATGGTATGGTAGGTAGCAGTAGCTATGATAGTGATAGGGATGGTAGTGGTGGTGATGGTGTTAGTGGTATGGTAGCAGTAGCTATGATAGTGATAGGGATGGTAGTGGTGGTGATGGTGTTAGTGGTATGGTAGCAGTAGGTATGGTAGTGATAGGGATGGTAGTGGTGGTGATGTGTTAGTGGTATGGTAGCAGTAGCTATGATGTGATAGGGATGGTAGTGGTGGTGGGTGTTAGTGGTATGGTAGCAGTAGCTATGATAGTGATAGGGATGGTAGTGGTGGTGATGGTGTTAGTGGTATGGTAGCAGTAGCTATGGTAGTGATAGGGATGGTAGTGGTGGTGATGGTGTTAGTGGTATGGTAGCAGTAGCTATGATAGTGATAGGGATGGTAGTGGTGGTGATGGTGTTAGTGGTATGGTAGCAGTAGCTATGATAGTGATAGGGATGGTAGTGGTGGTGATGGTGTTAGTGGTATGGTAGCAGTAGCTATGGTAGTGATAGGGATGGTAGTGGTGGTGATGGTGTTAGTGGTATGGTAGCAGTAGCTATGGTAGTGATAGGGATGGTAGTGGTGGTGATGGTGTTAGTGGTATATGGTAGCAGTAGCTATGATAGTGATAGGGATGGTAGTGTAGTGGTGGTGGTGTTAGTGTTAGTGGTATGGTAGCAGTAGCTATGGTAGTGATAGGGATGGTAGTGGTGGTGATGGTGTTAGTGGTATGGTAGCAGTAGCTATGATAGTGATAGGGATGGTGATGGTGTTAGTGTGGTGGTGATGTGTTAGTGGTATGGTAGCAGTAGCTATGATAGTGATAGGGATGGTAGTGGTGGTGATGGTGTTAGTGGTATGGTAGCAGTAGCTATGGTAGTGATAGGGATGGTAGTGGTGGTGATGGTGTTAGTGGTATGGTAGCAGTAGCTATGATAGTGATAGGGATGGTAGTGGTGGTGATGGTGTAGTGGTATGGTAGCAGTAGCTATGATAGTGATAGGGATGGTAGTGGTGGTGATGGTGTTAGTGGTATGGTAGCAGTAGCTATGATAGTGATAGGGATGGTAGTGGTGGTGATGGTGTTAGTGGTATGGTAGCAGTAGCTATGGTAGTGATAGGGATGGTAGTGGTGGTGATGGTGTTTAGTGGTATGGTAGCAGTAGCTATGATGTGTGATAGGGATGGTAGTGGTATGGTGGTGATAGGGATAGTGGTTATGGTAGCAGTAGCTATGGTAGTGATAGGGATGGTAGTAGTGTGGTGATGGTGTTAGTGGTATGGTAGCAGTAGCTATGGTAGTGATAGGGATGGTAGTGGTGGTGATGGTGTTAGTGGTATGGTAGCAGTAGCTATGATAGTGATAGGGATGGTAGTGGTGGTGATGGTGTTAGTGGTATGGTAGCAGTAGCTATGGTAGTGATAGGGATGGTAGTGTGGTGGTGATAGTGTTAGTGGTATGGTAGCAGTAGCTATGATAGTGATAGGGATGGTAGTGGTGGTGATGGTGTTAGTGGTATGGTAGCAGTAGCTATGTGATAGGGATGGTAGTGGTGGTGATGGTGTTAGTGGTATGGTAGCAGTAGCTATGATAGTGATAGGGATGGTAGTGGTGGTGATGGTGTTAGTGGTATGGTAGTAGCAGTAGCTATGGTAGTGATAGGGATGGTAGTGGTGGTGATGGTGTTAGTGGTATGGTAGCAGTAGCTATGGTAGTGATAGGGATGGTAGTGGTGGTGATGGTGTTAGTGGTATGGTAGCAGTAGCAGTAGCTATGGTAGTGATAGGGATGGTAGTGGTGGTGGGATGGTGTGGTAGTGGTAGTGGTAGCAGTAGCTATGATAGTGATAGGGATGGTAGTGGTGGTGATGGTGTTAGTGGGTAGCAGTAGCATGGTAGTATGATGGTAGTGATAGGGATGGTAGTGGTGGTGATGGTGTTTAGTGGTATGGTAGCAGTAGCTATGATAGTGATAGGGATGGTAGTGGTGGTGATGGTGTTAGTGGTATGGTAGCAGTAGCTATGGTAGTGATAGGGATGGTAGTGGTGGTGATGGTGTTAGTGGTATGGTAGCAGTAGCTATGCTAGTGATAGGGATGGTAGTGGTGGTGATGGTGAGTGGTATGGTAGCAGTAGTATGGTAGTGATGGGATGGTAGTGGTGGTGATGGTGTTAGTGGTATGGTAGCAGTAGCTATGGTAGTGATAGGGATGGTAGTGGTGGTGATGGTGTTAGTGGTATGGTAGCAGTAGCTATGGTAGTGATAGGGATGGTAGTGGTGGTGATGGTGTTAGTGGTATGGTTAGCTGGTAGTGATAGGGATGGTAGTAGCTATGATAGTGATAGGTAGATGGTAGTAGGGATGGTGTGGTGGTGATGTGTTAGTGGTATGGTAGCAGTAGCTATGGTAGTGATAGGGATGGTAGTGATAGGGTTAGTGGTATGGTAGCTATGGTGATAGGGATGGTAGTGGTGGTGATGGTGTTAGTGGTATGGTAGCAGTAGCTATGGTAGTGATAGGGATGGTAGTGGTGGTGATGGTGTTTAGTGGTATGGTAGCAGTAGCTATGGTAGTGATAGGGATGGTAGTGGTGGTGATGGTGTTAGTGGTATGGTAGCAGTAGCTATGGTAGTGATAGGGATGGTAGTGGGTGATGGTGTTATAGGTAGCTATGGTGATGGGATGGTATGGTGGTGATAGTGGTATGGTAGCAGTAGCTATGGTAGTGATAGGGATGGTAGTGGTGGTGATGGTGTTAGTGGTATGGTGGTATGGTAGTAGCTATGTGATAGGGATGGTAGTGGTAGATGTGTTAGGGTATGGTAGCAGTGGTAGTGATAGGGATGGTAGTGGTGGTGAGTGGTATGGTAGCAGTAGCTATGGTAGTGATAGGGGGATGGTAGTGGTGGTGATGGTGTTAGTGGTATGGTAGCAGTAGCTATGGTAGTGATAGGGATGGTAGTGGTGGTGATGGTGTTAGTGGTATGGTAGCAGTAGCTATGGTAGTGATAGGGATGGTAGTGGTGGTGATGGTGTTAGTGGTATGGTAGCAGTAGCTATGGTAGTGATAGGGATGGTAGTGGTGGTGATGGTGTTAGTGGTATGGTAGCAGTAGCTATGGTAGTGATAGGGATGGTAGTGGTGGTGATGGTGTTAGTGGTATGGTAGCAGTAGCTATGATAGTGATAGGGATGGTAGTGGTGGTGATGGTGTTAGTGGTGGTATAGGTAGTTAGTGGTAGTGGTGGTGATGGTGTTAGTGGTATGGTAGCAGTAGCTATGGTAGTGATAGGGATGGTAGTGGTGGTGATGGTGTTAGTGGTATGGTAGCAGTAGCTATGATAGTGATAGGGATGGTAGTGGTGGTGATGGTGTTAGTGGTATGGTAGCAGTAGCTATGGTAGTGATAGGGATGGTAGTGGTGGTGATGGTGTTAGTGGTATGGTAGCAGTAGCTATGATAGTGATAGGGATGGTAGTGGTGGTGATGGTGTTAGTGGTATGGTAGCAGTAGCTATGATAGTGATAGGGATGGTAGTGGTGGTGATGGTGTTAGTGGTATGGTAGCAGTAGCTATGGTAGTGATAGGGATGGTAGTGGTGGTGATGGTGTTAGTGGTATGGTAGCAGTAGCTATGATAGTGATAGGGATGGTAGTGGTATGGTGGTGGTGGTGGTGGTGTTAGTGGTATGGTAGCAGTAGCTATGGTAGTGATAGGGATGGTAGTGGTGGTGATGGTGTTAGTGGTATGGTAGCAGTAGCTATGATAGTGATAGGGATGGTAGTGGTGGTGATGGTGTTAGTGGTATGGTAGCAGTAGCTATGGTAGTGATAGGGATGGTAGTGGTGGTGATGGTGTTAGTGGTATGGTAGCAGTAGCTATGGTAGTGATAGGGGTATGGTAGTGGTGGTGTGATGGTTAGTGGTATGGTAGGTAGCAGTAGCTATGGTAGTGATAGGGATGGTAGTGGTGGTGGTGATGGTGTTAGTGGTATGGTAGCAGTAGCTATGATAGTGATAGGGATGGTAGTGGTGGTGATGGTGTTAGTGGTATGGTAGCAGTAGCTATGGTAGTGATAGGGATGGTAGTGGTGGTGATGGTGTTAGTGGTATGGTAGCAGTAGCTATGGTAGTGATAGGGATGGTAGTGGTGGTGATGGTGTTAGTGGTATGGTAGCAGTAGCTATGGTAGTGATAGGGATGGTAGTGGTGGTGATGATGGTGTTAGTGGTATGGTAGCAGTAGCTATGATAGTGATAGGGATGGTAGTGGTGGTGATGGTGTTAGTGGTATGGTAGCAGTAGCTATGGTAGTGATAGGGATGGTAGTGGTGGTGATGGTGTTAGTGGTATGGTAGCAGTAGCTATGATAGTGATAGGGATGGTAGTGGTGGTGATGGTGTTAGTGGTATGGTAGCAGTAGCTATGATAGTGATAGGGATGGTAGTGGTGGTGATGGTGTTAGTGGTATGGTAGCAGTAGCTATGTGATAGTGATAGGGATGGTAGTGGGTGGTGATGGTGTTAGTAGCAGTAGCTATGGTAGTGATAGGGATGGTAGTAGTGGTGGTGATGGTGTTAGTGGTATGGTAGCAGTAGCTATGGTAGTGATAGGGATGGTAGTGGTGGTGATGGTGTTAGTGGTATGGTAGCAGTAGCTATGATAGTGATAGGGATGGTAGTGGTGGTGATGGTGTTAGTGGTATGGTAGCAGTAGCTATGGTAGTGATAGGGATGGTAGTGGTGGTGGTGATGGTGTTAGTGGTATGGTAGCAGTAGCTATGGTAGTGATAGGGATGGTAGTGGTGGTGATGGTGTTAGTGGTATGGTAGCAGTAGCTATGATAGTGATAGGGATGGTAGTGATGGTGTAGTGGTAGTGGTATGGTAGCAGTAGCTATGGTAGTGATAGGGATGGTAGTGGTGGTGATGGTGTTAGTGGTATGGTAGCAGTAGCTATGGTAGTGATAGGGATGGTAGTGGTGGTGATGGTGTTAGTGGTATGGTAGCAGTAGCTATGGTAGTGATAGGGATGGTAGTGGTGGTGATGGTGTTAGTGGTATGGTAGCAGTAGCTATGATAGTGATAGGGATGGTAGTGGTGGTGATGTGTTAGTGGTATGGTAGCAGTAGCTATGATAGTGATAGGGATGGTAGTGGTGGTGATGGTGTTAGTGGTATGGTAGCAGTAGCTATGATAGTGATAGGGATGGTAGTGGTGGTGATGGTGTTAGTGGTATGGTAGCAGTAGCTATGGTAGTGATAGGGATGGTAGTGGTGGTGATGGTGTTAGTGTGGTATGGTAGCAGTAGCTATGGTAGTGATAGGGATGGTAGTGGTGGTGATGGTGTTAGTGGTATGGTAGCAGTAGCTATGGTAGTGATAGGGATGGTATGGTAGTGGTGGTGAGTGGGTAGCAGTAGCTATGTGGATAGCAGTAGCTATGATGGTATAGTGGGTAGTGGTGGTGATGGTGTTAGTGGTATGGTAGCAGTAGCTATGGTAGTGATAGGGATGGTAGTGGTGGTGATGGTGTTAGTGGTATGTAGTAGCTATGTAGTGATAGGGATGGTAGTGGTGGTGATAGTGTTAGTGGTATGGTAGCAGTAGCTATGGTAGTGATAGGGATGGTAGTGGTGGTGATGTGTTAGTGGTATGGTAGCAGTAGCTATGGTAGTGATAGGGTATGGTGGTGATGGTGTTAGTGGTATGGTAGCAGTAGCTATGTAGTGATAGGGATGGTAGTGGTGGTGATGGTGTTAGTGGTAGGTAGCAGTAGCTATGGTAGTGATAGGGATGGTAGTGGTGGTGATGGTGTTAGTGGTATGGTAGCAGTAGCTATGATAGTGATAGGGATGGTAGTGGTGGTGATGGTGTTAGTGGTATGGTAGCAGTAGCTATGTAGTGATATGGTAGTGATAGGGTATGGTAGTGGTGGTAGGGATGGTAGTGGTGGGTGTTAGTGGTATGGTAGCAGTAGCTATGGTAGTGATAGGGATGGTAGTGGTGGTGATGGTGTTAGTGGTATGGTAGCAGTAGCTATGATAGTGATAGGGATGGTATGGTATGCAGTAGCTATGATAGTGATAGGGATGGTAGTGGTGGTGATGGTGTTAGTGGTATGGTAGCAGTAGCTATGGTAGTGATAGGGATGGTAGTGGTGGTGATGGTGTTAGTGGTATGGTAGCAGTAGCTATGATAGTGATAGGGATGGTAGTGGTGGTGATGTGTTAGTGGTATGGTAGCAGTAGCTATGATAGTGATAGGGATGGTAGTGTAGTGGTGGTGATGGTGTTAGTGGTATGGTAGCAGTAGCTATGATAGTGATAGGGATGGTAGTGGTGGTGATGGTGTTAGTGGTATGGTAGCAGTAGCTATGGTAGTGATAGGGATGGTAGTGGTGGTGATGGTGTTAGTGGTATGGTAGCAGTAGCTATGATAGTGATAGGGATGGTAGTGGTGGTGATGGTGTTAGTGGTATGGTAGCAGTAGCTATGATAGTGATAGGGATGGTAGTGGTGGTGGTGGTGATGTGTTAGTGGTATGGTAGCAGTAGCTATGATAGTGATAGGGATGGTAGTGGTGGTGATGGTGTTAGTGGTATGGTAGCAGTAGCTATGGTAGTGATAGGGATGGTAGTGGTGGTGATGGTGTTAGTGGTATGGTAGCAGTAGCTATGATAGTGATAGGGATGGTAGTGGTGGTGATGGTGTTAGTGGTATGGTAGCAGTAGCTATGGTAGTGATAGGGATGGTAGTGGTGGTGATGGTGGTGTTAGTGGTATGGTAGCAGTAGCTATGATAGTGATAGGGATGGTAGTGGTGGTGATGGTGTTAGTGGTATGGTAGGGCAGTAGCTATGGTAGTGATAGGGATGGTAGTGGTGGTGATGGTGTTAGTGGTATGGTAGGCAGTAGCTATGGTAGTGATAGGGATGGTAGTGGTGGTGATGGTGTTAGTGGTATGGTAGCAGTAGCTATGGTAGTGATAGGGAGGGATGGTAGTGTGGTATGGTGCTATGGTATGGTGTTAGTGGTATGGTGGTAGCAGTAGTGGTGGTGATGTTAGTGGTATGTAGCAGTAGCTATGATAGTGATAGGGATGGTAGTGGTGGTGATGGTGTTAGTGGTATGGTAGCAGTAGCTATGATAGTGATAGGGATGGTAGTGGTGGTGATGGTGTTAGTGGTATGGTAGCAGTAGCTATGGTAGTGATAGGGATGGTAGTGGTGGTGATGGTGTTAGTGGTATGGTAGCAGTAGCTATGATAGTGATAGGGATGGTAGTGGTGGTGATGGTGTTAGTGGTATGGTAGCAGTAGCTATGATAGTGATAGGGATGGTAGTGGTGGTGATGGTGTTAGTGGTATGGTAGCAGTAGCTATGGTAGTGATAGGGATGGTAGTGGTGGTGATGGTGTTAGTGGTATGGTAGCAGTAGCTATGATAGTGATAGGGATGGTAGTGGTGGTGATGGTGTTAGTGTATGGTATGTAGCTATGCTATGATAGTGATAGGGATGGTAGTGGTGGTGATGGTGTTAGTGGTATGGTAGCAGTAGCTATGGTAGTGATAGGGATGGTAGTGGTGGTGATGGTGTTAGTGGTATGGTAGCAGTAGCTATGATAGTGATAGGGATGGTAGTGGTGGTGATGGTGTTAGTGGTATGGTAGCAGTAGCTATGGTAGTGATAGGGATGGTAGTGGTGTGATGGTGTTAGTGGTATGGTAGGTAGCAGTAGCTATGGTAGTGATAGGGATGGTAGTGGTGGTGATGGTGTTAGTGGTATGGTAGCAGTAGCTATGATAGTGATAGGGATGGTAGTGGTGGTGATGGTGTTAGTGGTATGGTAGCAGTAGCTATGATAGTGATAGGGATGGTAGTGGTGGTGATAGCTACTGCTACCATACCACTAACACCATCACCACCACTACCATCCCTATCACTACCATAGCTACTGCTGCTACCATACCACTAACACCATCACCACCACTACCATCCCTATCACTACCATAGCTACTGCTACCATACCACTAACACCATCACCACCACTACCATCCCTATCACTACCATAGCTACTGCTACCATACCACTAACACCATCACCCACCACTACCATCCCTATCACTACCATAGCTACTGCTACCATACCACTACCATCCCTAACACCATCACCACCACTACCATCCCTATCACTACCATAGCTACTGCTACCATACCACTAACACCATCACCACCACTACCATCCCTATCACTACCATAGCTACTGCTACCATACCACTAACACCATCACCACCACTACCATCCCTATCACTACCATAGCTACTGCTACCATACCACTAACACCATCACCACCACTACCATCCCTATCACTACCATAGCTACTGCTACCATACCACTAACACCATCACCACCACTACCATCCCTATCACTACCATAGCTACTGCTACCATACCACTAACACCATCACCACCACTACCATCCCTATCACTACCATAGCTACTGCTACCATACCACTAACACCATCACCACCACTACCATCCCTATCACTACCATAGCTACTGCTACCATACCACTAACACCATCACCACCACTACCATCCCTATCACTACCATAGCTACTGCTACCATACCACTAACACTACCACACCACCACTACCATCCCTATCACTACCATAGCTACTGCTACCATACCACTAACACCATCACCACCACTACCACCACCACTACCATCCCTATCACTACCATAGCTACTGCTACCATACCACTAACACCACCATCACCACCACTACCATCCCTATCACTACCATAGCTACTGCTACCATACCACTAACACCATCACCACCACTACCATCCCTATCACTACCATAGCTACTGCTACCATACCACTAACACCATCACCACCACTACCATCCCTATCACTACCATAGCTACTGCTACCATACCACTAACACCATCACCACCACTACCATCCCTATCACTACCATAGCTACTGCTACCATACCACTAACACCATCACCACCACTACCATCCCTATCACTACCATAGCTACTGCTACCATACCACTAACACCATCACCATCCCCACTACCATCCCTATCACTACCATAGCTACTGCTACCATACCACTAACTACACCATCACCACCACTACCATCCCATACCACTATCCCTACACTACCATAGCTACTGCTACCATACCACTAACACCATCACCACCACTACCATCCCTATCACTACCATAGCTACTGCTACCATACCACTAACACCATCACCACCACTACCATCCCTATCACTACCATAGCTACTGCTACCATACCACTAACACCATCACCACCACTACCATCCCTATCACTACCATAGCTACTGCTACCATACCACTAACACCATCACCACCACTACCATCCCTATCACTACCATAGCTACTGCTACCATACCACTAACACCATCACCACCACTACCATCCCTATCACTACCATAGCTACTGCTACCATACCACTAACACCATCACCACCACTACCATCCCTATCACTATCATAGCTACTGCTACCATACCACTAACACCATCACCACCACTACCATCCCTATCACTACCATAGCTACTGCTACCATACCACTACCATACCATCCCTAACTACCATAGCTAACCCACCACCACCACACTACCATCCCTATCACTACCAGCTAGCTACTGCTACCATACCACTAACTACCACCATCCACCACCACCACTACCATCCCTATCACTACCATAGCTACTGCTACCATACCACTAACACCATCACCACCACTACCATCCCTATCACTACCATAGCTACTGCTACCATACCACTAACACCATCACCACCACTACCATCCCTATCACTACCATAGCTACTGCTACCATACCACTAACACCATCACCACCACTACCATCCCTATCACTATCATAGCTACTGCTACCATACCACTAACACCATCACCACCACTACCATCCCTATCACTACCATAGCTACTGCTACCATACCACTAACACCATGCCACCACCATACTATCACTAACACCATCACCACCACTACCATCCCTATCACTACCATAGCTACTGCTACCATACCACTAACACCATCACCACCACTACCATCCCTATCACTACCATAGCTACTGCTACCATACCACTAACACCATCACCACCACTACCATCCCTATCACTACCATAGCTACTGCTACCATACCACTAACACCATCACCACCACTACCATCCCTATCACTACCATAGCTACTGCTACCATACCACTAACACCATCACCACCACTACCTACCATCCCTATCACTACCATAGCTACTGCTACCATACCACTAACACCATCACCACCACTACCATCCCTATCACTACCATAGCTACTGCTACCATACCACTAACACCATCACCACCACTACCATCCCTATCACTACCATAGCTACTGCTACCATACCACTAACACCATCACCACCACTACCATCCCTATCACTACCATAGCTACTGCTACCATACCACTAACACCATCACCACCACTACCATCCCTATCACTACCATAGCTACTGCTACCATACCACTAACACCATCACCACCACTACCATCCCTATCACTACCATAGCTACTGCTACCATACCACTAACACCATCACCACCACTACCATCCCTATCACTACTACACCATACCATAGCTACTGCTACCATACCACTAACACCATCACCACCACTACCATCCCTATCACTACCATAGCTACTGCTACCATACCACTAACACACATCACCACCACTACCATCCCTATCACTACCATAGCTACTGCTACCATACCACTAACACCATCACCACCACTACCATCCCTATCACTATCATAGCTACTGCTACCATACCACTAACACCACCCACCACCACTACCATCCCTATCACTACCATCCCTATCACTACCATAGCTACTGCTACCATACCACTAACACCATACCACCACACCACTACCACACCACCACTACCATCACCCACCTACCATCCCTATCACTACCATAGCTACTGCTACCATACCACTAACACCATCACCACCACTACCATCCCTATCACTACCATAGCTACTGCTACTGCCCTACCACTAACCACTAACACCACCACCACCACTACCATCCCTATCACACTACCATAGCTACTGCTACCATACCACTAACACCATCACCACCACTACCATCCCTATCACTACCATAGCTACTGCTACCATACCACTAACACCATCACCACCACTACCATCCCTATCACTACCATAGCTACTGCTACCATACCACTAACACCACACCACCACTACCATCCCTATCACTACCATAGCTACTGCTACCATACCACTAACACCATCACCACCACTACCATCCCTATCACTACCATAGCTACTGCTACCATACCACTAACACCACATCACCACCACTACCATCCCTATCACTACCATAGCTACTGCTACCATACCACTAACACCATCACCACCACTACCATCCCTATCACTACCATAGCTACTGCTACCATACCACTAACACCATCACCACCACTACCATCCCTATCACTACCATAGCTACTGCTACCATACCATACCACTAACACCATCACCACCACTACCATCCCTATCACTACCATAGCTACTGCTACCATACCACTAACACCATCACCACCACTACCATCCCTATCACTACCATAGCTACTGCTACCATACCACTAACACCATCACCACCACTACCATCCCTATCACTACCATAGCTACTGCTACCATACCACTAACACCATCACCACCACTACCATCCCTATCACTACCATAGCTACTGCTACCATACCACTAACACCATCACCACCACTACCATCCCTATCACTACCATAGCTACTGCTACCATACCACTAACACCATCACCACCACTACCATCCCTATCACTACTAGCTAGCTACTGCTACCATACCACTAACACCACACACCACCACCACCACTACCATCCCTATCACTACCATAGCTACTGCTACCATACCACTAACACCATCACCACCACTACCATCCCTATCACTACCATAGCTACTGCTACCATACCACTAACACCATCACCACCACTACCATCCCTATCACTACCATAGCTACTGCTACCATACCACTAACACCACTAACACCCTACTACACCACTACTGCTACCATACCTAACACCATACCACACTCCCTATCATAGCTACTGCTACCATACCACACTAACACCATCACCACCACTACCATCCCTATCACTACCATAGCTACTGCTACCATACCACTAACACCATCACCACCACTACCATCCCTATCACTACCATAGCTACTGCTACCATACCACTAACACCATCACCACCACTACCATCCCTATCACTACCATAGCTACTGCTACCATACCACTAACACCATCACCACCACTACCATCCCTATCACTACCATAGCTACTGCTACCATACCACTAACACCATCACCACCACTACCATCCCTATCACTACCATAGCTACTGCTACCATACCACTAACACCATCACCACCACTACCATCCCTATCACTACCATAGCTACTGCTACCATACCACTAACACCATCACCACCACTACCATCCCTATCACTACCATAGCTACTGCTACCATACCACTAACACCATCACCACCACTACCATCCCTATCACTACCATAGCTACTGCTACCATACCACTAACACCATCACCACCACTACCATCCCTATCACTACCATAGCTACTGCTACCATACCACTAACACCATCACCACCACTACCATCCCTATCACTACCATAGCTACTGCTACCATACCACTAACACTACACCATCACCACCACTACCATCCCTATCACTACCATAGCTACTGCTACCATACCACTAACACCATCACCACCACTACCATCCCTATCACTATCATAGCCTACTGCTACCATACCACTAACACCATCACCACCACTACCATCCCTATCACTACCATAGCTACTGCTACCATACCACTAACACCATCACCACCACTACCATCCCTATCACTACTATCATAGCTACTGCTACCATACCACTAACCACACACACACCACCACTACCATCCATCCCTATCACTACCATAGCTACTGCTACCATACCACTAACACCATCACCACCACTACCATCCCTATCACTACCATAGCTACTGCTACCATACCACTAACACCATCACCACCACTACCATCCCTATCACTACCATAGCTACTGCTACCATACCACTAACACCATCACCACCACTACCATCCCTATCACTACCATAGCTACTGCTACCATACCACTAACACCATCACCACCACTACCATCCCTATCACTACCATAGCTACTGCTACCATACCATACCTAACACCATCACCACCACTACCATCCCTATCACTACCATAGCTACTGCTACCATACCACTAACACCATCACCACCACTACCATCCCTATCACTACCATAGCTACTGCTACCATACCACTAACACCATCACCACCACTACCATCCCTATCACTACCATAGCTACTGCTACCATACCACTAACACCATCACCACCACTACCATCCCTATCACTACCATAGCTACTGCTACCATACCACTAACACCATCACCACCACTACCATCCCTATCACTACCATAGCTACTGCTACCATACCACTAACACCATCACCACCACTACCATCCCTATCACTACCATAGCTACTGCTACCATACCACTAACACCATCACCACCACTACCATCCCTATCACTACCATAGCTACTGCTACCATACCACTAACACCATCACCACCACTACCATCCCTATCACTACCATAGCTACTGCTACCATACCACTAACACCATCACCACCACTACCATCCCTATCACTATCATATAGCTACTGCTACCATACCACTAACACCATCACCACCACTACCATCCCTATCACTACCATAGCTACTGCTACCATACCACTAACACCATCACCACCACTACCATCCCTATCACTACCATAGCTACTGCTACCATACCACTAACACCATCACCACCACTACCATCCCTATCACTACCATAGCTACTGCTACCATACCACTAACACCATCACCACCACTACCATCCCTATCACTACCATAGCTACTGCTACCATACCACTAACACCATCACCACCACTACCATCCCTATCACTACCATAGCTACTGCTACCATACCACTAACACCATCACCACCACTACCATCCCTATCACTATCATAGCTACTGCTACCATACCACTAACACCATCACCACCACTACCATCCCTATCACTACCATAGCTACTGCTACCATACCACTAACACCATCACCACCACTACCATCCCTATCACTATCATAGCTACTGCTACCATACCACTAACACCATCACCACCACTACCATCCCTATCACTACCATAGCTACTGCTACCATACCACTACCACCACTACCATCCCTACCACCACTACCATCCCTATCACTACCATAGCTAGCTACTGCTACCATACCACTAACACCATCACCACCACTACCATCCCTATCACTACCATAGCTACTGCTACCATACCACTAACACCATCACCACCACTACCATCCCTATCACTACCATAGCTACTGCTACCATACCACTAACACCATCACCACCACTACCATCCCTATCACTATCATAGCTACTGCTACCATACCACTAACACCATCACCACCACTACCATCCCTATCACTACCATAGCTACTGCTACCATACCACTAACACCATCACCACCACTACCATCCCTATCACTAGCTACTGCATAGCTACTGCTACCATACCACTAACACCATCACCACCACTACCATCCCTATCACTACCATAGCTATCATAGCTACTGCTACCATACCACTAACACCATCACCACCACTACCATCCCTATCACACATAGCTACTGCTACCATACCACTAACACCACCATCACCACCACTACCATCCCTATCACTACCATAGCTACTGCTACCATACCACTAACACCATCACCACCACTACCATCCCTATCACTACCATAGCTACTGCTACCATACCACTAACACCATCACCACCACTACCATCCCTATCACTACCATAGCTACTGCTACCATACCACTAACACCATCACCACCACTACCATCCCTATCACTACCATAGCTACTGCTACCATACCACTAACACCATCACCACCACTACCATCCCTATCACTACCATAGCTACTGCTACCATACCACTAACACCATCACCACCACTACCATCCCTATCACTACCATAGCTACTGCTACCATACCACTAACACCATCACCACCACTACCATCCCTATCACTACCATAGCTACTGCTACCATACCACTAACACCATCACCACCACTACCATCCCTATCACTACCATAGCTACTGCTACCATACCACTAACACCATCACCACCACTACCATCCCTATCACTACCATAGCTACTGCTACCATACCACTAACACTATCACCACCACTACCATCCCTATCACTACCATAGCTACTGCTACCATACCACTAACACCATCACCACCACTACCATCCCTATCACTATCATAGCTACTGCTACCATACCACTAACACCATCACCACCACTACCATCCCTATCACTACCATAGCTACTGCTACCATACCACTAACACCATCACCACCACTACCATCCCTATCACTATCATAGCTACTGCTACCATACCACTAACACCATCACCACCACTACCATCCCTATCACTATCATAGCTACTGCTACCATACCACTAACACTAACACCATCACCACCACTACCATCCCTATCACTACCATAGCTACTGCTACCATACCACTAACACCATCACCACCACTACCATCCCTATCACTATCATACTACCATAGCTACTGCTACCATACCACTAACACCATCACCACCACTACCATCCCTATCACTATCATAGCTACTGCTACCATACCACTAACACCATCACCACCACTACCATCCCTATCACTATCATAGCTACTGCTACCATACCACTAACACCATCACCACCACTACCATCCCTATCACTACCATAGCTACTGCTACCATAGCTACTGCTACCATACCACTAACACCATCACCACCACTACCATCCCTATCACTATCATAGCTACTGCTACCATACCACTAACACCATCACCACCACTACCATCCCTATCACTACCATAGCTACTGCTACCATACCACTAACACCATCACCACCACTACCATCCCTATCACTACCATAGCTACTGCTACCATACCATAACCACTAACACCATCACCACCACTACCATCCCTATCACTACCATAGCTACTGCTACCATACCACTAACACCATCACCACCACTACCATCCCTATCACTATCATAGCTACTGCTACCATACCACTAACACCATCACCACCACTACCATCCCTATCACTACCATAGCTACTGCTACCATACCACTAACACCATCACCACCACCACTACCATCCCTATCACTATCATAGCTACTGCTACCATACCACTAACACCATCACCACCACTACCATCCATATCACTACCATAGCTACTGCTACCATACCACTAACACCATCACCACCACTACCATCCCTATCACTATCATAGCTACTAGCTACTGCTACCATACCACTAACACCATCACCACCACTACCATCCATCTACCATACCATACCCTATCACTACCATAGCACTACTAGCTACCTACCATACCACTAACACCACCACCACCACTACCATCCCTATCACTACCATAGCTACTGCTACCATACCACTAACACCATCACCACCACTACCATCCCTATCACTACCATAGCTACTGCTACCATACCACTAACACCATCACCACCACTACCATCCCTATCACTACCATAGCTACTGCTACCATACCACTAACACCATCACCACCACTACCATCCCTATCACTATCATAGCTACTGCTACCATACCACTAACACCACCACCACCACTACCATCCCTATCACTACCATAGCTACTGCTACCATACCACTAACACCATCACCACCACTACCATCCCTATATCACTACCATAGCTACTGCTACCATACCACTAACACCATCACCACCACTACCATCCCTATCACTACCATAGCTACTGCTACCATACCACTAACACCACCACCACCACTACCATAGCTATCCACTATAACACATAGCTACTGCTACCATACTACTAACACCATCCACTAACACCATACCACCACTACCATCCTATCACTACCATAGCTACTGCTACCATACCACTAACACCATCACCACCACTACCATCCCTATCACTACCATAGCTACTGCTACCATACCACTAACACCATCACCACCACTACCATCCCTATCACTACCATAGCTACTGCTACCATACCACTAACACCATCACCACCACTACCATCCCTATCACTACCATAGCTACTGCTACCATACCACTAACACCATCACCACCACTACCATCCCTATCACTACCATAGCTACTGCTACCATACCACTACCACTACCACCACCACCACTACCATCCCTATCACTACCATAGCTACTGCTACCATACCACTAACACCATCACCACCACTACCATCCACTATCACTATCATAGCTACTGCTACCATACCACTAACACCATCACCACCACTACCATCCCTATCACTACCATAGCTACTGCTACCATACCACTAACACCATCACCACCACTACCATCCCTATCACTATCATAGCTACTGCTACCATACCACTAACACCATCACCACCACCATACCATCCCTATCACTACTACATAGCTACTGCTACCATACCACTAACACCCACCACCACCACTACCATCCCTATCACTATCATAGCTACTGCTACCATAACTACACCATCACCACCACTACCATCCCTATCACTACCATAGCTACTGCTACCATACCACTAACACCATCACCACCACTACATCATCCCTATCACTACCATAGCTACTGCCACTACCATACCACTAACACCATCACCACCACTACCATCCCTATCACTATCATAGCTACTGCTACCATACCACTAACACCATCACCACCACTACCATCCCTATCACTATCATAGCTACTGCTACCATACCACTAACACCATCACCACCACTACCATCCCTATCACTATCATAGCTACTGCTACCATACCACTAACACCATCACCACCACTACCATCCCTATCACTACCATAGCTACTGCTACCATACCACTAACACCATCACCACCACTACCATCCCTATCACTACCATAGCTACTGCTACCATACCACTAACACCATCACCACCACTACCATCCCTATCACTACCATAGCTACTGCTACCATACCACTAACACCATCACCACCACTACCATCCCTATCACTACCATAGCTACTGCTACCATACCACTAACACCATCACCACCACTACCATCCCTATCACTACCATAGCTACTGCTACCATACCACTAACACCATCACCACCACTACCATCCCTATCACTACCATAGCTACTGCTACCATACCACTAACACCATCATCACCACCACTACCATCCCTATCACTATCATAGCTACTGCTACCATACCACTAACACCATCACCACCACTACCATCCCTATCACTACCATAGCTACTGCTACCATACCACTAACACCATCACCACCACTACCATCCCTATCACTACCATAGCTACTGCTACCATACCACTAACACCATCACCACCACTACCATCCCTATCACTACCATAGCTACTGCTACCATACCACTAACACTGCTACCATCACCACCACTACCATCCCTATCACTACCATAGCTACTGCTACCATACCACTAACACCATCACCACCACTACCATCCCTATCACTACCATAGCTACTGCTACCATACCACTAACACCATCACCACCACTACCATCCCTATCACTACCATAGCTACTGCTACCATACCACTAACACCATCACCACCACTACCATCCCTATCACTACATAGCTACTGCTACCATACCACTAACACCATCACCACCACTACCATCCCTATCACTATCATAGCTACTGCTACCATACCACTAACACCATCACCACCACTACCATCCCTATCACTATCATAGCTACTGCTACCATACCACTAACACCATCACCACCACTACCATCCCTATCACTACCATAGCTACTGCTACCATACCACTAACACCATCCACTATCACCACCACTACCATCCCTATCACTACCATAGCTACTGCTACCATACCACTAACACCATCACCACCACTACCATCCCTATCACTACCATAGCTACTGCTACCATACCACTAACACCATCACCACCACTACCATCCCTATCACTATCATAGCTACTGCTACCATACCACTAACACCATCACCACCACTACCATCCCTATCACTACCATAGCTACTGCTACCATACCACTAACACCATCACCACCACTACCATCCCTATCACTATCATAGCTACTGCTACCATACCACTAACACCATCACCACCACTACCATCCCTATCACTACATAGCTACTGCTACCATACCTACTAACACCATCACCACCACTACCATCCCTATCACTACCATAGCTACTGCTACCATACCACTAACACCATCACCACCACTACCATCCCTATCACTACCATAGCTACTGCTACCATACCACTAACACCATCACCACCACTACCATCCCCTATCACTACCATAGCTACTGCTACCATACCACTAACACCATCACCACCACTACCATCCCTATCACTACCATAGCTACTGCCACTACCATACCACTAACACACATCACCACCACTACCATCCCTATCACTACCATAGCTACTGCTACCATACCACTAACACCATCACCACCACTACCATCCCTATCACTATCATAGCTACTGCCCTACCATACCACTAACACCATCACACCACTACCATCCCTATCACTACCATAGCTACTGCTACCATACCACTAACACCATCACCACCACTACCATCCCTATCACTATCATAGCTACTGCTACCATACCACTAACACCACCACCACCACCACTACCATCCCTATCACTACCATAGCTACTGCTACCATACCACTAACACCATCACCACCACTACCATCCCTATCACTACCATAGCTACTGCTACCATACCACTAACACACCACCACCACCACTACCATCCCTATCACTACCATAGCTACTGCTACATACCACTAACACCATCACCACCACTACCATCCCTATCACTATCATAGCTACTGCTACCATACCACTAACACCATCACCACCACTACCATCCCTATCACTACCATAGCTACTGCTACCATACCACTAACACCATCACCACCACTACCATCCCTATCACTACCATAGCTACTGCTACCATACCACTAACACCACCACCACCACTACCATCCCTATCACTACCATAGCTACTGCTACCATACCACTAACCACCACCACCACCACTACCATCCCTATCACTACCATAGCTACTGCTACTGCACCATACCACTAACACCATATCCACCACCACTACCATCCCTATCACTATCATAGCTACTGCTACCATACCACTAACACCATCACCACCACTACCATCCCTATCACTACCATAGCTACTGCTACCATACCACTAACACCATCACCACCACTACCATCCCTATCACTATCATAGCTACTGCTACCATACCACTAACACCATCACCACCACTACCATCCCTATCACTATCATAGCTACTGCTACCATACCACTAACACCATCACCACCACTACCATCCCTATCACTATCATAGCTACTGCTACCATACCACTAACACCATCACCACCACTACCATCCCTATCACTACCATAGCTACTGCTACCATACCACTAACACCACCACCACCACTACCATCCCTATCACTACCATAGCTACTGCTACCATACCACTAACACCATCACCACCACTACCATCCCTATCACTACCATAGCTACTGCTACCATACCACTAACACCATCACCACCACTACCATCCCTATCACTACCATAGCTACTGCTACCATACCACCACTACCACCCTACACTAATCCCTAGCCCCATACTCACTAAACCAACTAACACCCGACCACACACTTTGAAAATCAGAGATAAAATAGTAACTACTGAACAAGCAAACCAACTAGTGGAGCACGCAGTACGCTCAGCGTTGACACGAAACAACTAACGAAGAGATGAAATCATAAGACGCTGCGAAAAGAGCCTCATTCAAAACTTTGCGTTTCCAAAACCACTGCCTGAAAACACTACTGTTTCGTCGTAAAAGCCAAGTAAATTGTGACCTCCGTATTTTCTTTTAGGGATTACTTGTATCTTGAGGCTTCGGGAGGTAGATATGGCTGACAATGCCCGTCTTGCTAGTCCAAACCTCCATGGCCAGTTGTACACCTACGTCTGTACTATCATATGTTCGGGTCAGCATGTCAATGCACTTAACATCTATGTCAGGACAACTATTGATGGAAACGGGAGTAAAAGTATCAAGCGTTTAAAGGACAGCAAGGAGATAACTGGCTTAGACTAGAGGCGCCTATCTCGACCACAGGCAACCAACCATTCCAAATTGTTATTGAAGGTATTTATATAATTGAAACTGTGAATTCGTGGCTTGTATAGTAAGACAATAGGTAATGGACGATACAATTCAATATCGATTTGTCATTCAAGTTGGGTTGTTTATTGTTTCAGCTATACGAGGAAGAACGTACGTCGCAGACGTCGCCATTGATGACATTAGTTTAACACCAGGCTGCAAGATTTACAGTGGAGCTCTTCCCTACATCTCCGCCGACGAAATTCCCTCCGCCCACCACTGCAGTCCCCAACAATTGCAACAACAGACAGTTTGGTTGTATAACCACTGGAGTATGTATTGATGCCAGCAAACTATGCGACTTTAATGTCGACTGCAGTGACGGATCGGATGAGTGGAATTGCAGTAAGTACAAGTTGTTGTTAGGTTCATGAATGCTCTTCAACTCGGCCCTTAAATTAAGAATAGGGACGTGTCACCTGAGTGTTCCATACCAACGGTATACAGCGGACAAAAAAATAGTACTTTAGACCGGCGCGGAGTGGTTCCATACGCAACGGATACAGCGGGACAAAAAATAGTACTTTAGACCGGCGCGGAGTGTTCCATACCAACGAACGTATACAGCGGACAAAAAAAATAGTACTTTAGAACCGGCGCGGGAGTGTTCCATACAAACGATTAATCTTGCTGTGACTCATTGCGATTTGTTTTATCCACATTTCAGAGACCAATTGCACCTTCGAGTCTGGCTTGTGTAACTGGCGCTATTTCTCCTGATGACAAAGACAACTTTGACTGGAGGCGAAAACAAGGTCGAACTGCAAGCTGGAATAACCGGCCTTCTGTAGACCACACTACTGGTACAAATAAAGGAATACTACTACTTATATATCGAGGGACGAGCTGAAAATTCATATTTGTAGCATTGGAAACACAGCTAAGTTACTGAGTCCCGTGTTTTCTAAGGTACTGCCCAAAAACTCTGTATTTCGAAACGCTTTTTGGAAGAAAAATGTACATGACGTGTTTATTTGTTATTTAGTCGTTCTCCAACTGCAAGCTTAATATTTTGGTACCAACAATGTACGGCTACAGCATTGGCTCGTTGTCAGTCTACCTCAATATATACAAATACAATGAATACGTGGTGG